>JAVHYY010000495.1:0-223018 GCA_035221665.1 Okamejei kenojei | reverse complement strand
AAAACATTATAATAAAGGTGTGAAGGTTGTAGAGGGATAGTGAGAAAAGTGGGTGAGATGGGTTGAGTGATGGTAAATTATAATAGGAAATTGGACTTGGATTTCACTCAATTCCTCCTTTGACCCACAGTCCCCTGCTAATTCAGGCAATTATTTATGTCTTCCTTAGTGAAGACGAACCAAAGTAGTTATTCAATTGGTCCGCCATATCCTTGTTCCCCCATGATCAACCTCACCTTTTTCTGACTTCAAGGGACTACATTTGGTTTTAACTAACCTCTTTCTGCTCACATATCTATAAAAACTTTTGCAGTCATTTTTATGTCCCGTACCAGTTTCTTTCATATAATTCATAATCTTTTTTCCAATCCTAATTAATAGACCCCTTTGTCCTCCTCTGCTGGTCCTCTGAATTTCTCCCAGTACCTCTGGTATGCCAGCTTTTTCGGCTCTTGACGCATCATCCTTTGCTTGTTACTATCCCTGATTCCCTTGTATCACGGAATGCAGCTACCTCCCCGATTTATTCTTTTGCCATACTGATGAAACAATTTTGTAGTTCATCCATGCATCCCCTTTTAAAATGTCTTCCATTGTATATCCACCGTCCACCCTTTTAGAATTAATTGCCATTGCAATCTTGGCTCAATCACGTCTCATACCTCTCAAAAGTTACCTTTTCCTTTAAGTTCCATAACCATTGTTTCTGAATTAACAATGTCCACTACATCCCATCCTAAGAAGGAACAATCATATTATGGTCACTCTTGCCCAAGGGGCACGTACACAAGACGGCAAATTCCCCTTCCCATTACTCAAGAATCCAGTCCAAAATAGCCTGCTCTCTCGTTGGTTTCCTCTACCATGTTGATTTAGATAACTATTCCCTCAAACATCCAAAAAAACCATCTCCTCATCACCCCTGCCAATTTGATTAACCCAAACTATATGTAATTGAATCACCCATCTAAACTGTTTGCCTTGTCCGCACGCATTTCTAATTTCCTTTTTGATACCATCCCCAACTTCTCTGCTACTGTAGGTGGCCTGTACACAACACCCACCAGCGTTATTCCTGCCCCTTAGTGTTTTGTAGCTCTAACCCATAAGCACACCGATTCCACATCCTCCAAGCTAAATGTCCTTCCTTTTCATTGCGTAATCTCCTCTCTAACCAGCAACGCAACCCCACCTCCTTTTCCTTTCTCTCTAATCCCACCTAATATTGAATATCCCTGATGTTCAGACTCCCAGCTTACGTCACCCTGGAGCCATGTCTCCGTGATCCAAACTATATCAAAATCTTAATATCTATCTGCACGTTCAACTCGTCCACCTTATACGGAATACTCCTTGCGATTGAACACAAAGCCTTCAGGCATGTCTTTACAACGCACTTACCCCTTATACAATTTGCTGAAAATGGCCCTTTTTGATTTTTGCCCTGGTTTTGTCCTGCCTGCCAACTTTTTACTTTTCACCTTGCCTACCTAATGCTTCTACCCTCATTTTTGTTACACCCTCACTGCCTCTCTGCTCTTGTACCACCCCCCCCTGCCACATTAGTATAAATCCTCCCCACAGCACTAGCAAACACCTCCCCCAAGAAACATTGTCCCATTCCATTCCAGTGCAACCGTCCTGTTTGTACCGGTCCCATCCTCCCCCAGAACTGGTCCCAGTAGCCCGTAAAAAATGAATCCCCCCCCATGCACCACTTTTTTCAAGCCAACGATTCATTTGCATTATCCTCCTATTTCTACTCTACTGCCCGAGGTACTGGTAAGTAATCCAGAAGATTACTACGCTTTGAGGCCCTCCTATATTTTAAAGTTTTATCTCCTACTCCCAAATTTCACCTTGTAGGACCTCATCCCTTATTATTTAGCCTATATCGGTTGGTGCCAACATCACCACGACAACTGCTTTCCACCCTCCCCCTCCATAATGTTCTGCAGGCCCGTTCATGACATCCCAGACCTTTGCACCAGGGAGGCAACATACCATCCTGGAGTCTCGTTTGCGGGAAGGTGGGTTACAGGTGTTAGGAGGGGTTTAGCGTGGTTTAGAAGGGAGAACAGAGGTTTTAGATGGATTTAGATTGGATTACAAGGGTTAGAGGAATTACAGGGCTTTAAGAGGGCTTTAGGAGGGGGTTAGGAGGGGAGTAGAGGGGTTTAGAGTGGTAATAGATGGGGGTTAAGGTTATGGTTAAAAGGGTAACAGGATTACCGGGGGTTAACAAGGGTCTAGAATCGTATTCAAAGGGTTTATCTGTGGGCTACTCGGGGTTTATCGGGTTTGGAGGTGTTTTAGAGGCTTGGAGGGATATATAAACATATAAACATAGAAAATAGGTGCAGGAGTAGGCCATGTCGTCCTACGAGCCTGCACCGCCATTCACTATGAACATGACTGATCAACGAACCTCAGTATCCCGAACCATGCCTTCACTCGCATACCCACTGATACCCCTTATAGCCACAAGCCACATGCTAACTCCCTCTTAAATATAGCCAATGAACTGGCCCTCCACACCCCTCTGTGGCAGAGATTCCAGAGACCCACCACTCTGTTTGGTGACAAAAAGTCCTTCTCCATCTCGTTCCAAAAGGAATTCCCATATCCTTCAAGCCATGTGATCCCCTTGCCCTGAGCTCCCCAACTCGGAACAATCTCCCTGCATCTAGCCTGCCCAACCCCTTAAGAATTTTGTAGTTTCTATACGATTCCCCTCTCAATCTCAAAAATTCTTGAGAGTATAAACTGAGTCTATCCATCTTCTTCATAAGAGGAATCCTTGAAGTCGTTTGGGTTGTTTTCACAATAATAGATCGCAACTTTTTTGAATATTCGCCACGCTCCGCAGTTTTCGCACCAGCTTTAGGATACACCTGGCTCGCTCTTTCCGTTGCTGGTTTAGAGGGGTTTTTGGAGAGGTTTGGAGGTTTACATGGTTTACAGGGGTTTAAAGGGGTTTACATTGTTTTAGAAGAGGGGTTTTAGAGGGGTTTACAAGGGTATACCGTTTTTTTAGAGGGATTTAGAGATGTGTAGGTGGGTTACAGGTGGTTAATGGATTTAGAGTGGTTTAGAAGGGATATACAGTGGTTTAGAGCGGTTAGATGGATTACAGGGGCTTTAGAGGGCTTTAGAGGGTTTTAGATGGGGTTAAGGGCTTTCGAGTGGTTTAGAGGGGGTTTTAAGGTTAGGGTTAGGGTTAGGGTTACAGTTTACAGGCGGTTTACATGGGTCTAGAAGCATTTCGAGGGTTTAGCGGGGCTTCGAGGGTTTTATAGGGGTTTGGAGGGTTTAGAGGCTTTGGAGGGATATAGAAAACATAAAACATAGAAACATAGAAATTAGGTGCAGAGTAAAGCCATTCGGCCCTTCGAGCCTGCCACCGCCATTCAATATGATCATGGCTCATCATCCAACTCAGTATCCCGTACCTGCCTTCTCTCCATACCCTCTGATCCCCTTAGCCACAAGCCACATCTTAACTCCCTCTTAAATATAGCCAATGATCTGGCCTCCACCCCCTCTGTGGCAGAGAGTTCCAGAGACCCACCACTCTGTGTGTGAAAAAAGTCCTTCTCATCTCGGTCCAAAAGGGATTTTTCCCCTTATCCTTAAGCTGTGACCCCTTGTCCTGACCTCCCCAACATCGGGAACAATCTTCCTGCATCTAGCCCTGTCCCAACCCCTTAAGAATTTGTAAGTTTCTATAAGATCCCCCTCTCAATCTCCTAAAATTCTAGAGAGTATAAACTGAGTCTATCCAATCTTTCTTCATAAGAGGAATCTGGAAGTCGTTTGGTGGGGGGGTTTTCGCACCAAGCTCGCACTTTCTGCACCACGCTCATATTTGTGCACCAGAATCGCAGTTTTGCACCAGACTCCCACTTTTCACAATCTTCGCACAAGTGCACTCGCACTTTCCGCACCGGCTCCCTCTTTCGCAGCCGGACTCGTACTTACTTCTCGCACCCAGGCTCGCACCTTTGCACCAAACTTGTACCTTTTGCGCCACGCTCGCAGTTTTCGCACAAATCGCGCTGTTAGTACCAGGCTCGCTCTTTCAGTTGCAGGATTAGAGGGTTTTTGGAGAGGTTTGGAGGTTTACATGCGTTTACAGGGATATAAAGTGGTTTACAGGTTGTTAGAGGGGTTTTTCAGAGGGTTTACAAGGTACACCAGTTGTTTAGCAGGGTTTTATAGATGTTTTAAGATGGGGTTACAGTGTTTAGAGTAGTTTAGCGTGGGTTAGAAGGGTATACAGTGGGTTTAGATGGGGTCGAAGGGGTTAGAGGGAATGACAGGAGGTTTAGATGGGGTGTAGAGGGGGTTTAAAGGGATTTACGGGGGTTTAGAGGCGTTTTCAGGGATTTAGTGTGGTCTAAAGTAATTTAGAGGTTTCTGATGGTTGGGTTTGGTTTAAGGGTGTTTAGAGGGGTTTACTGGAGGGAGGTTTAGAGGGATTTAGACCGATTGAAAGGGGCTTAGAGGGTTTCGAGTTGTTTAGAGGGGCTTTAGAGTCTACGTGCGTTTAGAGGAGTTTAGAGGGGTTGAGAGGAATTTAAAGGGGTTTGCAGGGGTTTAGCTGTTTCTAGAGGGGTTTTAGAGGGGGATTAGAGGGTTTCTGAGTGAGTGTTTAGAGGGGGTTAGAGGGGTTTAGGCTTTGCAGGGGGTTTTAGAGGAATGTCGTGGGGGTTTACAGGGGTTTACAGGGGTTTATAGAGGATTATAGGGTTTTAGAGGTGTTTAGAGGAGTTAGAGGAGTTTACAGGGGTTTACAGAGGTTTTAGATGCGTTTACAGGTTTTAGAGGGGATTACAGGCGGTTTCCGGGGATTTTAGGGGGGTTTACAGGTGTTTACAAGGGGTTTGGAGGGGTTTTGAGGTTCAACCCCTCCAAACCCAATGAGAGGTTCATTGTGGTTTCGTGGGGTATCGAGGTGTTTTGAGGAGTTTCGAGGGGTTTTGAGGTTGTTTCGAGAGGTTTAGAGGGATTTCGAGGGATACAATTTAGAAAAACAACAGACTCAAAAAACACATATCAACATAAACATCCATCACAGCGACTTCCTACACATTCCTCACTGTGATGGAAGGCGAAATAAAGTTAAAGTCCCTCAAGTCCTATACATTGGTTTAGAGGTGTGTTTCCAGAGTTTACATGGAGGGTTTGAAGGAAGTGCATGGGTTTAGAAGGGTTTAGAGGAATATAGAATGGGTTAGAGGGGGTTTAGAGTTGTTCAGAGTGGGTTTTAGAGGGGGGTTAGATTGGTTTAACAGGAGGTTTAGAGGGGGTTTAGAATGGGTTAGAGAGGTATAGAGGGGTTTATAGTGTTTAGAGATATTGGAGTGTGTTTCGAACGGGTTGGGGGGTTAGAGTCTGAGTTTAGAGTGGGTTTACAGGGGTTTAACAGGGTTTAACAGGGGTTTACATGGGTTTTACAGGGGCTCACATGGGTCCTAGAAGCGTTTACAGGGATTTGGGTACACGAGGATTAGAGGGGATTATAGGGGGTTTTGATGGGTTTAGATGGGGAGTGACAGGTTTACAGGTGTTTACATGTGTTTAGAGGCGTTTTACAAGGGGTTATAGGGGTTTACAGGTGTTTACGGGGGGTTTAGAAGGTTCAGAATAGATTGGACGATTTGGAGGTGTTTAGGGGGGGTTTTTAAAGGGGGTTGGAGTGCTTTAGACGTGTTTGGAGGGGGTTGGAGGGGTTGTAGGGGGTTGTAGGGGTTTGTAGGGGTTTGGAGTGGTTTGGAGGGGTTAGGAGGGGTTTGAAGGAGTTGTAGGTGTTTAGAGAGGTTTGGAGGGGTTTTGGAGGGGTTTGAAGGGATTTAGAGTGGTTGGGAGGAGTTTTTGGGATTAGAGGGGTTTACAGGATGTGTAGAATGGCTTAAGACTTTAGAGGGGTTTTGATAGGGTTTAGAGGTGTTTCGTGGGGTTTGGCGGGGTTGTAGGCGTTTAGAGGTGTTTAGTGGGGATTAGATGGATTTGGAGGGGTTTCGAGGGAGTTGGAGGGCTATATTCAATTGAATTCAACTTTAATGTCATTGCACAGATATAAGTATGGGTACAACGAAATGCAGTTTAGCGTCAGTTCGTAGTAATAGCAATATAGAAATAAATACAGAATGCAGACAATGTGGACGGAGAGACTGGAGAAATCTATCGGCGGGACTCCTAGTTCAGCAGTGTGATTGTGTTGTTGTAGAAACTGTTCCTCATCCTACTAGTGCGGGACCTGAGGCTCCTGTACCGCCTCCCTGATGGTAGGAGGGCAAACAGTCCATGGTTAGGGTGGAAGGGGTCTTTGATGATCTTCCCGGCCCGCCTCAGACACCGTTTTCGGTGGAGTGCATCCTTGGCAGGGAGCGGGGCACCGATGATGTACTGGGCGGTTTTCACCACCCGTTGTAGTGCCTTCCTATCTGCTACGGTGCAACTGCTGGACCATACCTTAAAGCAGGTGGTCAGGATGTTTTCGATGGTACAACGGTAAAAGTTGGTCAGGATCTGGGAGGACAGGTGGGCTTTTTTGAGCCTCCTCAGGAAGTAAAGGCGCTGCTGCGCCTTTTTGATCAGCTTGGAGGTGTTGAGGAACCAGGACAGATCCTCCGAAATGTGTACCCCGAAGAATTTGAAGTTGGTGACCCGCTCCAACTCAGTCTCGTTTGTCTGCCCCCTCTGTTCTTTCTAAAGTCAACAATGATTTCCTTCGTCTTCTGGGAGTTGAGAACGAGGTTATTGTTGGCACACCAGGTTGTCAGGTGCTGGACCTCCTCCCTGTAGGCTGACTCGTCGTTGTCACTGATCAGTTCTACCACCGTCTGCAAATTTTATGATGGCGTTGGAGCCATACTTAGGGATGCAGTCATGGGTGAAGAGGGAGTAGAGGAGAGGGTTGAGCACACAGCCCTGTGGCACGCCGGTGTTCAGTGTTATAGTGGAGGAGGTGAGGTTGTTGACCCTGACAGACTGTTGTCTGTTCGTGAGGAAATCCAGTGTTCAATTGCAGAGGGAGGTGGAGATGCCAAGACCGCTGAGTTTGGTGATCAAGCTAGCGGGTATGACAGTGTTAAAGGCGGAGCTGTAGGCAATGAACAGGAACCTGATGTAGGTGTTATTGCTGTCCAGGTGGGTCAGGGCAGAGTGTAGGGCCGCCGATATGGCGTCCTCTGTTGACCTATTGGTCCGGTAGGCAAACTGATGGGGGTCCAGTGTGGGGGGGAGGCTGGCTTTGAGGTGAGCCAAGATCAGCCGTTCAAAGCACTTGGCGATGACAGGGGTGAGTGCTACTGGCCGGAAGTCGTTGAGACTCCCTGTCGCTGATTGTTTGGGAACTGGCACAATGGTAGATGTCTAGAGGCAAGTGGGAACGACACCCTGGGCCAGTGACAGATTGAAAATGTCACTGAGGACCAGGGATAGTTGTCCAGCACATGCCCTGAGCACCCTCCCGGGGATGCCATCGGGGCCGGCATCTTTGTGCTCATTCACCTTGCTCAGTGCAACTTATACAGCAGAGGTGGAGAGACTGTGGTGTTGTTCATTCGGGGGTGGAGCAACTTTCATGGCTCGAATTTTGTTGTCCCGGTCAAAGTGAGCATTAGCAATGGTTTAGCTAGATGCTGAAAAAGCCTTCGATCAAGTAGATGGCCATATTTATGTTCAGTGATGGAAACATTTCAATTGCGAGAGAAGTACAGTACATGGGTTAACATTTTACATTCTAACCCAACAGCTAAAATACTAACAAACCAAATGTTATCAACTAAATTTAATCCTTCCAGAGGTTGTAGACAAGGATGCTCGTTATCTCCATTATTATTCGCTTTAGCAATTGAACCACTCGCAGAAAAGGTCAGATCTAATCCAGAAATACATGGGTACAATAGAATTTCTCTATGTGCAGATGATGTACTAATATATATTACAATGCCAGAAATTAGTATTCCAAATTTATTAAATCTAATAACTCAATTCGGTCAGTTCTCAGGATACAGAATTAATTGGAATAAAAACGAAATCATGCCAATAACTGATCACAATTTACATATACTACAACAATCACCTTTTAAAATAGTTGAAGAAAAATTTAAATATCTAGGTATTTATCTAAATAAGGCGTATAGTTCTTTATTTAAATCAAATTTCCCACCTTTACTGAATAAACTAAATGAGAATATACAATACTGGAAAACACTCCCTATTTCAATGTTCGGTAGAATCAATGCTATAAAAATGATTTTTCTCCCGCAATCACTGTACTTATTTCAGTCAATCCCGATATATATTCCAAAATCTTTTTTTTTAAAGTAGACTCTACTGTTACAAGTTTAATCTGGGATTACAAGAATCATAGAATAAATAAAAAACATTTATGTAAATCAAAGATTAATGGAGGTTTAGCTCTACCAAATTGTCTGTTTATTTTCGGGCAGTTTATATAAAAAACATGAATTTTTGGCTGGAAGAAATGGATCAACAACCAGACTGGTTAAGGATGGAAAAGGAGAATGGTCTACCTTTTGAAATCGGTTCGATTATATTTGCACCGACGAAATTGCATTAAAAAAAACCTATAGGGAAAACCCTTATAATATATAGTGGTACACGAATCTGGAAACAACTTAAAAATGCTTTAAAATTGGATAATATACCACTCTGTCTCACTATTATAAACAATCTCTTATTCACATCTGCCATGTTGGATAAAGGCTTTATTACAATGGAAAAACTATGGAATCAAAACGATGGAACACCTTTATAAGAAAGGCACTTATCTTTCATTTCAGGAATTGCAACAGATTTATGGATTACACTCAAATATTTTTTTTCGATATCTACTAACTCAGAGATTATGTTAAATCAAATACACAAGATTATGGGAATAAGGAACCAGAAATCCTTGATGAATGTTTGAATAAGCATCCTAAAACAGAAAAATTAACAACATATTTATAATACCTTTTTAGATAGCGAGATACCGTCGACTGAATCACATAGACATGCATGGGAAAATGAAATAAATCAAACCATAACGAAAGATATATGGGACAAAAGTTTACAACATATACATCAATGCTCGTTAAACTCCAGACATGCTTTAATACAATTTAAAGTATTACATAATTTACATTACTCCAAAGTTAAATTGAATAGAATCTTTCCACATATCTCCTCTATCAGCGATAAATGAAAACATCCAGAGGCTAATTTAACACATACTTTTGCAAATTGTATAGAAATTAAGAATTTCTGGATTGAGATTTTTAGAACAACTTCTGAAGTTATTAAAACGAAAATGGATCCGGACTCAAAATTAATAATACTTGGAATATCAGAACAAAGTTTAACTCTTACAACAAGTCAAAGACATTTCCTAGATTACAGTATAATAATTGGGAAGAAATTAATCTAAAAATTTTGGAAAGGCCTATATATCCCCACAATTAAAATGTGGATTACGGAAATGTCGGAGACCCTACACCTGGAAAGAATCAGATTTGCCCTAATGGACAAACAAGGAGTTTTCGTTAGAATATGGTCTTCTTTCATTGACTACTTAAAAGGGTAGATCGGTTCGGCATGGAACCCTAACTGAAACTTGGACTCAGGATTAGATGAAAAGTTATATTCTATATTCTTGATCCTATCTCCAATTATGTATTAATAGTAAATTATTCCATTCTTTATGATTCTTTTTTTTGATTCTGATTTTTTATTTTATTTTTCTTGCTGTTTTTCTCTCTTTAAAAAAAATATTAAAGTCAAAATGATACACTTCATAATATTAATAATGTATGACTGTTGTACACGATATATTGCTATCATAATATGTGTTTGCTAAGTCACTGCCTACATACTCTAATAAAAAATATATATTTAAAAAAAAATGGTTTAGCGTCGTCAGGAAGGGAGGCGTTGTCTGGGGCGGGGGGGGGGGGGGGGGGGGGGGGTGTTGACTTTATGGTGATCGGCAATGGATTTGATTCCTTGCCACATGCGCCTGGGGTCAGAGTTGTTTCGGAAATGCTCCTCGATCCGCCGTTTGTGATTGAGTTTAGCTTTCCTATTTCCCTTTTTCAGATTGGCCCTGGATGAGCTGTTTCCCTCAGCGTTGCCAGATTTAAAAGCGGCGTCGCGAGCCTTCATCGGTGTCTGACCTCCCTGCTCATCCACGGCTTCTGGTTAGGGAAAATCGTTATCTCTTTGTGGGTAGTGACGTTGTCAGTGCAGAATTTTATATAGGTCAGAAAGGTTGAGGTGTATGAGTTGATGTCGACTTGGGAGTTAAAGGTGGCGTGGGTGGCAAACAGACTCCAGTCTGTTTGCTGAAACTGTTCCTGTAATACAGAAACAGCCCCCTCAGTCCAGACCTTCACTGTCCTCACGGTAGGTTTCACACGGCTGATCAGAGGTGTGTATGTGGGGAGCAGGAAGAGAGAGAGGTGGTCAGACTGCCCCAGGGGGGGGAGGGGGTGTGTGCTTTGTATGCTTCAGTAATATTGGCATATACTAGGTCAAGAATATTGTTTCCTCTGGTTGGGCAGGAGACATGTTGGTGGAAACTGGGGAGTACAGTTTTAAATTTGGAGTGGTTAAAATCACACGCAATGATACAAGCTCCCTCTGGGTGTGCAGTTAGTTGTTTGCTGATAGCAGCTTGCAGCTCTTCCATTGCGGGGGTACATAGACTGCAGTGATAACAATCGATGTAAATTCGATGTAGAGGGGTGTGGAGGGGTTTAGAGGGTTTGGTTGTGTTTGGAGGCGTTTAGCGGGGTTTAGAGGGGTTAGAGGGATGTAGCAGGTGTTTAGTGGGGTTTAGATGTTTGGGACGATGTAGGCTTCTAGAGGGGGTATAAAGTGCTTTATTGGGGGTTACAAGGGGTTAGAGGTGTTTAGAGGGATTTATAATGGTCTTTACTGGGTTAGCAGGGGTTTACATGGGTCTAGATGGGTTCACAGGAGTTTACAGGGGTATAAGTACATAAGGGGTTCATTAGGTTCATTTATTGTCACATATACCAATTGGTGAAGTCAAATTTCACTGGCCAGGTCAGTCATACAATTTGGAAAAGCAACAGACTAATAAAAACACGTTTTAACATAAAACATCCATCGCAGTGACTCCTACACATTCCTCAGTGTGATGGAGGCCAAATAAAGTTCAAGTCCCTTTACAGAGGTATAGAAGGAATTACATGGGTTTAGAAGTGTTTAGAAGTGGGTAGATGGGTTTACAGAGGGTTTACATGTGTTTAGAGGCGTTTACAGTGGTTTACGGGCGTTTACAAACGTTTACGAGGGTGTAGAGGGGCTTAGAAGGGTTTACAGCGGCTTGGAGGAGGTTAGAGCGTTTTAAATGGGTTTGGACGTCGTTCAGATAGGTTTAGAGTGGTTTGTTTAGAGATATTTAGAGGGATCTATAGGTCGTTTAGATGGGTTTAGACGGGGTTTGGAGGAGTTTAGGAGGGTTTATAGTGTTTAGCGAAGTTTAGAGGGGTTTATAAGGTGTTAGAGGCGTTTAGATGAGTTTAGTGGTGTTTAGAAAGGTTTAGAGGGGTTTGGATGAGTTTCCAGGGGTTTTGTGGGGTTTAGAGGTGTTCCGAGTGCTTTTAAGGGGGTTCGGGATGTGAAGAGGGGTTTAGAGGGGACGCGAATGATTTCGAGGGGTTTCCAGGTGTTTCAAGTTGTTTCGAGGGGTTGAGCATGGGTTCGAGGTGTTTGGAGGGGTTTAGAATGGTTTAGAGTGGGTTAGATGGGATTGCAGGGGGTTTAGAGAGGTTTCGAGGGGTTTGGAATGTTTAGAGGGGTTTGGAGGGGTTTGAAGTGGGTTGGCAGGGGTTCACAGGGTTGTAGATGGGGTTTAGATGGGTTTAATGCGGTTTAGAGACTGTGTTGAGGGGATTAGAGGGATTTAGATGGGTTGAAAGGGGTTTAATGGGGTTTTAGAGGGAGTTTTGAGTGAGAGATGTTTAGAGCGGTTTAGAAGCGGTTAGATCGGTTTAGATGGTTTAGCGGGGTTTAGAGTGCTTTAGATGCGTTTATAAGGGTCTTTAGAAGGGGTTTAGAGGGGTTTAGGAGGGGGTTTTAGATGGGTTTAGAGGTGTTTAGAGGAATTTAAAGATGGTGGGCTATACTGTGGTTTAGAGGGGTTTAGAGGGGTTTGGAGGGGTTTGGAGAGGATTACAGGTTTTAGAGGGCCGTAGAGGGGTTACATGGGGTTATAGGGGGTTTGGGGGCGTTTCCATGGGTTTCGATGGGTTTAGAGGTGTTATGAGGGGTTTCGAGGGGTTTCGATGGGTTTGGATGGCTTTCGAGGGCTTTAGATGTCTTTAGCTATGTTTAGAGGGGTTAGATGGGTTAGAGGGGTTTCGAATGGTTTAAAGGGGATTGGGTGTGTTAGAGGGGTTTCGAGGGGTTTGAAGCGGTTTAGAGGGTTTAGAGGGGATAGGAGGGTTTAGGGGGGTGTGGTGAAGTTTGAAGGGGTTTGAAGAGGTTTCTGTGAGGTGTTTAGATGGGCTTGGAGGGGTCTGGAGGTGTTTGGAGCGGATTAGAGGGCTTTGGATGGGTTTGGAGGGATTTGGAAGGGTTTGGGGGGATTTGGAGAGATTTGGAGGGGTGGAGGTATTAAGAGTGGTTTGGAGGTGGTTGGAGGGGTTTGGAGGGGTTTGTGTGAGAGGTGTTTAGAGGGGTTTAAAATAGGTTAGATTGGTTTAGATGGGTTTAGAGGGGTTTAGGAGGTTTTCGATGGGCTTTAGAGAGGTTTACAGGGATTTACATGGGTTTATGTAAATCCCTGTAAACCTCTAAGTGTTTACCCTGTAGTGTTTATCCTAGAAGTGTTTACAGGGGGTTTAGATGGGTTTACAGTGGTTTAGAGGGGTTTAGAAGGGTTTAGAGTGGTTTACAGGGGTTTAGACAGGATTACATGGTTTTAGAGGGGTTTGGAGTGAGTTAGATGGGCTTACAGGTGTTCACAGTTGTTTGGATGCGTTTACATGCGTTCGAGTGGTTTAAAAGGGGATTAGGTGGGTTTAGAAGGGGGTTTAGAGGGGATTGGATGGGTTTAGAGGGGTTTCAAGAGTTTGGAGGGGTTTAGAGGTGTTTCGAGGGGATTGGAGTGTATAGCGTGCGTTTGGTGGGGTTTAGATATGTTTGGAGGCGTCTGGTTGGGTCTGGATGGTCTGGAGGTGTTTAGACGGGAGTAGATAAGTTTGGATGGGTTTGGAAGGGTTTGGAGGTGGTTGGAGGGGTTTAGAGGGCTTTAGAGGGGTTTCGACGGGTTTTGGGGGGTTGAATGGGTTTTAGAGGGGTTACTGGGCGTCTAGATGGGTTTAGAAGGGGTTACAGTTGTTTTCGGAGGTTTAGACGTGGTTCACAGGGATCTAGAGGGATTTATAGGAGGTTTATCGGGGTTTAGATGGGTTCAGAGTTGATTTAGGGGGGTTTAGAGGGGTTTATATAGGGTTGAGAGGCATTAGATGGTGTTAGAAGGTTTTAGAGGCGTTTTGAGGTATTTGGGGTTTAGTGGGGTTAGGAGGGGTATAGGTGTTGAGGGGGGTTTAGAGAGTGTTTAGAGGGGTTTAGAAAGGATTTAGTGAGGGTTTAAAGGTTTTCTAGGTATGTAGAGGGAATTTTGTGGGATTTAGAGGGGATTAGAAGGTTTTAGAGGGTTTAGAGTAGTTTAGAGCGGCTTAGATAGGTTTAGAGCGGTTTATATGTGTTTAGAGGGCTTTAGAGGGGTTTAGGGGTGTGTGTGGTGAGTCTCTGGAATTCTCTGCCACAGAAGGGAATTGAGGCCAGTTCATTTGCTAGAGGGAGTTAGATGTGGCCCTTGTGGCTAAAGGGATCAGGGGGTATGGAGAGAAGGCAGGTACAGGATACTGAGTTGGGTGATCAGCCATGATCATATTGAATGGCGGTGCAGGCTCGAAGGGCCGAATGGCCTACTCCTGCACCTATTTTCTATGTTTCTATGTTTCTATAGGGGTTTAGAGGAGTTTGCAGTGGTTTACAGGGAGTTTAGAGGAGTTTAGATGGGTGTAGAAGGGTTCACATGGGTTTGGAGGGGGATAGGGGCGTTTAGAAGTGGTTCAGATGGGTTTAGATGTGTTTATAGGGGGTATAGAGGATTTCAGAGGGCCTTTACAGGGGTTTAGAGAGGTTTAGGGGAGGTTGGAGTTTTGAACGGTTTTGAGGGATTCATAGTGTGTTTAATGGGGTTTAGAGGGATTTAGAGTGCGTTTATATGGGGTAGAATGGTTTTAGAGGGTTTAGAGGGGATTTGGAGTGGTTTACAGTGTGTTAGAGGTTTAGATGTTGTGTAGAGGGGTTTAGGGGGGGCTTGGAAGGCTTTAGAGGGGGTTTAGTGCCGGTAAAGAGGGGTTTTGGAGGGTTTAGAGGGGTTTAGATGGTTTATAGGCGGTTTAGAGAGGGTTTGAATTTGTTGAAAAGGTTTGTAGGGGGGGTGAGGGATGTGGAGGGGATTTAGTGGGGTTAATAGGGGTTTAGAGCGTTTAGAGGGGTTTTGGAGGGGTTTAGAGGGATTGAGCTGCTTAGGGGGTATTAGAGGGGTTTAGGGGATCTAGAGGGGATTAGAGGGGTTTAGATGAGGTTTTAAGGAATTCAGAGGGGATTTAGTGGGCTTTCAAGGGGTTTAGGGGGAGTTTGCGGGATTTAGAGGGGCTTTCGTGGGATTTAGAGTGGTTTAAATGGTATTTAGAGGGGATTAGGGTGTTAGTGGGAGTATATAGGGTTTTAGAAGGTTTTAGTGTTGTTTAGAGGGGTGTTTAGAGGGATTAGAGGGTTTGGAGGGGTTTTAGATGAGTTTACTGAGCGTTTAGAGGGGTTTCGTGGGGTTGAGAACGGTTTTACAGTGGTTTTCAGGTGTTTAGATTTGGTTTAGAGAGTTTAGAGGGATTTATAAGAGGTTTATAGGGGGTTTAGAAGGGGTTATATTTGATTTGGGAGGGTTCAGAGGGAATTATATGCGGTTTAGAGGGGGTTAGAGGGGGTTACGTGGGGTTTAGTGGGGTTCAGAGGGGTTTAGAGGGGGTTTAGATATGTCTAGAGGGGCTTAGAGGGGTTTTCGGGGGTTTAGAGGGGTATAGAGAGGTTTACAGTTGCTAACAGGGGTTTAAAGGAGGTTTGTAGTCGTTTACAGGGTATTTAATAGAGTGTAGTGGGGTTTAGATGGGTTTAGAGGGGTTTAGGGGGGTTTAGATGGGTTTAGAGGTGTTTATAGTGGTTTACATGGGTTTGACGGGGTTTGGGTTAGAGGGGATTTAGAGGACTTTTGAAGGGTTCAGAGGGTGTTTAGTGGGGTTTAGGGGAATTTAAAGTTGTTTAGAGGTGGCGTAGAGCAGTTTACAGGGGGCTTGGAGGTGGTTTGAGGGGGCGATTAGAGGGGTTTAGAGGGGTTTAGAGGGGGTTACAGTGGTTTTCAGTGGTTTAGAAGGGGTTTAGAGGGATTTGGAAGGATTTATATGGGGTGCAGATGGCTCTAGTTGATTAATCCGAAAAGCCACATTCAAAAAAGTCACATTCAAAAAAGCCACATCCTAAAAGCCACATTCAAAAAAGCCACATCCTAAAAGCCACATCCTGAAAGACACATCCTAAAAGCCACATCCAAAAAGCCACATTAAAAAAAGCCACATCCAACAAGCCACACCCAACAAGCCACATTCAAAAAAGCTACATCAAAAAAGCCACATCAAAAAAGTCATATACTAAAAGCCACATCCTAAGAACCACATCCAATGAGCTACATCCGAAAAGCAAAATTCTTAAAGCCACATCCAAAAAAGCAACATTTAAAAAAACCACATTCATAAAACCACATTCTAAAAGCCACATTCAAAAAAGTCACATTCAAAAAAGGCACATCAAAAAAGCAACATCCTAAAAGCCAATCCTATCAGGCATATCCTAAAATCCACATTCAAATAAAGGCATATTCAAGTAAGCCACATCCTAAAAGTCACATACTCAAAGCCACATCATAAAAGCCGCATTCTAAAAGGCACATTCTAAAAGTCACATAAAAAAAACATATTCAAAAAAGCCACATTCAAAAAACCCACACCCTAAAGGCCTCATCCTAAAAAGCACATCTTAAAAGCCGCACCCTAAAAGGCACATCTAAATGCCACATCCTAAAACCCACATTCTAAAAGCCAAACGCTAAAAAGCACACACTAAAAGGCACACACTAAAAGCCACATCCTAAAAGCCACATTCAAAAAATCTAAATCCTAAAAGCCACATCCAACAAGCCACATTCAAAAAATCCACATCAGAAAAAGCCACATCAGAAAAGCCTCATCCTAAAAGCCACATCTTAAGAGCCACATCCTAAAAGCAACATCCTAAAAGCAACAACCGAAAAGCCACATCGAACAAGCCCCATTAAAAAAACGCATTAAAAAAGCCACATCCTAAAAGCCACATTCTAAAAGCTACATCAAAAAAGCCACATCCTAAAAGCCCCATCCTAAAAGCCACAACCGAAAAGTCACATCCAACAAGCCACATTCAAAAAAGCCACATCAAAAATTCTGCATCAAAAAAGCCACATCATAAAAGCCACAACCGAAAAAGTCACATCCAACAAGCCACATTAAAACAAGCCACATCAAAAAAGCCACATCAAAAAAGCCACATCCTAAAAGGCACAACGTTAAAGGCACATCCCAAAACCCACATTCAAAAAAGCCACATTCTGAAAAGCCATATCAAAAAAGCACATCCTAAAAGACGCATCCAAAAAGCCACATCATAATAGCCACATCCAAAAAAGCTACATTCAAAAATGCGACCTTCAAAAAAGCCACATTCAAAAGACAAATTCAAAAAAACCATTAAAAAAAATCCACATCCGAAAAGCCACATTCAAAAAAGCCACATTCTAAAAAGCCACATCCTAAAAGCCACATTCAAAAAAGGCACATCCTAAAAGTCACATCCCAAAAGCCACATCCTAAAAGCCACATCCAAAAAGTCACATTCAAAAAGCCACATTCAAAAAAGCCACATCCAACAAGCCACACCCAACAAGCCACATCAAATAAAGCCACATCAAAAAGCCACATCCTAAATGCCACATCCTAAGAACCACATCCTATAAACCACATCCGAAAAGCAAAATTCTTAAAGCCACATCCAAAAAAGCCACATTTTAAAAAAGCCATTCAAAAAAGCCACATTCAAAGAAGCCACATCCTAAACGCCACATCCTAAAAGGCACATCCTAAAAGCCACATTTTAAAAGCCACATTCAAACAAGCCACACTTAAAAAAGCCACATTCTAAAAGCCACATCCTAAAAGCCACATCATAAAAGCCACATCATAAAAGCCACATCCAAACAAGCCACATTTAAAAAGCTACGCACAAAAATGCCAAATTCAAAAAAACCACATTCAAAAATGCCACATCCTAAAAGCCGAATCCCAAAAGGCACATCATTAAAAGCCACATCCTAAAACATCATTTAACTAAAAGCCACATTTGTTTTCCTAAAAGTACACCCTAAAAGGCACACACTAAAAGGCACATACTTAAAGCCACATCAAAAAAGCCACATCAAAAAAGCCACATCTTAAAAGCCACATCCTAAGAACCACATCCTATAAGCCACATCCGAAAAGCAAAATTCTTAAAGCCACATCCAAAAAAGCCACATTTAAAAAAAGCCACATTCAAAAAAGCCACATTTCAAAAAGCCACATTCAAAGAAGCCACATTCTAAAAAGCCACATTTTAAAAAGCCACATTCAAAGAAGCCACATCCTAAACGCCACATCCTAAAAGCCACATCCTAAAAGCCACATCATAAAAGCCACATCATAAAAGCCACATCCAAACAAGCCACATTTAAAAAGCCACATTCAAACAAGCCACATTTAAAAAAAGCTACATTCTAAAAGCCACATCCTAAAAGCCACATCATAAAAGCCACATCATAAAAGCCACATCCAAACAAGCCACATTAAAAAAAAGCTACACACAAAAATGCCAAATTTAAAAAAAAACACATTCAAAAACGCCACATCCTAAAAGCCGAATCCCAAAAGGCACATCTTAAAAGCCACATCCTAAAAGCCACATCCTAAAAGCCACACACTAAAAGGCACACACTAAAATGCACATACTTAAAGGCACATCCTAAAAGCCACATTCAAAAAAGCCACATTCAAAAAAGCCACATCCTAAAAGCCACATTGAAAAAAATCCAAATCCTAAAAGCCACATCCTAAAAGCCACATTCAAAAAAGCCACATTCAAAAAAGCCGCATTCAAAAAAGCCACATTCAAAAGAGCCACATCAAAAAAGCTACATCCTAAAAGCCACACCCAAAAACCCATATTTAAAAAAGCCACATTCAAAAAGCCATATTCAAAAAAGCCACATTCTAAAAGCCACATCATAAAAGTCACATCATAAAAGCCACATCCTAAAAGCCACATTCAAAAAAGAACATCCTAAAAGCCGAATCTTAAAAGGCACATCCTAAAAGCAACATCCTAAAAGCCACATCCTAAAAGCCACATTCTAAAAGCCTCATCCTAAAAGTCACATTCAAAAAAGCCACATTCAAAAAAGCCACATCCTAAAAGCCACTGAAAAATCCAAATCCTAAAAGCCACATCCTAAACGACACATCCTAAAAGCCACATCCAAAAATCCACATCCAAAAATGCCACATTCAAAAAAGCCACACCCTAAAAGCCACATCCTAAAAGCCACATCCAACAAGCCACATTAAAAAAAAATCCACATCAGAAAAAGCCACATCAGAAAAACCACATCAAAAAAGCCACATCCTAAAACCACATTGAAAAGAGCCACATCCTAAAAGCCACATCCTAAAAGCCCCAACCGAAAAGCGACATCCAACAAGCCACATTCAAAAAAGCCACATTAAAAAATCTACATCAAAAAAAGCCACATTCTAAAAGCCACATCCTATGACCCACATCCTATGAGCAACATCCTAAAAGCCGCATCCGAAAAGTAAATATCTAAAAGCCACTTCCAAAAAAGGCCCATTCAAAAAAGTCACATTCAAAAAACCCACATTCAAAACCCCACATCAAAAAAGGTAATCCTAAAAGCCACATACTAAAAGGCACATCCCAAAAACCCACATTCAAAAAAGCCACATTCAAAAAGCCACATCCTAAAAGTGACCTCCTAAAAGCCACATCCTAAAAGCGACATCCAAAAAGCCACATAATAAAAGCCACATCAAAAAATCCGCATACAAATAGCCACATCCTAAAAACCACATCCTAAAATCCAGATCCTAAAAGCCACATCCTAAAAGCCATATCCTAAAAGGCGCATCCACAAAACCACATCCTAAAAGCCACATCCTAAAAGCCACATCCTAAAAGCCACTTCCGGTGGCGTCAATGGTGTGTTGAGAGACGCTGCTGTTTTGCTCTGCTCTCGAAGAATGCTTTAATATGCTAAAATACGAGTTGGAAGATGGGGGAGTTCTAAAAATCACTACCGGAGCTGTTATTTAATTGTGTGTTATCAGAAATCCTGCTGATAACGGAGAATAACGGCAGTTTTAAATGAAAAAAATGGAAACCTCGCCAGAAGCCTGCAAAAGCTGTTGCAAGGCATGTTACACGAGCCTACTTGAAAAAACTTGGAAAGACTCCTCAATCCCCTGAAATATCAGCTGGAAGCTCAGAAGAAGAAGCTGACTCTCAAAATCCTTCTACATAAATGACTTCAATGGAGGAAGAAAGGGAACAAATGGAACAACTGGAAAAGTCAGTATCAGCTTAAGTAACAGCTTCAGTCACTGAAATTATTTCTAAAGTGATACGAGAGGGGAATGTCGCGCTGGACAAAAGCCTCTCTGAAAAAGCCACATGCAAAAAAGCCACATTCAAAAAAATCACTTAAAAAAAAGCCACATCCTAAAAGGCACATTCTAAGAGGCACATCCTAAAAGGCACATTCTAAAAGGCGCAGTCTCTAAAGAGTATTCTAAAAGGCACATTCTGAAGGCACATTCTAAAAGGCGCATTCTACAAAGCATATTCTAAAAGGCACATTCTGAAGGCACATTCTAAAAGGAGGGGTGGAGGGTGTTGGGGAGTGGGGTGGGGATGTGAGGGAAGGGGGGACGGGTATGTATGGGAGGGTATATGTGGAGGAGTAGGGTAGGGGGTGTGGGGAGGGGTATGTGTGGGGTAGGGTATTTGTGCTGGAAGTGGGGCTGTTGGGGAGGGAGTGTGGGGATGTGGGTGTAGTTGAGGGGAGGGGGTTTGCGGAAGGGGGTGTGGGAGAGCAGGAGGTGTGAGGAAGGGGGGGTGTGGGGAAGGTGGAATTTGGGGAAGGGGGTGTGAAGGGTACGGTGCGTGGAAGAGGGGGTGTGGGGAGGGAGGGGTGTGGGCGAGGGGTGTGTGGGGGGTGTGTGGGAGAGCGTGTTGGGGAAGCGGGGTTGGGGAAGGTGTGGGAGATGGTGGGTGGGTAACGGGATTGGGGGAAGGGGGTGTGGATGAGGGTAGGGGTTCGTGGGGGTAGGAGTGCTGTTGGCATAGGGGGTGGGGGAGGGTGGTGGGGAGGGGGCGGGGAATGGGGGTTCGTTTAGGTGGGTGGTGGTGATGGGCGGTGTGGGAGGTGTGGGGGGGAGGGAAGGGGGTGTCGCAATGGGTGGGGTGGTCGCAGCAGACGCAAACTCGCACTCTGCTCACACCGCACTCTGCTAATACCGCATCTTCAGCTTTCGGCCTCAGGCAGCAGCTATCATCCACTCCGACTTCACTCAGAGGATTCCGGTTTAACATAATAGCTTCCGGCTCATCGTGCTGGTCGCCGAAAGAGCAGCTCGCACGCTGCTCTCTGCCCGCACGCTGCTCTCTGCCCGCACGCTGCTCTCTGCCCGCACGCTGCTCTCTGCCCGCACGCTGCTCTCTGCCCGCACGCTGCTCTCTGCCCGCACGCTGCTCACGGACTCTGCCCCGCCTCCGGGCGTTTACCCCGCCTCCGGGCCACTAAGCTTAAGTACGTTTATTATAGTCATGTCTAGTTTCCTTTAGTTATTATCTGCCTGTGTTAATGTGCGTGGGACTTTAAACGTGGGATTTTTGGCAATAGGATTCTGGTGCAGACTGTCAGATGATTAGTTTTAGTTTGATGCCGGGCCATGGGATGGAACAGTTTTCTTCCATGACCACGAGCATAATTTGGGACATGTTGTCAGACGATATACTTTTACAAGAAGAAATGTTTATCATTTATGTAACATGAATGGAACGACGATTAAGAACCGAAGGTTATGAGTTAATTCATTGTTTTGTAATACAATAAATACGCTATTAATCAAGAGACTACTTCTTCTAGATTCATGTTTGCTGTTTCAAATATGTCGTGGAGTGCGTGAGACTGTTTTTTTAATCATCCCCGACAAATTAGTGGCAATCGAAGGTTGAACTTTGAGAAGTTGTATAAAACCGCCACTACAGTGATAATGGGGCATAGAAAGGGGGAGCGTCAGCAGGATCAGACAGACGTTCGCTTGTAGATTCCGCAAGTTGCCCAGCTACCTGATTTTAATTCTGTTTCATTATCACGTGTCCCTTGTCCTGAAAATGCCTCCTCAGTGCGGTAGTAGTTGTATAGTCACAATAAAGTTTACAACCATCAAAGAGGGCTGTTCCCCACGTCCAGGCCTGGATGTCATTTATAATTCTTAAATATTAATCTGAACGGAAAATGAGGATATGTCAACCTAAATAAAACGTAACCAACGAGAATAGTCGACAAAGGAAAATCAATTTTAATCCAGTTTGAAACTACATGTTATTAAGGACATTTTTCTCCGGAAGAAAAATACACCTTTAATCCCACGAAGAGCGTCAAAGGTTGCAAAACCGCATACAGCGCTCCTTTCCTAATCCTGTGATTACTATGGTTTTATTATTTTGAAAATTGCATTCAGTGGATATTTCACCGCTTTCTTCAGCTCCTCTCTGAACTGCCAGGACATAAATACACGTGTTGGTGCAGGTACTGAGAACTTGCAAAATAAATTATAATTGCTCTGTGATATAGTTAGGATCAGAGTAAGTGATATAAGTGGTAACGCTCGCGATCCTCCTGTAACCCATGTACACAAACTGTGTGATCCTCAACAATATAAAACTGCCGGCTATACAGAAAAGTAAAACGATCGATTTTCTGCGGTTTTCCATTTGAAGGTCCGTGCGGTTCTCTCCACTGCTGCCCCGGAGCCTCCTGCGGACTCTACTGGCCATTAAAATACGCCCGGTCGTCAGAGCATTGAGCAGGAAAATCAGGAAAATTGGGATGCACGGAGTTAAAATACGGTCAGTTAAGTCAAATGCCCCCAAATTACGGAATTATAGAACTCCCACATAATGTCACACAACAACGGGACACCATCAATAATCTTCTCTGGTTTGTAAATAAAGTACCAGGGGATGGAGACTAAACAGCACACCACACTCACTGTCCCGATAACCACACCCGCCGTTCTCTCGGAGCAATATTTCGTTTTCAGCTTCTTACAATAAATGGCCACAAACCGGTCAAAGGTGAAGGCAACTGTCAGCCAGACAGAAACATGCGTGGATGCCGAACGTAAGACGACGTTGAGACTGCACACGGGTGTCATGCTCAGCAATGATTCTCGAAAATGTTTCATAAAATCTCGCCTCAATAAAGGATTAGAAATAACGACCAGGAGATCGGCCGCTGCCATTCCCACCAGGTAGCGAATGATACATTTGGAGAGACCGCACTTCCCTCGGGACAGGATCACAATCGCCAGCAAGTTAACTGTAAAAGAGAGAAACGGATGCAATGCAAGTACTGATTGGACACGAAGGTAAAGCATCAGTTCCAGATAATATGGCCTCCCCTTGATATCGATTCACTGATCTAAGGAGGTGAACGGTGAGCGTGGTAGGGAACAGACAGGGTGACTGTAGTGAAGATCAACATGGGTCATCGGTATTAGGCAAATCACTCACACGCGAGCATTATTCTTCTGTGTTCTCTGGAAGACCGACAGGGACCCAGTCCCAGAGGCGTATCAATAAAAAACGATTGTTTCAGCTTGCGAACACATCGCTTTAAATCGGGATCCAGATTCGGATCATGAAATTTCATGGAACTTGTGGCGAACAATTCATTCCTAACGGAAGTCATTTTTTTATCTTTTGTTTTTTTGTTTTTGTTTATTAGAAGCAAATGTACAAGAGTAGGACAATCGCATATAAAATTATACAGTTAATGTACAGCTTCAATTTTAACTTTTTAGCTTTAAAATAATGGAAAATTAAAGAGAAAGAACAAGAGAGGGAACAAGTGAGAGGTGCAAATATAGGACCCCTAGACTACCAAGGTAATGTAGCCAAAGGGTGGGTAAAAGAAAGAAAGAACAGTAAAAAAAACAAAGAGAAAAGTGGTGATATACAATGGCTTGCAAAAGTATTCATACCCCTTGAATATTTCCACATTTTGTCATGTTACAACCACAAACGTAAATGTATTTTATTGGGATTTTATGTCATAGACCAACACAAAGTGGTGCATAATTGTGACGTGGAAGGAAAATGATACATGGTTTTCAAATTTTATTAAAAATAAAAAACTGAAAAGTGTGGCGTGCAAAAGTATTCAACACCCGTCAATACTTTGTAGAACCACCTTTCGCTGCAATTATAGCTACAGGGCTATGTCTCTACCAGCTTTGCAAATCTAAAGACTGACATTTTTGCCCATTCTTCTTCGAAAAATAGCTCAAGCTCAGTCGGATTGGATGGAGAGCGCCTGTGAACAGCAATTTTCAAGTCTTGACAGAGATTCTCAATTGGATTTAGGGCTAGACTTTGACTGGGCCATTCTAACACATGAATATGCTTTGATCTAAACCATTCCATTGTAGCTCTGGCTAAATGTTTAGGGTTGTTGGCCTGCTGGAAGGTGAACCTCCGCCCCAGTCTCAAGTCTTTTGCCGGCTCTAACAGGTCTTCTTCCAAGATTGCCCTGTATTTGGCTCCATCCATCTTCCCATCAACTCTGACCAGCTTCCCTGTCCCTGCTGAAGAAAAGCATCCCCACAGCATGATGCTGCCACCACCATGTTTCACAGTGGGGATGGTGTGTTCAGGGTGATGTGCAGTGTTAGTTTTCCACCACACATAGCGTTTTGCATTTATGCCAAAAACTTCAATTTGGGTCTCATCAGACCAGAGCACCTTCCTCCACATGTTTGCTGTGTCCCCCACATGGCTTGTGGCAAACTGCAAACGGGACTTCTTATGGCTTTGTTTCACCAATGGCTTTCTTCTTCCTACTCTTCCATTAAGGCCCGATTGTGGGGTGCACGACTAATAGTTGTCCTGTGGACAGAATCTCCCACCTGAGCTGTGGATCTCTGCAGCTCCTCCAGCGTTACCATGGGCCTCTTGGCTGCTTCTCTGATCAATGCTCTCCTTGTCCGGCCTCTCAGTTTAGGTGGACGGCCATGTATTGGTAGGTTTGCAGTTGTGCCATACTCTTTCCATTTTCGGATGATGGATTGAACAGTGCTCCGTGAGATGTTCAAAGCATGGGATATTTTTTTATAACCTAACCCTGCTTTGAACTTCTCCACAACTTTATCCCTGACCTGTCTGGTGTGTTCCTTGGGCTTCATGATGCCTAAGGAACATTGTTTGTTCACTAATGTTCTCTAACAAACCTCTGAGGCCTTCACAGAACAGCTGTAGTTATACTGAGATTAGATTACACACAAGTGGACTCTATTTACTAATTAGGTGACTTCTGAAGGCAATTGGTTGCACTGGATTTTATTTAGGGGTATCAGAGTAAAGGGGGCTGAATACTTTTGCACGCCACACTTTTCAGTTTTTTATTTGTAAAATATTTGAAAACCATGTATCATTTCCCTCCCACTTCACAATTATGCGCCACTTTGTGTTGGTCTATCCCATAAAATCCTCATAAAATACATTTACGTTTGTGGTTATAACGTGACAAAATGTGGAAAAGTTCAAGGGGTATGAATACTTTTCCAAGCCACTGTACCTGCCTCTCGTCCCTCCCCACCCACCTGACCCAACCCATAGTTGGATTTAAATCCAAAGTTGTGTTGTGCCATACTAACCTTGTAAGAATTTGGTGAAGGGTGTCCATGTCTTGGAAAATGATTTGGTTTTTCTGCCAAGGCAAATCTAATATTTTCAAGATGTAGTGTCTCGGGCATGTTTGTAATCCACATCTTAACAGTAGGGACTGATGTGTGTTTCCACAATTTAATTATTAGTTTTTTCGCCGTTATCCGGCCATAACTAAGGAAACGCCTTTGAAATAGTGTTAGCTCATGACAGGTTTCTGAGGTACCTAAAGTGATCAGATCAGTGTCGGGGTCCAATTTTATTTAAAGTGTTTTAGAAAAAAATTCAAAAAATCTTCTCCAGAAATTATGTAACTTTATACAAGAGGCAAAGGTATGGGTTATAGTCGCTTCCTGAAGGAGACATTTATCACAAATAGGAGAAAAAATTGGGAAGATCTTATTCAGTTTAGACTTTGAATAATAGAGTATGCGCAGTTTTTTAAATTGTATTAGCGAATGCCTAACCTTAAGAGAACAGTTGCGTATTTATAGAAGTCTTTCCTCACAAATTTTAAGGCCGAGTTCATCTTCCCAATTCTCTTCTAATTACTTCTGAAGATGTGTTTGGATAGTTAAAAGCGTATTATAAAGGTATGATATTAACTTGTTTGAATCCGAGTTTCCATTCATACATTCGTCTAGTGTGTCTGGAACCATATATTGATGGTCTTGGGTATATGATTTCAGATAGTCTCGTATTTGAAGATATCTAAAATATTGGCTACCTTTCAGATGATATTTCGACTGTAATTCTTGAAATGAGAGAAGAGTCCTATCTCATAAAGATCTCCGAGTTTTTTAATTCCTATTCTTTCCCAATGTGTGAACGTTTTGTCTAAAATACGTAGCTTGAACGAAGGGTTATTGCCGATTGGTGGGAGAAGAGATACATTTCTCAGTTTAAGCGTTGACGTCACTTGTTTCCAGATTCGCAGGGTACTCATATAATGTTTCCTTCAAAGTTATTGGAGAGAGAAGAATCGCGTCTATATTAAAAGGCTAGCAATCCTCTCTCTCCAGTATAACCCATTTTACCTGCTGACATGTGTTGTCCAACCAATAGATTACGTTTTTAATATTCGTTGCCCAATAATAGTATAAAAATATGGGGAGAGCCACTCCACCAATATCTTCGGGTTTATATAGTTGTCGTGTATGGATTATATATGTTTTATAGTGCCAAATAAAATTTGTGAACAGAGAGTCGAGTTTTTTTTTTAATTTAGGAAGATAAATCGGTATTGATTGAAATAAGTACAGGATTTGTGAGAGGAAGATCATCTTTATGGCATTTATTCTGCCTATGACAGACATCGGAAGTGTTTTCCAAAATTGAGTAAGGGCATTCAGTTGGGTAATTAAAGGAGGAAAGTTTACTTGAAATAGAGAAGTGTATTTTCTAGTTTCGTGAACTCCAAGATATTTAAAAATTTCCGCAGCAATTCTGAAAAGGAGTTATAGGAGGTGTGTCGGCTCTTGAGGTTTTATTGACATGATTTCACTTTTGTTCCAATTTATTCCATATCCTGAAAAGGAACCGAATACCTCTATAAGATTTAGTATACTTGGAATACTAACTTGGGAATTGGTGATATATAGTAATACATCATCTGCATATAGTGATATTTTATTATTGGAATATTTAGTGTTATAGCCGAGGATATTTGGATTTTCTCTTATACTTTCCGCCAAAGGTTCAATCGCGATGGCAAATAACAGCGGTGATAATGTACATCCCTGTCTGTTGCCCCTCGATAACTGAAATTTAGGTGAGAGTACATGATAAAAGGAGGCAGTTGCCTTGTCATATAGCAATTTTATCCATTAAGTCAAATTTTCTCCAAACTGGATTTTTTGCAACACCGTAAAAAAATATTTCCATACTACTTGGTCAAAGGTTTTTTCTGCGTCTAATGAAATAATTGATGTCTTCTTTTAGCGTTCTATGTGAGTACATTATATTAAACAGGCGTCTCAAATTGTTAAACGAGTTTCTCTTGAGTATGAACCCAGTTTGACCAGAATGTCAAATTTATTAACGTATTTACTTAATCTTCGTGCCAGGGTTTTAGCTAATATTTTCTGATCTGTATATAACAGGGCAATTGCTCTGTATGATCCCGGGTCTTCCAGATCTTTATCTTTTTTGGGTATCATTGTGATAGTGGATTCGGCGAAGGTTTGTCGTAGCGTCTGTTCTTTAAATGCGTGTATATAAAGGCTATGTAAACGCAGGGAGATTCCCACATAGCATATGTTTTAAAATTCATTACTAAACCCGTCTGGGCCTGGTGTTTCGGCATTCTTCAATGAATTCGATTTCTTTAATTGTAAACTGTGCCCCTAATTCCTCTCGTTCCGCCGCATTAAGTGTCAGAAGTTTACAGTTATCAAGGTCTACAGTCCTTGGGGGAGTGTTTGCTAGTGCTGGCAGGGAGGATTTAAACTAGTGTGGCAGGGGGATGGGAGTATGAGCAGAGAGACTGTAAAATGCGGGTAGAAGCAATAGGTAGCAAGGTGAAAAATAAAAGTGGCAGGCAAAAAAATCTAGGGCTAAAATCAAAAAGGGACACTTTTCAACATCAATGTATAAGGGGTAAGAGTGTTGCAAAAACAAGCCTGAAGGCTTCGTGCCTCAATGCAAGGAGCATTCGGAATAAGGTGGATGAGTTGAACGTGCAGATAGTTATTAATGGATATGATATAGTTGGGATCATGGAGACATGGCTCCAGGGTGACCAAGGCTGGGAGCTGAACATCCAGGGATATTCAATAATTCAGGAGGGATAGACAGAAAGGAAAAGGAGGTGGGGTAGCGTTGCTGGTTAAAGAGGAGATTAACGCAATAGAACAGGAAGGACATTAGCTTGGAGGATGTGGAATCGATATGGGTAGAACTGCGAAACACTAAGGGGCAGAAAACGCTAGTGGGAGTTGTATGCAGGCCACCTAACAGTAGTAGTGGAGTTGGGGATGGCATCAAACTGGAAATTAGAAATGCGTGCAACAAAGGTAAAACAGTTATAATGGGTGACTTCAATCTACATATAGATTGGGAGAATCAAATTGGAGGTGTGCTGAGGAAGAGGATTACTTGGAATGTATGCATGATAGTTTTCTATACCAACATGTAGAGGAACCAACGAGACAGCAGGCTATTCTGAACTGGGTATTGAGTAATGAGGAAGGGTTAGTTAGCAGTGTTGTTGTGCGTAGCCCCTTGGGCAAGAGTGTAATGCGGTTGAGTTCTTCATTAGGATGGAGAGTGACATTGTTAATTCAGAAACAAAGGTTCTGAACTTAAAGAAAGGTAACTTTTAGGGTATGAGACGTGAATTGGCCAAGATAGACTGGCAAGTGATTCTTAAAGAGTTGACTGTGAATATGCAATGGAAGGCATTTAAATACTACAACAATTGTTCATCCCAGTTTGGTAAAATAATACATCGGGGAAGGTAGTGCATAACAAGGGAAATCAGGGATAGTATCAAAACAAAAGATGAAGCATACAAATTAGCCAGAAAAGGCAGCTTACCAGAGGACTGGGAGAAATTCAGAGTCCAGCAGAGGAGGGCAACGGGCTTAATTAGGAAAGGGAAAATAGATCATGAAAGAAAACTGGCAGGGAACATAAAAAATGACTGCAAAACGTTTTTATAGATATGTAAAGAGAAAAAGGTTAGTTAAATACAAATGTAGGTCCCTTGCAGTCAAAAACTGGTGAATTGATCATGGGGAACAAGGACATGGCAGACCAATTGAATAACTACTTTGGTTCTGTCTTCATTATGGAAGACATAAATAATCTGCCGGAAATAGCAGGGGACCGGGGTTAAATGAGATGGAGGAACTGAGTGAAATCCAGGTGAGCCGGGAAGTGGTGTTAGGTAAATTGAATGGATTAAAGGCCAATAAATCTCCAGGGCCAGATAGGCTGCATCCCAGAGTACTCAAGGAAGTAGCCCCAGAAATAGTGGATGCATTAGTGATAATGTTTCAAAACTCTTTAGATTCTGGAGTAGTTCCTGAGGATTGGAGGGTAGCTAATGTAACCTTTTAAAAAGGGAGGGAGAGAGAAAACGGGAAATTACAGACCAGTTAGTCTAACATCGGTAGTGGGGAAAATGCTGCAGTCAGTTATTAAAGATGGGTTAGCAGCACATTTGAAATGTGGTGAAATCATTGGTCAAAGTCAGCATGGATTTATGAAAAATCATGTCTGATGAATCTTATAGAATTTGTCGAGTATGTAACTAGTAGAGTGGAGAAGGGAGGACCTGTGGATGTGTTATATCTGGACTTTCAGGCTTTCGACAAGGTCCCACATAAGAGATTAGTATACAAACCTAATGCTCATGGTATTTGGGGTTCAGTATTGATGTGGATAAAGAACTGGCTGGCAAACAGGAAACAAAGAGCAGGAGTAACGGGTCCTTTTCAGAATGGCAGGCAGTGACTAGTGGGGTACCACAAGGCTCAATGCTGGGACCCCAGCTATTTACAATATATATTAATGATCTGGATGAGGGAATTTAATGCAACATCTCCAGGTTTGCGGATGACACGAAGCTGGGGGGCAGTGTTTGCTGTGAGGAGGATGCTAGGTAACTTGGATAGGTTGGGTGAGTGGGCAAATGCATGGCAGATGCAGGGTAATGTGGATAAATGTGAGGTTATCCACGTTGGTGGCAAAAACAGGAAAATAGACTATTATCTGAATGGTGGCCGATTAGGAAAAGGGGAGATGCAACGAGACCTGGGTGTCATGGTACAACAGCAATTGAAAGTAGGTATGCAGGTGCAGCTGGCAGTAAAGAAAGCGAATGGTATGTTGGCATTCATAGCAAAAAGTACAAGAGCTGAGAGGTTCTACTGCAGTTGTACAGGGTCTTGGTGAGGCCACACCTGGAGTATTACGTACAATTCTGGTCTGCTAAGCTAAGGCAAGACATTCTTGCCATAGAGGGAGTACAGAGAAGTTTCACCAGACTGATTCCTGGGATGGCAATACTTCCATATGAAGAAAGACTGGATAGATTCGGCTTGTACTCGCTGGAATTTAGAAGATTGAGGGGGGATCTTACAGAGACTTACAACATTCTTAAGGGATGGACAGGCTAGATGCAGGAAGATTGTTCCCGATGTAGGGGAAGTCCAGAACAAGGGGTCACAGTTTAAGAAGAAGGGGGAAGTCTTTTAGGAGCGAGATGAGAAAATCATTTTTCACAGAGAGTGTTGCATCTGTGGAATTCTCTGCCACAGAAGGTAGTTGAGGCCAGTTCATTGGCTATATTTAAGGGAGTTAGATGTAGCCGTCGTGGCTAAAATGATCAGGGGTTATGGAGAGAAGGCAGGTACAGGATACTGAGTTGGATGATCAGCCATGATCATATTGAATGACGTTGCAGGCTCGACGGGCCGAATGGCCTACTCCTGCACATATTTTCTATGTTTCTGTGTTTGTATCAAGAACGTTTTTAATTTTTCTCATTTTTGTTGATTTGGATGTATATAAATGTTGATAGAATTGGGCAAACCTTTCGTTAATATCGTTTGGAAGTGTGGGCAGTTCACCTTTATCTGATCTGATGTTATAATAGTATGTTCATTTTCCCACTTTTCTCAACTGATGTGCTAGAAGTCAAAGTTTTCCTGTTGAGTAGTTTGGAATAGCCTGATAACTCTTGCAAAGAGAATTTGATTTAGCTTGAATTTTAATACTGCTATCTGATTATGTTGATCCATAGACGGATCTGTCCCATTTTCTGAGTCCAGCTGTCTGATCTGTTCTTCTACTTGTAATTGTTCCATCCTATTATTTTTGTTTCGATATGCTTGATATGAAATGATAGAACCTCTAATAAAAGCTTTAAAGTTACCCATAATAACGAGGGCGCAATACCTGTAGTACACTTGGTCTCAAAAAAAATTGTCGTTTTAAATATATACAGCAATCTGGGTTAGTTAGTATTTGGGGATTAAACCTCCAAAACGATTTTTTATTGTACATTCCTTCTAGTTTTAAGGAGAAGGTTAGCAGGGAATGGTCCGAAATAATACCACTGTGGTATTTGGGATTAGTTATAAAAGGTATTAATTTTGTGTCCACCAGAAAATAGTCAATACATGTATACGTTTTATGTATCGATGAATAAAATGAGTATTCTCTTCCGGATGGATTTGCAGTCCTCCATGCGTCTGTTAGAAACATAGAAACATAGAAATTAGGTGCAGGAGTAGGCCATTCGGCCCTTCGAGCCTGCACCGCCATTCAATATGATCATGGCTGATCATCCAACTCAGTATCCCGTACCTGCCTTCTCTCCATCCGCTTAGCCACAAGGGCCACATCCTCTGATCCGCTTAGCCACAAGGGCCACATCTAACTCACTCTTAAATATAGCCAATGAACTGACCTCAACTACCTTCTGTGGCGTAGAGTTCCAGAGACTCACCACTCTCTGTGTGAAAAAAAGTATTTCTCATCTCGGTCTTAAAGGATTCCCCCTTATCCTTAAGCTGTGACCCCTTGTCCTGGACTTCCCCAACATCGGGAACAATCTTCCTGCATCTAGCCTGTCCAACCCCTTAATAATTTTGTAAGTTTCTATAAGATGCCCTCTCAATCTCCTAAATTCTAGAGAGTATAAACCGAGTCTATCCAGTCTTTCTTCATAAGACAGTCCTGACATCCCAGGAATTAGTCTGGTGAACCTTCTCTGCAATCCCTCTATGACAATAATGTCCTTCCTCCGATTTGGAGACCAAACGTGTACGCAATACTCCAGGTGTGGTCTTACCAAGACCCTGTACAACTGTCCTTGTCCCTGTTATATCTGGATTTTTTATATACGTATTTAGAAGTTCGCTGGATTTTGATTTTGTGTTATATCTCTTTTGGTGTGATGATTTATCCAAGTATTGATCCAAAACACATTTGAAATCTCCCCCCCCCCCCCCGATTATTAGGGTTTGCTGGGTGGAATCTGAGATTATATTAAAAATGTTGTTTAAAAATTGTAGGTTATCAAAGTTGGGAACAATAGATGTTGACCATAGTAAGTGGGGTGGAAGATGTCTCCCCAGATACTATGACGTACCTATCATCTTTATCTGCTATGGTGGTTTTATGTTTAAATGGTATACCCTTACGGATTATAATTGCAGTACCTCTGGTTTTGGAGAGAAAAGAGGAGTGATATATTTGACCAATCCAGTTAGCCTTCAGCCCGATATGAGCTCGATCTTTGAAGTGCGTCTCCTGTAAAAATATTATATCAGCATTAATCGATTTTAATTGGGCGAAAACCTTACCCCTTTTAATTGGCTCATTAGCGCCCCTAATATTTCAGCTACAAAATGTAATTCCTCCAGTTATCTTCAGAAGGTCGTCTTGCATTATAGCTTACATGGATTCCATTCTTTCAGATGGGGCAACGCAATAAATCAACCTTCTGGATGTTGGGTGGGTGATCCCAATTTCAAAACTCTGCGGGTATATCACAAGAAAAAGTGCCATATGAAGACAATGCGAAAAAAGTGCTAAATAACGCAAATAATACAAAAAACAGCATTAAAGATACTGTACGTGCAGCCCACCCCCTGGTGGGAAATTTCAAGTGAGCTTTCGCGGGTGTTAATTGCAATTTTTCTTAACTCCGTATTTACCCTTACTTATTGAATTTGCAGTAATACTACAAAATAACGGACGAAACACTCTCTCTCTCTCTCTCTCTCTCTCTCTCTCTCTCTCTCTCTCTCTCTCTCTCTCTCTCCTCTCACCTCCCAAACTGCCATCACATCCCCTCTCGCTCTGACCTGGTCATTGCTGAAAATTCCACCCCCCCCCCCCAACCGATAGATATTAAACACATTTTAAATATAAACCAATACATTGACCGTTTCCTAGAATTCGTAAATCTTGTAAATATTAGGTGTTAGATTAAAATAAACGGATTAGTATTAGGTATTAGGTTAAACTAAACTGTTCAGTACGTTTGTTAGTATTTTATGTGATAATAATAGGTTTAGTTATATAATTTGTTAGTGTATTATATCGTGACCATACGTTTAAATTGTTTTCAATGCTGAGTAGTTAAAGATCTTGAACATTCTCTTCATAAACACGGGGACCTTGAACAATCTACCTGCTTACATTCCAATCTATCTCTGATAAGTATCTAGTGAACCTGTCGGCCATCTTATTTGAGGTTTATATATATATATTTATATAAAAAACAGATTATATCAGTCTACCCCTTGTAAATATATATAAAAGGTTTACGTTAAACACAGGATTTAACAAACAGGTTTAGTGAAATCTCAGTAGGGCATAGCCCTGCTAATCAAACAGAGCTATGGCAATTATTTCTTATCTGCCTATCCCTTTAGGTCATTTTTTAACTCTTTTGCATATTTAAATGCATCTTCTGGGTCGATAAAGAAAGCTCATATCCTCCGTATGTGACCCTTAATTTCGCAGGATACAGGATACATCAGGCTCCAACACCTGATCGGGCTCTCTGGACGCATTGTGCCTCATCAATTTTAGGTCTCTCAGGCAGATTAAATACCCGTTGAAGTAAATTGGCAGTGCAGACCCGCGAGTCTTTCCACTTTTCTTCCCTTCCTTCAACAATTCTTAAATTTTAGCGACTGGACCGGGCTTCAAAATCTAGGCATTTGTTGGTTATTATAGCCAGTTGCACAGAAACATGGTCTAGATCTTCCTTCAGTCTCTGCATTGTGTCAGAGATGACCGCAATAGTAGCTTGGAGTTCTCTGATAGCGTCGTTTTGTTTTTTTGAAGTGACAATGGGCTAAGATCTTTTTGCTAAGGTCTTCTTCGACCCGTTTTCTTTCTCCTTTCAAAATGGTGTTTACCTCTTCGATGCGAACTTGTAGAATGTCAATATTTCCGCAAATTTCTTTATTCGTCTTGTTTCTAGCTTTCCAAGCGTTTCAGTCAAACTATCTCCAACGTCTTTTGCCATAGCCCATCTTGTTCTTAGTTTGTTCTTGTTCTTGTGTCTGCTCTTCCATGGTTGAAATAAGTCCTCCTTCCTCAGATTCTCCCTCAGATTCTTCAGAAGTTACTTTCTCGTGCACCTGAAGAACCTGCAGTCGGGTTCTTTGTCTAGTCTGAGGTCGAGGCGGCAGAATCCGTTTCCTCATTTAAAAATACCGGTATCCAGTCGGTATACGTCGATATCTGATGACGTCACTTACGCGACGTCGGGCATCTGACGGTAAGTATTTTTCAGTCGGGCCTTTTTCTTTCCAGATATTGTAATGCGTTTTAACGCATTTTTCGGAGCGGAGCTCAAAGGATAGCTTCTTACTGCTCCATGGCGCCCCGGAAGTCTCCCTGTCTGTCTGTCTATCTTATCTTATCTTATCTTATCTTATCTTATCTTATCTATCTATCTATCTATCTATCTATCTATCTCGCTCTCAAGCTCTCTCGCGCTCTCTCTCTCTCTTGGCATTCCCGGAATCATTTGGCGTTTTGCAAACACAACTGCAACTAAATGGCTCTGCATCTACAGTTCCTTCGTATTTAATATGAATCTTGGCCCGAAATTCCGAATCCATTCCCTCCACAGATGCCGCCTAGCTCACTGAATTCCTCCAGCATTTTGTGAGAGTACTTCTGGTTGTCTGAAAATGCGTCTCTGCCGAAAACGTCACCCATTCCTTCTAACCCAGAGATGCTGCCTGTCCTGTTGAGTTACTCAAGCTTTTGTGCCTATCTTCAATTTCAGAGTTAAATTAAAAAAAAACAGAGTGCTGGAGGAACTCCGCGGGCTAGGCGGCATCTGTGGAGGGGATAGATTAGGAGGTGTTTCTGGTGAGGGTTCTTCTTCAATAGTAAGTAACTGCAGATACAGTTGTCTTAGCAAAACGCCAAATGATTCTGGGAATGCCAAGGGGAGAGAGAGCGAGGGAGATAGAGAGCGAGCGAGAAAGAACGAGAGAGATAGAGAGATTCCAACCTCTTAACCCTAATCACGGTGGTAAATCAACGCTTACAAAAATAATCTGCCATGTGATCTTTGGCAACCCAAAAGTGGCGAAGGAAAAAATTAAAATCCCCCTACCCTCACGTCTCCCCCAGCCAGTGATGTAATGGACACTGGGGCCAGGACCAATCGTTGACAAGTTCTTACACAAATCCCGTCCCCGAGACGTCATGTCCGTTATTTGGCCTTTAGGTGTCACGTACTTGGCTTTTTTTCCGTTGCCGGTTATTTGGCTTTCGCTTATTTGGCCTTTCGGCGTTGTTTCCATTCGGTATCTTGGCTTCAACTTCTTGGCTTCGGCTTCTCATCGTTAGACGCCCCGCCCAGGTACCCTATGAAATGTGTGCGGACGGCACAGATGGAGTCATGGTTATTTCTTCCCATTTCGACATTGCTGTCTATTCTGCCGGTTTTGAATTTACATTGACACGTGTCTGGTACAAAGTAGTTCAAAGCATAACTAACTGAAGTTTGAACAGACCTACCGCTTATGTTCATCCAGTGGAACTGTTATTCCCCACTGGGCGATGGGCACAACCGTTACTTCAGATCTGAAACCTACTTTGTTTTAGACTACCTGCTGAAGCAATTAACAAAGGCGGAAAAATTGGTGGAAGAGATGGAGGGTGAAATGCAGCAGATGGGCCAGGAAATAACTAGTTTGAAAAAAGAACACGACGCGAATTTGGAGCTGACGAATAAACTGAATGAGAAATGTCAAGATTTGGAAGCCAGGTCAAGGAGACAAAATTTGAGAATAATAGGAGTTAAAGAGAGGGCAGAGCATGGCTCTCAAATGTGGACTTAAAGATGTTTTCAAACTGCCAGAAAAACAAAAGATAGATGTGGCTCATCGTGTTGGTGGCTTCCAAAGAGGAGCGCATGCTCCACCACGTCAAATTATCGTAAAGTTCTTAGCTATTTCGACTTTGGAAAATTTATTAATGGAGAAAATCTTACATTTTCTGATAACGTTGTTAGATTTTACAGAGACTACCCTCGGGAAATACTGGCAAAAAGACGCCAGTTTAAAAGTGCGAGCAGTATTCTACAAGGACTTTCTGGAGTTCGTTACGGCGTTGTCTACCCAGCAAAAATGCTAATTACGTACAGTGCTAAGCAGCGTTCATTCACGGATCCGGATTCAGCTTGCAAATGTGCCCAGGAGATTTTAAATAAAATTCAAGGAAAAAAGGAATAATAAGACATACGCTTGCTGATTTTTTGTTTCAAACAAGACACTAGAATTGTTCAGACGGCTCTCAGACAGACTTATTTGGCAAGAATGTGTTTTTTTAATAACAGAGTCTTCACTTCATTTTGAACTGAAAAACTGAAGCCCAACAGATGGAATGTTCAAGGTCGCAGGCTCTGCGCCAAGTTTTTCAGCCCTGGTAATTATTACTGTTCTTTTTTGAATTAAAAATGTTTTGATGGTCTGCCTTTGTCTCAGTACTATATGATATGTATATTCACATGTATAGCATCTAACTAACTAATTAAATATATATACGGAATAAACTTAATTAACGCTAAAGGTTTAATGTATTATACTAACATGACTAAGTATATAGTAGGAAGGATGGGGAGGTTAGACAGATATTCTAAATATTAATTATGAATTAACTAACATATAGGCGAATGAAAAGTGTGATTGCTGACGTGGTACTTTAACCCATAATAACTCTATTTTATTTTATTTTAAATCTAGCTTTTCTTTCATTTTCTTTTAATTTTTTTAGTTATTAAACGATCTGACATGATAATTTTCGTTATAAGTGGAGGAAACCGACTAACGTTGGATGATATTTTACTACGGGGGCAAAGCCCAGTGCATAATTCCATCGACGGAGGTCAATTCAAAATTAATCTTAGCCACCATAGCTGGCTTTTTTTGTAAGATATCGATTTTTTGATATCACTTTTTTTGTTTATTCACTATTATGAGTTGTATTATTTAACAACCTTTATGAACACTTCATTTTATGTTTTTTCCCTTTCCCTTAATTGTGATTAATGGTGTCAGGTGATGTAAAACTATTGCAGAAATTATGAAGGACAACCCTGGACTCGGGATTTCGAGGTACTTGGCTGCATCACATGAATCATACATTCTGGTAATAATAGCCAATGCAAGATAATAGTCGAATAAACACCGGAGGTCTCACTTTCTGTAGTTGGAACATTAGAGGTGCAAATGAGCCAATTAAGAGGGGTAAAATCCTGGTACAATTAAAATCATTAAACATGGACATTGCTTTCCTCAAAGAAACGCATTTGAAACAACAAACTCAGATCAGATTAAGGGCAAACTGGATAGGTCAAATTTACTACTCCGCATTCAATTATAATTCGGAAAGGTATACCTTTTAAATTAAATAAGTACATATCTGATAAATAGGGAAGATACGTTATAGTCACGGGAGAATTTTTTTAATACACCATTAACTATGATAAATATTGATGCACCTAATTTTGATAATCCCCAATTTTTTAAGAAAATAGTAAATATAATTGCAGAGCATAATTATCAAAATATAATAATGGGGGGAGATTTCAATAATGTTATAGACCCATATTTAGATAAATCAATAAAGGTAGGGAAGCGTCTTGTTAAAACTAAGACCTCTGAATTCATAAATACTTATATAAAAAATAATAACATTACAGATGTTGGGATAATAGCAAACCCAATTGGACGGGAATATTCGTTTTACTCATCGGTTCATGAAACTTATTCACGAATTGACTATTTCTTATTGGATATAAAATTAAACCCGTATACGACTAAACCATCATACCATAATAGTATTATTTCCGATCATTCACCACTGACCTTTATACTTAAAATCGAGTGAATGCCGGATATAAAATCTTTTTGGCGATTCAATGCACAAATATTAAATAACCCGCAGGGTTATGAGTATATAAAATAACAAACATTTTTTTTCGAGATTAATGAGATGCCGGGTATTTCTGTATCGTTATTATGGGAAACCTTTAAGGCATACATCCGTAGTGCTATAATCTCTTATCAAAAATTTCAAAAAAATAAAGAAAATAAAAGAGAACTGCAGAGGATTGAACAGGAAATAAAATTACTTGAACTGGACAATGCAAGTGACCCAACCATAGATAAACCTAATAAGATAACCTTATTGAAATATAAACTCAATAGAATATTATCGGCAAGAGTGATTAGACTATTACAAATTACAAAACAGGCGCACTTCGAATTTGGGTATAAGCCACATAAATTATTAGCGAGGCAAATGAAGCAACAAGAAAAGGAAAATACTATCACTAAAATTAAATCTGATAAGGGTGGGTTTCTAACACTACCAAAGGATATTAATAAAAGGGTTGCCCAATTTTATCATAATTTATACACAACTAAAATAAATACAGATGATAGTAAACATTTTTTTTAAGATAATTGCAACCTCCCTAAATTGGATAGTTTAGAACAAGAGAAATTAGGAGCACGTACTAGTGAAGAAATAAAACAAACAATAAACTCATTGAAAAATGGGAAGACCCCAGGACCAGATGGTTTTCGCAATGATTTGTATAAACAATTTCAGGAGTCAATTGTACCAAGATTACTCAACTTATACACGCAGGCTTATACCGAAAATAAACTACCTGAAACTTTAGCAGAATCAACAATAACGCTTATACCGAAAAAAGATAAAGATTTAGAGGAACCAGGTTCTTACAGAGCTATATCACTTCTAAATACGGATCAGAACATTTTAGCAAAGATTCTAGCAAGAAGACTGAATAATTAAATTAACAAATTGGTAAACCCGGATCAAACGGGATTTATACCTAAAAGACAACCATTTAATAACTTGAGAAGGCTTTTCAATATAATGTACTGTCACAAAGAGGACATTGAAGATATTTCAGTCGTTACGTTGGATACAGAGAAGGCATTTGATCAGGTAGATTGGGAGCATTTATATAAGGTACTCCAAAAAATTAATACGAGAGAGAATGTTATTAGATGGGTTAAACTACTTTATGATAAACCTACGGCAAGAATATTAACTAATAATATGTTATCTCCAAAATGTTATTTATCAAGGGGTAATAGGCAGGGTTGTGCCTTATCACCATTGCTATTTGCCCTTATGATAGAACCGCATGCTGAAAGGATTAGAAATCATCCGAATATTCACGGATATATTACTTAGGACTCAAAGAATAACATTTCATTATATGTGACGATATTCTTGTATATATTACTTATACACAAACGAGTATCCCCACCTTATTAACACTAATCGAGGAATTTGGTTATTTTTCAGGATATAGAATAAAATGGAATAAAAGCGAAATTATGTCTTTGAAACCACAGGATGCGAGACATTAAAATTCCCTTTCAAAATTGCAACAGAAAAATTCAAGTATTTGGGTATTCAAATTAAGATACGACACAAATCATTATTTAGTGTCAATTTTATGTCACTATTAAATAAACTGAATGTTATGATTAAATTTTGGAAAACGCTACCGTTCTCATTGATAGGTAGAATTAACGCTATAAAAATGACTTTCTTACCACAATTAATATATTTGTTTCAAGCGATCCCAATATATATTCCAAAATATTTTTTCAAAAAACTAGATTCTAATATCACTAATTTTATATGGTATTATAGAGCACACAGAATTCAACGAATGCACCTGTGTAAACCTAAAGATGTTGGGGGTCTATCACTACCTAACTTTACGTATTACTACTAGGCAGTGCATATTAAGAACATAATGTAACGTTTGGATTTATACCTAAAAGACAATCTGATTTATACCTAAAAGACAATAGGCATACGGACGGGAAGGGAATGGAGGGGTATGGTCTGAGTGCAGGTAGATAGGACTAGGGGAAAATAAATGGTCGGCACGGACTGGAAGGGCCGAGAGGGACTGTTTCCGTGCTGTAATTGTTATATGGTTATATGGTTATATGGATAGTCCCACTCACCAGTCGGAGTGGATAAGAATGGAGAAAGAGGAGTGTTTCCCGTATGATATAGGAATGATCTGGTTCTCACCGATAAAATTGAATAATATAATATATAAGAAGTACCCAATTATTCACAATACAATAAGAATTAGGAAACAAATAAAATTATCCTTGAAAATATATAATCGATCAGTACTAACCTCAATATTGAATAATCCTGCATTCAAACCATCTCTTATCGACAAAACATATAAACAATGGGATAGACTGGGAATTAGGAAAGTAGGAGATATGTATGAATTTGGTAAATTGTTATCATTTCAACAATTAAAATCAAAATTTAAACTGAATGATGATCAATATTTTAAATATATACAGATATGTGACTTTATGAAGAAATATATACATAGATTTCAAACTATATTTTTAGACCCTTTAGAAGAAGCAATGAATATTAAGGCTGATCACATAAACTAATATCATATGTAGCGCTTCTTTGCCCTGTACATGAGCTGCGCCCCAGGTTCGTAAACTTTAATTCCCTTATAGGTGTTAGTTAACCCTTAATTTTAGTATTTATGCACTCTTTAAATTTGGACAATAGGGCACCTTCAATTTCAATATTAAATTGTATACCTTACGGTAGAAACAGTTAAAATAAATCAACTGACAACTATGTTCCAATGAATTACCTTCACATTTATTCTATTAATTAACATTAAAAATATGTTGGTCAGGGAAATACAAAATAGAATATCAATAACCAAAAATATGGTGTTTTACTGGTGTTTCTCACACAGATATTCAAACAACACCACTCAATAAATCAATCTATTTATAGTACCTTTCAGTATTAATTACTATGTGGGCCCACACACTCACTCACACAAGCCGGCAACATGAAAACCAAACAAGAATAACCCCACGTTGCAGGCCTGGTCGAAGCTGTAGAGCGTCGCAGACAAATACAGTTGAAGCCGACAAGTGCACAGCGCAGAAGCTCACAAGATGGCGGGCGAATTGCGAGTTGCTGGCGAGTTGGCTGACCAGAGAGAACCCCATGTGGCAGAAGTTTTTACAGTGGGGATGGTGTGTTCAGGGTGATGTGCAGTGTTAGTTTTCCACCACACATAGTGTTTTGCATTTATGCCAAAAACTTCAATTTGGGTCTTCTCCCTCGGTATCTCCCGGGCTCAGATAACCGTTGCTCCCACTCTCCCCGTAATCACAAAGTTCAGAGAGCGACAGTCTTTATTAAAGTCTTAATCTTACCTCACCACGAGGAAAGATATTTAAACTGTTTACTGACCGAGTAGGACGGTCAAAACTTAGTTTTCACAGTCTCTGTTCTTCACATGTCTCTCTCTCCTCCTGCCCAGTACTTCTTCTGTCCTTCCTCTCTCTCCTCACCAAATCACCCACAATTTCTAAGCTCCCGCCCCCAACCAATCACCACACAGGAAAAATTATCTTACTAATTAACAACAAATCAAATGCATTTAAATCCATCCACACAGGCTGCACGGTGGTCACCACACATGTTCACCAGGTACACTGCAGAAATATATTTAAAGGGGCAGTAGCACATATCAACGTGAACCAGCTAATGACATCAAACACCTATTCACAGCAAACTTATATAAAGTTCTTAATAAGAAAAAACTAATGAAATAGTCATGGATATGAAGTTACACAGGGCTACACATATTTTTATAATAGTATATTAAATATAGAATTACCCTCAACAGAGGCACTAAGAGAAGATTGGGAACACGAATGGCCTGCTCCTGCACCTAATTTCTATGTTTCTATGTTTCTATGAACTAATGATAAAGATTCCGAAAGATAGACGGGAAAAGTACCTGACGAACGCACATAATTGTTCCATTAATGCAAGACATAATTTAATTCAATTTAAATTATTACATAGACTATATTATTCAAAAACTAGGTTGAATAAATTCTACTCAAACGTCTCTTCTAGATGAGATAAATGTTTGTTTCAAAATGCCAATATAACACATTCATTTGTAGGATGTATAAAGTTGAATAAATTTTGGAGCGATATATTTGATATATTTACAAAGCTCTTCAAGTTAAGAATAAAACCTAATACGGAATGGATTATATTTGGAATAATAGTAGAAGATATCAATTTAAACAAAGACCAAAAAGTATTCTTTAATTATGGGTTAATAATTCTAAAGAAATTCATACTTAAATTTTGGAAAAATACAGCTATACCAACTATTAAAGTGTGGATTGGTAATATGACGGACATACAGTGGCTTGCAAAAGTATTCATACCCCTTGAACTTTTCCACATTTTGTCACGTTACAACCACAAACGTAAATGTTTTTTATTGGGATTTTATGTGATAGACCAACACAAAGTGGTGCATAATTGTGAAGCGGAAGGAAAATGATACATGGTTTCCAAATTTTATTACAAATAAAAAACTGAAAAGTGTGGCGTGCAGAAGTATTCAGCGCCCCTGAGTCAATACTTTGTATAACCACCTTTCGCTGCAATTACAGCTGCAAGTCTTTTGGGGTATGTCTCTACCAGCTTTGCACATCTAGAGACTGAAATTTTTGGTCATTCTTCTTTGCAAAATAGCTCAAGCTCAGTCGGATTGGGTGGAGAACGTCCTTGAACAGCAATTTTCAAGTCTTGCCAGAGATTTTCAATTGGATTTAGGTCTGGACTTCGACTGGGCCATTCTAACACATGAATATGCTTTGATCTAAACCATTCCATTGTAGCTCTGGTTGTATGTTTAGGGTTGTCGTCCTGCTGGAAGGTGAACCTCCGCCCCAGTCTCAAGTCTTTTGCAGACTCTAACAGGTTTTCTTCCCTGATTGCCCTGTATTTGGCTCCATCCATCTTCCCATCAACTCTGACCAGCTTCCCCGTCCCTGCTGAAGAAAAGCATCCCCACAGCATGATGCTGCCACCACCATGTTTCACAGTGGGGATGGTGTGTTCAGGGTGATGTGCAGTGTTAGTTTTCCACCACACATAGTGTTTTTGCATTTATGCCAAAAACTTCAATTTGGGTCTCATCAGACCAGAGCACCTTCCCCCACATGTTTGCTGTGTCCCCCACATGGCTTGTGGCAAACTGCACACGGGACTTCTTATGGCTTTGTTTCAACAATGGCTTTCTTCTTGCCACTCTTCCATAAAGGCCCGATTTGTGGAGTGCACGACTAATAGTTTGTCCCGTGGACAGAATCTCCCACCTGAGCTGTGGATCTCTGCAGCTCCTCCAGCGTTACCATGGGCCTCCTGGCTGCTTCTCTGATCAATGCTCTCCTTGCCCGGCCTGTCAGTTTAGGTGGACGGCCATGTCTTGGTAGATTTGCAGTTGTGCCATACTCTTTCCATTTTCGGATGATGGATTGAACAGTGCTCCGTGAGATGTTCAAACCATGGGATATTTTTTTATAACCTAACCCTGCTTTAAACTTCTCCACAACTTTATCCCTGACCTGTCTAGTGTGTTCCTTGGGCTTCATGATGCCCAAGGAACATTGTTTGTTCACTAATGTTCTCTAACAAACCTCTGAGGCCTTCACAGAACAGCAGTATTTATACTGAGATTACACATAAGTGGAGTCTATTTACTAATTAGGTGACTTCTGAATGCAATTGGTTGCACTGGATTTTATTTAGGGGTATCAGAGTGAAGGGTGCTGAATACTTTTGCACGCCACACTTTTCAGTTTTTTATTTGTAAAAAGATTTGAAAACCATGTATCATTTTCCTTCCACTTCACAATTATGTGCCACTTTGTGTTGGTCTATCCCATAAAATCCTAATAAAATACATTTATGTTTGTGGTTGTAACGTGACAAAATGTGGAAAAGTTCAAGGGGTATAAATACTTTTGCAAGCCACTGTAGCTCACCTTGACGAAATGAGACTCCGCCTAATAGATGAATATGACCAATTCTTAACGAGTTCGTCCCCTTTCATCGACTTTATGGAATCATGTGATGCAGCAGTACCGTAAATATTACTGATTTCAGGTCAGGTCGTGGATAGAATTACATCTCCGAACAAAGATTTGAAATTTGTCTTTTTAAGGGTCTTTTTCTCCTATTTCTACTTTCTACTTTTTCTTTTCTTATATACACACTTCATGTTTTTTCCATTTCTACTATCTATTTTTCCTCTTTTTCTTCTCTCTATCTCTTGTCTTTTTTTTACTTCCTTTTCAAAAACATAAAACTAGAGGTTGTACATAGAATGTATTACGTTATGACATCCTAAAATTAGGTGCCACTGTATTGTTTTGGACTACATTAACTTCTAATAAAATAAACAAATTAAAAAAAATAATAACAATAAAAAATGTTTTTTTTAAGTTCACATGGATTGTCACATGCACCAATCGGTACAATGCAATTTGAGTTAGCATACCGGCAAACGAATAAAAGAACACCATACACAGTAGAATTTAGCTTAAACATCCACAACAGCGGAATCAACGTTTGTCACTGAAGGGAATACATTTCAGTCACTCTTCATCTTTGTTCGCCCGTGGTCGGGGCCATTGAACCCTCCACAGTCGCCGTTACAGACGGCCCGATGTACAGGCCCGCTCGCCGGGATGTTCGAAACTCCGGCGTCTGAACGGAACGGAACACACTCAGCGGCTTCGAGTTTTCGAATCGGCCGCTTCCTACCCGAGACTGTGGCTTCCGAAGTCCACAGGCCGAGCAGGGTGGAACCCTTACACTGGCGATCCTCGGCAAAAGATCCCAGGTATCCGGGAAGTTAAAGTTAGTGTCACCCCCGCGGTGGAAACTCTGCAGACCACAACTGCACGATGTCAGCAGGGCCAACACTCCAGAGCTCCAACACTGGCGATCCCCGGCCAGGGATCGTCCCGCTCCGCGATGTTAACTCGGCGCGGCGCCGCTGCTGAAGCCCTGACCGGTCACCGGTAGGAAAGACAACGCCAATCGAATTGGTAGGCCGCAAGGGGGCGGGGGCGGGGTGTCGATATCGAGACATGGAGAAAAAACGCATCTCCATCCAGGTGAGTAACTGAAAAACGGTTTTCCCCTACCCCCCAAAACACCCCCCACATAAGACTTACTAAGAAACATTAAAACATACATTTAGACACACTAAAAATAACAAAAAAGGTGAAAGGACGTAGCCACTGCGGTGACGCCACCCGATGGAAACCCAGGGTGAATTTTGAAGGTATTAGATAAGAGCCGAGGGCCGAGAGGGCCTGTCTCCGTGCTGTAATTGTTATATGGTTATATAGCGTGCGAAACTTGATTGGACAAAACGTGATGCTTACGAGCACACGAAAATCTGGCAAGATGGTTGTTTTATACAGGATAGAGAGCGTTCAAGGTCCGCATACAGCGCAGGGCAAGACTGGCAGAAGTGGAAAGCCCTGGATGACAAGAGGTAATGAGACTTGCCACACCAAACCGAATGATTATGGGATTATGGTCAAGAAAAAAAGGCGGCATGTATTATCTATAGGCATCCGGGATCACATGAATCCCCGTAGGCATAAAGGGGATGCAGCAGTCTTCTTCTTCTTCTGTCGTATGTCTTTTAGACCTGCAGCTCCGTTGAGGCGAGCCAGGCCAACGTGTCATCGTCCAGGTCAATCAGACCTCGTTCACCATTCGGTGGCCGGTGTTTGGGGCAACTGGTGAGTATGTGCTCCACTGTCTGTGTTGGGTCCCCACATTCGAAGGAGCCGCTGTCCACGAGGCCCCACCTTTTCATCGCTACCCCATAGCGTTCGATGCCTGTCCTCGAGCGGTTGAGGGTTGTCCACTGCTTTCGGGGCAGGTCCTGGCCAGGGACGTCCATGGGGTCATCGGTGTAATGGTGTAGCCTAGATGGTTCCGCTGACTTCCACTGGTCTCTCCATCTCGTCTTGACCCAGGCGGCCTCAGAAGCGTCAGCCGATGTTGTGCAGAGCAGCTCTTGGGATTGCGTGGCAAAGGGGTGCCGTGACTTAGGGCGCACTTGTCGTGGTGTCTCTGTGACGATCTGATGGAGGAGGTGGGATTCACGCAGCAGTCTTCTTAAGGTGGAAATCGGGCACGATTTCCACTTTAAGATTTGATTGAGGTCTAATTGACCTGGACGATGACGATTTCTACGTATTGACATTAGGTTAAGGAGAATCTGAAGAGGTTTTTCGGATATTAAAGTTAAAGAGTAGCTCAGGAGGGAAAAAGAACCTCAAAAACCAAAGTGCACATTTATATGAGGCGCTGCAGGAGATGGGCAAGGTACTGAATGAATATTTCGTATGCTGTTACCACATGGAGAAATAGTAACATGGACTTGGTAAAGTTAACGGAGCTGGCTTGGAAATAATAATAATAATAATAATAATAATAATAATAATAATAATAATAATAATAAATGTTATTGTCATTGCACAGAGGTGCAACGAGATTTGGTGAGGGGGGATAAGGTATATCTCCATCTTTTATTTTCTTATTTATTTTCTTTTCTCTTGCACTTCCTTGGTAGCTTACGGATCTTTTTCCTGCTCTCTTGTATTTTACTTATTTTTCTTCATTCTCTTCTTTCTTCTCTCTTTTTTTGCCATTTTTTATATTTTTTAATTTAGTTTATAAGGTTAAAAATGAAGCTGTACAATACTTGTGTAACTGTTATGTCGATCGCCTTATCCTTGTACTATTGCTTCTAATAAATATATATATTTTAAAACACAAATAAAAACAGTTAAATAGTATAATGTGCAAATAGGTCTGTGCCGGGTCGATGTGCGACGTGACCATCCAATGGAGACAGTTCATGGGGGGGGGGGGGGGGGGGGTGGGGGGGCACTCAGCAGGGCCGGTTCAGAGCAGCTATAGCTCTGGGCATTAAGCTGTTCCTAAGTCTGGATGCGCGGGTGTAGATAGTCTGCATTACAATGTATGAGTCGCTAGATGTCTTAAGATGCGTGAAGGTGTAGATCCTATTCCATGTCGTGAGCAGTTATATCTGGAATCACCTTGGGCTATTCCCGAGGATATTGCATGATCCCTGGTTGAGAGATTAGAGCAATCGTTAAAAAAAGGGCGAGGTTCTACAGGACTGGTGATGACAATGGATTGGACTTCTTTTTAAAGAATAGCTGTGAAGAACAACTGGAGAATCTGACGTGAGTAAGCTGAACATAATGGTAGGACATTATTCTGAGGGGCTGGATTCACGTGCAATTGGAAAAACAACGATTGATAAGGGTTAGTCAGCATGATTTCGTAGTGCGCAAGAGATCATGTCCCGAAAAATTAGTCTAGTTTGTTTGGGGACCTTAAACGTTGACGACGGCATAACAATAGAGGCCGTTCATAAGAGCACCAGGAAGATAAATGATTGCACTAACATTCCTCTTACCTTTTACCCCTCGCCCTCCAATATTCGGGGCGTATGTTCTACCATAAGGACAGAACTCACCCAGGATTCCATCGACATTGCTCTGTATATTTTACAATTACCAAAAAACATCCTGTGTCCAATATTTAAATCTTCTCTATCAACAGCACCACCAAGGTTTTGTCTACAGTATATTTCCATTGGTCTTTTTGAACGGCGTTGGTTGAGAACATGCGTACAACTATTTCGTGTTTTATTGCATTTCTTTAGTAAGATGCCAGTGAATGTCACATCGCAGCTAAAGGAAAACAGAAATTCGTTCTTGTTCATAATTTGTGAACGGCTGGATATATCTTGCGACATTACAGAAATATTGTATATTTCATTTTGGAGTCACGTGAGTGACTTCGTGAAGACCCCGCCAGGCACGCATGCGCGGCATATCGTCGACCGCATGCGAGCGACAGGCAGTGAGGAGCGTTGCTCCTCTACTGCAGGACCTGCAGGTAAGAAAAACTAACCTGCGGTCCTTTTTTCATTTCAGGTGACTCTGTTCACAGGGTCTCCAGGCCGCCTCGAATCTGACTGCCACGGGCAGTCAGCGGTGGTACCAACAGACTGGAGTCGGGAAGAGCCCGTTGACCAGAAGGGTCCTGGCTCACACAGTCGCCGGCGGAGGACGGCAGAGGCAACCCGACTCTACACCGCAGCCCGCAGGACACCACGGGCTGGCGGCATGCATAAAGGAATGGGGCTTGCAGGCTTGCCGTTCGGAGTGAGCGACGGCAGAGCAGCAGCCCCAACTCTACTCCACATCCCGCAGGGATACTGCGGGCTGTATGTACTAAAAGGTAATGGGGCTTGCACGCAACGGCATAGGGACAGCCCCGAATTTACACCGCAGCCCGCAAGGACTCTGTGGGCTGACGGTTTTACTTACGTCGTTGCCCCGACTTTATTTCTGCACCGGGCTGGTTGGGCAGCTCGGTGACCCGGTAGGGTCCGGGCTCGCACTCGCCATTCGCAGGGTCACCGCGGGCTGACGGCAACACTACCCGGAAGTCGGGCAAGCCCGTGGATCAGGAGGGTCCAGGCTCGGAGACTGCCATTCGCGGGCAGCGAAGGCAGAGCAGGAACTCCGACTCAACGCCGCAGGCCGCAGGTATAACGCAGACTAACGGCTATGCTACCCTATAGAGGTAGTAGACAGAGCCGGGGCCCCGACTCACACACAGGCGGGAGCCTTGCCGTTAGTGGCAGTCTATGTCCCACATGAGAGTCTGGTCATCATTGGAGCTGGGGGAGGGGGGAGAGAGTACGCTCCTCCATCAGAAGCTCATAAAGGCCCTCAGGTAAGATACTAACCTTGAGTTATTTAGCTTCTGTACTAGACTTTGCTTACAGAAACAATAGATGGGAGACCAGAATGAAGGCATCGAACTATGCCTCCCAGGGCCATGGGACTTCGGATGGGAGTCAGCGCCCACTATTCTCGGAGTTGCCCGCAACGCCGGTAGCGCCCGCTCTGCGGGCCGGGATAAGAACACGGAAACCGGGGAGCCCTGCGCAGCCAGGACCCGATTCTCCACCACGGTTGGCCATGGAGCCGTAAAGCGGTATGAGCACCGCGCAGGAGCAGGGTAGGCAAGACCCTGACTCCCTACCACTGTCACCTAAGCATAGGGAAGTGGAGCAAAGGTGCGTAAGCGTGTTATCCGCTCGGCAGCACGTTCTCTCTCCCCAACTATGCAGGTCATCAGAGCGAGGACCAGGGGAAGAACTGCACACCAGTCGGTCAGCCCTGCAGTAGGAGCCGGGGTCGACTTTCCACCGGAGCAGGCCGCCAGATCGCGGACCTTAGAAGGATTGAGGCCTGGGTCTGCAAGTCCCGCATGTGTGGCTGGCACAGACTCACCACCGGGGGAGCCTGCCAGATCGCGGGCTGGTGCAGTCTCATCTCGGTCACTGTACTCCCCTTTGGCGGCAGGACGTGACCGAACGACGCCTTTGTCCCAAAGGAGGACACAGATTCACCACCGGGGGAGCCTGCCAGATCGCGGGCCGGTGTAGTCTCATCTTGATCACCGCACCCCCGTTTAGAGGCAGGACGTGACCGAATGTCGCCTTTGTCCCTAAGGAGGACAGGCGGCAAGCCCGCGCGAACGTCGCTTTGGCGGCCGGGACCGACTCATCACCGCTCATGTCTTATCAGACTAGTGGGCCGCCGCCGTCCGGAAGACGGCGCACCAGCGTCAGGTCCGCGCGGGAGTCGCTTAGCCACACAGAAGCGGCAGGCAGCGACATCCTGTCTAGGCACCCTTGTTATCACCTCGACGAGGTGCGGGGCGATGACAGAAGCCTCAGAGATTCTCCAGAACCTGAGGAAGTCGACTTGTCGTCCGCAGATGCGGCAGCGGTAGCATGGCTCAGACGGAGCGCATGATGGAGCGTATCCTAAAGCCCAATCTCTGCAGCTGGACCAGATGTCCTCCAGTCCTGGAGACATGCGGCTGAGCCACGAAGCATGTCCCGGTCATTGGTGGGGAATGCCACGGATCAGCAGCTGGCTGACACGTAAGAAGGGTGGAGCAGGACCTGCAGTACCTGAGAAAACCCAGGAGGAAATGCTGAATGTGGTCTCCAAGTTCGCCCGGCCGAAGCACTCAGGTCAGCCTTTTGCAGCCCAAATTAGGGGGCGAGCGTAGACTACCTCACCACACACCAGCTGCAGGAACAGGTCCTTACCAAGGCGATCAACAAATACAAGTCCCAAACAACTGCATATCGTTGAATGTACCGACAGTCAACGCGCCCATCTGGGGCAACATAGAGGTTGCATACATTCTGGGATTCATGGGTCCACTGAGAGAGGTTGCATACATTCTGGCATACATGGGTATGATTGTCACTATCCCAGGGACCAAAGCAACATACATTATAGAGGCGTGTAACAGCTTTGCTTGCGCCAGGAAACCGACTATTAGACATGCTGCTAAGGTAATTGGTAAACTTGTAGGTACATTCTAGCTACATAATTGGGCCGTTACACTATCAAAGCTTGCAAAGAGCAAAATCTCGGCATTTAATAGCGAATGCTGGACATTTTTTACGGACCTATGCAGCCGCCAATCAAGGCTACAATGGTGGATTAGCAATGTTTGTGATTGTTAAATCCCATCATTACATAAAACCCATTAGTCGTGTTACAAAGCGACGCAAGCACCAAGGGCTGGGACTGTTCAGAAATGCTGGGAGCATGTCACGGGATGCGGGCTTAATGCACTAATCTGCAGCATATGTACGTCCATCTTCAAAATAATACCACTGAGGTGGCATATTTAAACCTTATGGGTGGTATCGTCAATATCTTGTGATGAATTGTGAACATTAATTTGGCTCTGGTGCATTGAAAGAAATATTTGGATATCAGCTATGTACCTTCTGGTTAAGCTCAATGCAGTGGCGGACACCAGGTCACAAGTATTTAATAACGACACCTAGTGGATGTTGAACCTCCAAATATTTGCTAAAATTATAGCCTAATATGGAACACCAGATATCGACCTCCTTGCGTCCAGGTTGAACCATTAGATACCAATATGTGTCTCTTGAGAACCAGATCCTGGGGCAGTGACGATGGATGAGTTCTCGCTACATTGGGGGAAATGGATTTCTATGCTTTCCCCATTCTGCTTCATCAGTCAGGTGTTGCAGAAAACGCAACCAGATTCTGCAACATAAAGGACCGTGGACGTCATACAGCATCGTGCAGAGAGAGTCCACTAGGAAGCAGTACCTCACCTACATAAGGATATGGGAGTTTTCTGTAGTCGGATCAAGACCACCTACATATCTGCTATGATCTCCAATGTGCTGGCATCCTCACGGGTCTTCATTATGATGAGCCCCTCAGTTACAGTGCCGTATACAGCGCCAGGTGTCATCCCATCTCAACATTGGAGTGGGATCTCACCAGCTGGTATCCAAACTATGAGGGATGTTCTATCCATCCCTCCCCGACAACGATATTATATGACCTGAGATATAAGGGTGGTGACGACCCTACTCAGGAGCTGGTCGCCTATGATGAATTTACCATTGGACTTACTCACCTTTCAAGTGATGATGGTAATGGCACTGAACACAGCACAACGGGTCCAGACTCTACAGGAATTAAACTGGATAGAATGATCGACCCATAATAAAGTAACTTATTTATAAAAGAGTTGCTTAAACTACACAGACCTGAAAATGGCCATCAGGAATATGGAGGCGGATCTGTTATCAGCCATGGAAACCCACGTTACAGGGTGACGGTGCAGACTATCTCCAGATGGCTGAAGGTGGTATTCGGTGCAGCAGGTAAGACACTAAACATTTTAAAACGTCATTATACCAGGGCTGCATCCACATCAGCGGCGAGGAGCATGGAGGTGTTCATGGATCATGTCATCGCAATAGCGGGCTGGGCCAGTGAAACCACATTTCAGCGGTTTCATAACTAATCTGTTGCCGCTCCCGCAACGTTGTGGAGTCAGTTTTAAGTGCTGTTCCCTAAACGTTTGTCCCCGAGTTCAGGGGTTTATTGTTGTATTAACAATAATGTTATTATTTTTCAGCTTGTTCAAGTCTGAAATATGTTAACATACTTCCTCCATCAGTATTACGGCAGTGTGTGGGCATGGACGTGATCCAGGGCATGTAATCACAGAGCTTTGAAATCTTCACGATGTCACTCACGTGACTCCGAAATTAAATAGTAAGATTAAACGACAACTTACCAGTTTGAAGTTTGATCTTTATTTATGAGGAGTTACGAGGAGGGATTTTGTGCCCTCCACTCCCAACCCTCTACTATAAGGTCAGCTGGTAATTAGAATCTCTTCAATCATACTATATTAGTTCATTTCTGGGTAGTTCAGGTGATTCCACACCGCTGCTTTGAAGAATGTCGCGCATGTGTGCCTGCCAGGGTCTTTACGAGATCCCTCATCGCAACTCCTCATATAATAAAGATCAAACTTCAAACTGGTAAGTTCTCGTTTAATCTTACTATTAAACTCGTGAGTACATTCTATCACGCTACTGGGAAATCATCAACGCTCAACCATTCTCACCCACGAAGGGTGTCTCCATGACCCGCAACCCATACTCAGGCCAGGCGAATCTCTTCCATCATCCTCAGGCACAAACCAGGATAACGTGCGCTGCAGCCCACCGCACAACAGGGCTATTTACTCTCCCATCCCCACCATAAAGTAACGACAATCTACGGATCAAAATAAGTTTCTCAACGCAACCCCCGCTGAGTTCCTACCTTCAAAAGTATACTTCCGAAAATTAGGGGGACCCGCTTCCCCCAAATTCAGTGGTACCCCCCCCCCCCCTCCCCAATTAGAAAAATGCCATCCATTTGAAACCAAGCGGTGGTTTTGGGCGATAGTGAGGTGGGGGTGCTGACTGATAAAACATGACTCTCACAATGGTTCCCGGGTATCTAAGTAAGCATAGGTACGATGAATCAGGTGGATGATGCCGCCATCAACACCCATCTCCCCAGCTGTCCTATCCTTCTATTCCTATCCCCACCAGTACATGCCATCAGTTATTATTCGCAGATCACTACCCTCGAGGTCCTACTTATGGCTGTTCTACCTCCCTCTGTGGAATATTCTGAAGCTACTTTGAGATATCCTAGAACCTGGTACTTGCGAGGTAACCTTTCATCTTGGGTTCCATTTGCTGCCGCAGAATCACCTGCTAGTCCCATTGTCTCAAACAGTCGCCTGTCATTGTATGTATCACTGCATTCAACACGTCGCTATGTCTCTCAGACGGGCCTCGTGCAACAGACTGACAGCTATTGTCGCCTTCCACTAAACAGTCAGCAACCCCACCTCAATATTGCCCAATAGGGGTGCCCTTGTTACGGAGGGAGGCGACCGCAGTGTTTTTCCTTGACTCACTGTCTATTTATTTTCTAATGGAAATCCATGAATTTCTGCCTGAACCTTAGATGTTCTCCCAGACGACCCAGGGCTAATTTTCGTATTTACAGGAGAAAAACCAAGAAAGTGATACCAAAAAATACCTCACTTCAACGCACTAACCATCCGATTTCCTCGAGGAAATCTCGTGAACTCAAGATCACTACCCCTCAACAAACATATTTCAATGTCAACACACAAATTTTTCCAAACACGGTCGCTCCCAAATAGCCGCTCACTGCACTATTGGACTACGGATCATTGTAAACGCTAACTGTCTGCACCCACACAATTCCTGCGAATCGCTTCACCATTCAATGGAAATACTTGATTCGAAAAATAGGTGGAAGGGCAGGTAGTGTAGAGAAAGCAGGGACTTTGAAGAAGGATGTGGACAGGTTGGGAAAGTGGGCAGAGAAGTGGCAGATGGAATGTAAAGTGTGGAATCCTGCATTTTGTTAGTTGGAATTAAGGAATATTATATTTTCTAAATGGGGAGATAATCCAGAAAATCGAAGGCGCAAATGCCTTTGGAAGTGCTGGTGCAGCATTCCCAACAAGTTAGTCTGACAGTAGAATAAGTAGTGAAGAAAACAAACTCAGTGTGAGCATTTATTTCAAGAAGTCTTGTATACAAAAAAAACAGGGATGTTGTGGCGGCACCTGGTGGTTGGGCCACTTGCTACACGAACCCTCAGCAGACGGGCTAGGGTCACGTAACTGGGCAATGGCCGGAGGAGTTGCCACGGGGTTTTGGGGGTGCGGCCTAATATATATAACGAACCCCGGGTCAACCGTCACTCTCTCTCACTTCGACCTGACCAACTCCCTTCTCTCTTCGGTTGAGTGTCCTGCCACCTCAGCAAGAGCTCAACTCGAGCCCACGAGGCAGCAGACTCGCAGCAGCAATAATGACTTAAGAAACGTGCATGTATACCTAACCAATAATGCCTGAATAAAGAAACCGTTGACTCACGACGTTTGTTGCCTCTACAATGTAATGCTTATGGTCTTAAAATCGCATTTTGAGTATTGTGAGCCATATTTGGCGCCATTTCTGCGGAAGGATGAGCTGGCTCTGGAGAGGGTCCAGAGGAGGTTTACAATAATAATCTCAGGAATTAGTAGATTATCCAACTATGAGCGTTTGTCAGCAATGAGCCCGTACTCGCTGGAGGTTAGAAGAATGAGGGGGGGCTCATTGAAACACAGAGAATAGTGAAAGGCTTAGGTACTTTGGATGTGGAGAGGATGTTTCTTTTATTGGGAGAGTCTAGGACTCGAGGTCACGGCCTTTGAATGAAAGGACGTTATTTTAGGAAGGACCTGAGGAGACATTTATTGAGTCAGAGGGTGGTGAATCTGTGGAAGTCTTTGCCAAAAAAGGCTGTAGAGGCCAAGTCAGTGGATATTTTAAAGCAGAGATAGATAGATTTTTGATTAGTACAGGTGCCCGAGGTTATGGGAAGGCAGGAGAATAGGGTAGGAGGGAGAGATAGGAGGGAGAGATAGATCCACGATTGAATGACCGAGTTGACTTGATGGGCCGAATGGCCGATTTCTACTCCTATCACTTCTGAGAATGTGACCTTCTCAGTAAAAATACCCTGATCATGTTAACAATTGTGAGAGTAGCAGATTACCTCATTTCCCGTATCACCTACATGAATCATTTTTGACACTTCGTCGTGCTGTTTTTACATGTTACAAATGCGAATGCATGGAAAACACCTTTATTCGCATTGACAGAATGTCCCGTTTACGACTGTTCCCATTGATGCGCCCATCAGCAGGAGATGCAAGCCTGGGTAATCTTCATAAAATGGATGTTGGCGAAGTGCTCTGTCGGCTGGGAAAGACCCCAGTACGGATGTGGCCATGGAGAGTCGCGACCCCCGACAATCGGTCTTGTCAAGAGCAACAAAAACGTCGGATTTGAAGCATTAATGTTGAGGCACCCCATGAACATAAAGCAATGCTTCAACCTAGGTTGTTACATTGAGATTACCGACGGCTGAACTGGAGTAGCAAATCCACTCCCTATGATAGAATATGACAAACAGTATTCAAACAGATTCAAAAGGATGGATTTATTGGCCAGCCGCCACGCGTACTACTAATTGACGAGTAGAAGCTCTCTCATAGCAAATATCAGAGCTATTATCTCATGATTACTACAGTTTGAAAATAACTTTGTGTCTCCATGGATATTGAGGCGCAGTGGATCAGAAAATGCCGGCTCCATTGTTAAATTATGATAATGAACAGATATTGCGCAAGTTGTTTTCAAGATTAGACAGCTAATTGATTTATAAATGAGGGTCATCTCGGGGTTTGAACCTACACTTCAGACTGAACAGTCTGGGCGCCATCGAAAACTCAACCACGTTTCTCATAAAGGTGTGAGGAATAAAGTGATTAAACCCCACCATTGTAAGGGGCTTTAAAGAGGATTCGAACCGATAGAGGCCAGGGAGAGGGATCTGACACAGCTGTGTATAAATGTTACCAGAGCCATCCTTGAGTAAGAAGTGATAGCATTGTATAGCGGTAGAAGGGAGTGATGTAGATAGACCCCTATCAGTAGAAGGGAGTGATAGATGGGACCCTTGTCACTATAGCTTAGCTTTACTGCTGATATAGGAGAACTGAGAGAGTTCAGTGGAGGTGAGTAAAACTAGGGCAGGTCATAGACAACTGAGCATGCTTAATAAACTAACTGAATTTTACAACACACCCCGGTCAAGAAACTGCTCATTACCAAGCACATGTCTGGACATGCGATGTATGATGTGGGAGGTACTGGGGGGACGTACCTACAGATTGTGCACGTCAGTGCCTGATTGGAGAGGGTCCGAAGGGGAGGTTGAATGTAGAATTGTGTGTATAAAGGGGTTTACCTTTCTGACTTCCGTGTGTCTCAACTTGGAGAGGCACCCGACTTTGCAGACTCGCAAATATAATAAAGAATCTCTTGCTTCCACGATTTGGTCTCTGAGTAGTGATTGTGAGCACAGTGCATATCTCACAAAGGGAACTACGGATTTGTGCAACCGTTGAATTGGATGGAATTCAACAGATAACATTTATTGTGTTTCGTTTGCATTTAATTTCTGATATCTGTCTTTTATTTTTAATCCATTAGAAGCATTTTGAATAGTTTGCTGATTTCGATAACAGGTGACTCCACCAGAGAGGACAGGAAGAAAGCCTCCAACAGCAGGATATGATGGCGGATTTTTTCCCAATAATTCTACACTCTTGTTGCAGCCATTGGGACCCCTGGTAAGTGCTTCTTGCAAAAGATTATTTACGGGGAATTGACGATTTCGGACTGGTGAAACTGGTTTTATTTTCCTCAGTATTCATTTGTTGTTGACGTTCCATTCATTATCAACAGCCTCTCAGTTCGCTAGTGCATTGCTGCATATTTCCAACCTTTTATAGTATTTAGAATTATTTCACCACATACTGATTTATGTTGATAAACGACGAGCGATGTGGCAGCTCGGTTTATACTCTTTATTGTCTCGTACTCTCGGGTTTCGCTCAACCGAGCTGATCCACTATTTCCACGGAAATGCGGACTTGTTCCCCTTATTGTCATCTGCTGCAATGCGACCGCTCATCTGAATTATTTGAGGAATTCTGACGTCGTTCGAGCGCCTTCAAAATGCACCGAGCAATTGGAACTGTCCATGTCCGCATCTCTATCCAACTTCTCGCTGCAGCCTTATTATTGGGGATAAATGAATCTTTTATTGATCTGATTGCATTTCCTTTTTTACGTGAGTAGTTTCTTACCGTTACAATTTGATAAGGTAGTTACCAAGGCGATACCTCGAAGGCGTCTCTTGTATTCCTTGTTGCTCTACCGTTACATAACTCTCAGCCGGCTTCATCAGTTAGGGTGTTTGTTATAAACATGCTGGTGAATACGAGCGGGTGCTGTAATCCCTGCGAGGGTCGACAGTAAAATGCCCGGTATAAAGCACTTCACCGGATCTATGCAAATTAGTCCATTTATTCCCATCTAGTTTTGTGGATGCGGGTGTCCACGAGGCGTAATATGCGGTTGTTGTATTTCAAACGTGTTTCGACCGTCTGTTGCAATTTGTCACGTTGTTTTTAAAATAATTTCCTTCTCTCCAGTTAATTTGTTTACAATCGTCATTCTCTGCCGAGGAAAATGTGGTCTCTCCAAATGCATCACCTTCTATCTCGTGTCGATGTCTGCGGCGGATCTAATGGTCGTGATCATCGAAGTTCTGATGTACGAACTGATTAACGTATATGATATCTACTGGTTTGAACATCATTCATACAACCTGATCCAGTTTCTTAGACAAGCTCCGTTCTGTCTTGTCCACTATACCTTCTGTAAGGTGCTTTAGATTGTTCTGTGTGGCTTACGGTTGCTTTCACCTTCGATCGGTTTGTGGTCATTTGCTGGGCTAAGTTTAAGACAAAAATACTGCAACCGAAAAATAGCGGGATTGATTATTGGCACAATCTGCGTCACGCTCTGTTTAAAGAACATACCTTTTTAATTTCATGTTCATGCAGTCAACGTCTATTTATGACGGTAATTGGAGGTGTAGCAGTAAACCCGTTTTTTTCGTATGACTGGAGAATTAGAGGGTCTTTATTGGATGGACGTTCTGTTGAACCCGCTGCTTCCTTTCTTCCTCATATTGACCCTCAATTCCCTGACTGTCAGTCAGATTCTGGCTGCGAGCAGACGCCGCCGAGCGCTTAAGGGACAGAGAAATGACAGCAAGCAGCGAGATCCTGAGATGGAAACCCGCCGACAATCCATCATTCTCCTCTTCACCCTGTCTGCTACTTTCTTTCTTTGCTGGGCGACAACCACGCTGGTCTTCATTCTCATGAGATGTCTCTACACAGACCTGGAGACGTCTATCCGGCTTTATTATGCAAAGGAAGTGGGGTATGCCGTTCAGCTTCTCAGCTGCTGCGCAAACACCTTTATTTAACGGAGTGACTCAGACCAAATTTAGAGAACAACTGAAGATTGTGATCAGCCTCCCGTTACTCCGCTTGTTGAAATGTTGAGGTACTGTATATCGAAAAGTAAAATGGTCCAATAACATTCTTCTATTCTGTGACAGCCGAGAAGTTTTCTGCACCTTCACTGGAATCGACCAACGCACATCTGATATTAAATCTAATCGAGGTCACAGTCTGTCATCTCGGTTCATTCATTTCCAATATAGAATGTAAAGATTAGTTTCAAGTCCGCGACTAATTTTCAAGCAAATTTTTGTTTATCATCAATGACGTATTGTCAGTTAATATTGTTGTTATCGTGCATAGTTACGGATAGCGACACACCCCTTTGATTCTCGAATGTCGACCCGACGCCTGTGAATCGCCGACAGCTATTATTGCTCTATTCAGTGCCTGAGTCCATTATTTAGTAAAGTACTACTTCAAATCAGCGCGAGTGTGTAATATAGATATCAAATTCTCGCATTATAGCCACCGTCGCTTTCTACCCGAGGAATCTCAAGTAATTCCTGACCTCCTGTCCAATGCAAGGTTTGCGCCCTGTCAGTTGGTAATGATTTCACAACCTATCCCCTTCTCAGTTAATCCCGCATACGACCGACGGAAATAATAATACATTATTCTCCATAAAACTTTAGAGATCCCCATGAATTAATTGTTAGTCATCGGTAGTTTCTGCTGCTTTCCTGTTTAAGTGAATGACTCATTTTTCCTCTGACATACATTGCCGTGCATGAAGTATCTATGGGGTGATGTGCCCCTGACTGGTCATGCCGGCATTCTTTGTTCACTCTGATTTCGCACCATTGAAGCGTGTCTCCTATGTGTCCGGCAATTTTGCTCACGCTCACCATGCCCATACCCCAAGCGGAATAAAAATCCCCCTTGCTAAGCCCGCACGCCAGTCTTTGTGTGCGATACACTTTTCCCTTGTATTTACGGCATCCTCAACAGCATCAGACGACCACATATCCGCGTAAAGTAGAGACCTCTCCTGACCACTTTGGTTCACCGATATATTCCAAAAAATCCTCCTCCCCGGGCACATTCCCTGTAATCGGTATGATTACCTCTTCCCGTACATCCTCGCTCAGACCATCCATTAATCTAGGTCTTGCAGAGGTGACAGAGGAACCTTTTATAACGATTTAACGGGACCAGTCGGCACCTGCTCAGTAGCCGCATGCCTCCCTCCACATGGCTCCTCTCCTCCCGGTCCACTCTTCAACCCGCCTCTCCTTATTCATGCATTACCGCACACCCTCCATCCGCACAACACCCTTGCCCGATGCTTCCCACGCTCGGAACTGCACTCCCCACTTCGCCCGGCGCTCCAGTGCCTGAATCCGCTACTGATAGCGGGGCATGTCCACGACCCGACTTTCACCCGCCCAGGCTTCTTTCCGCCCCAATGGTCTAAAAGGGACCCCTCTTCACTCCTTTCGCCTTGCCCATTAACGCCCGGATCTAGAATCCACCCGGCATTTGCAAGTTACAAAACCCTCCGCCCGGCGCCCTCTCGCGGCACCCTCCACCCTTCCCCCCAAGCCCACAACATCCGCCCCATTTCCCCAATTTTTCACTCTGCCCTTCACCCCCTTCTCTCCTCCTTCTCATGGCTCCCTTATCCTCTACCATTCCTCTCCCTTCTCCCTTCCTTCTCCACGCCCCCATTGCTCGGCTGCTACCGAGCCCAGCGCCCCCTGGCGCGGCTATCTGCTTGAACCGGTGTCCCCTCGCCCGCTACCCACTCACCCACCAAAAATAGACCCGCCCCTGCGCCCAGGCCCGTCTTCCGTGAGCCCCGATTCTCACTGCCCCCACTTTCGCCCGTTCCCGCCGTGCCCCCTAAAAACCCGACCACAATTACATCCACACCGTCCTTGATCTACCCAACCCAACCCCCCCACCCAGTTCGACCGTACGTGACTTCCTCGCTCGACGCCACATCTTCCCCGACGCTTTGCCCTGCACGGCCCCACTCTACCTCGCACCACTGCAACGCGACCCCCCCCCCCCCGCCCCCCCCCCCCCCCCCCCACTCCAGTTCCCACCGTTTCTAAAATTCCGCATAGAATTCCCTACCACCACAGAACGTGTCCCATCCCACGTGATGGTCTGTTGCCGCTTCCGGGGATGGACAGGGGGAATTTCCAAGCTCAACTCTACCCGCCAACACTCCTGCACTGACCATCGCGCTCAACAGATACCGGCCGGACAGTACCAGTGTGAGAAGGTCTCCCCGTTTTCAGCCAAGCGGTTACAGAGGGAGCGAGAGCAAGATTAGCGAATCCCAATTGCTACTCGTTCAGCAGAACGACCAGAGCTGACGGATGTTTCGAATGCTTATTGAAAGTTGAAAGTTTACTCCGCGATTTTGCCCTCGCCTTGGCAGTGAGTTAGTGATGACTTTAACCGTTCCTTTCTTGTTAGGTACTTCCCCCCCCCCCCTCCCCCCCCCCCACCTCTGTGAATGCGATGTACTTAACTCTTCTGTTTCTCTCCTGAGTACACAGCCCCTGTGGCTGGGAGTCACGGAATCAAGGGGTTAAGCTTCCTGTTACCCGATTAGCCAAGCTGCGTCAGGTGACGGGTGACTCATCGGAAGCTTAAATACCAGGAATCTCCCAGAATTCTCTCTTTTTCCCTTCGTCGACCCTGGCTCGTGAGCAGGTGCTGGTGTGGAGCTGCAGGAGACCTGGCCACCATGGCATTGAACTTTGTGTATTATTACCTACCATTTGTTAATCAATATTGAATTGGGACAGATAAGGGCTGACCTGAGGGTTTTCGCGTATTTTGTTTTAAGGGTTATTTCCATTTAGGCAGGTTACGAGACTCTAGTTCGAACGGCCCATTGCGAGGCTGGCTGGAGCACTGTTATCTTTGTTTATTTGTTTTATTCTTGTCCTTGACTGGTTGTTTGATTCAGGGTTTGAGTTTTAATTAAATAAAATACTATTTTCTTGAAGTTGAAGCCTGGTTTTTGACTATGTTACGCGGCCTCTGAAGTACCCTGGCATTCAGGAGTTCTGCCCCCACCCAATAACCTTTCTCCATGATCAGTCACGGTCTATTTTCTTTTATTATACGTATATTTATTATTCAATAAATAAAAGTAAACACACAGAGTATTGACACAATCAAAGACTGCCTATGTTGACAGTTTACAAACAAACGGTCATCAAATTAATATAACGCCAAATTTATCAAGAAAACATTCGACCTCCCGCGCGGCGACCCAACGTTCACGGAAAGCCTCCAAAGTCCCGGAGGACACAGTGTGCCCCCTTTCCAGGACACGCGGGCACGGACGTAGCCCCCGGAAAAGGGACAGGCAGCGAAACCCTATGCAGCCGTCGACTATCGCTGCCTGGATCCGCGAATGGCCATCTAGGCCAGGCCCAGGAGAAGACAGACAGGGGGGAGACCCCCCTCCCTCCCGACTTTCCCCCCTCTGTACCGGTTGCCCAAATATCAGGAGTTGTAGGTCTAAAATGTATTCCAAACTCGAGAAACAACCCCTTCAGGATCGTCGAAAAGGGGCTGCAACCTCTCACAACACTGCATGTACCCTGATTAAAAAAGAAAAAAGGCGTGAGATAATGTAGATCCAGTGTAGATGTTTTGACCTTCCAAGGGGACAAGGATAAAAGGGGGGATGGTGATTTTTTCGTGGCCTTTGAGGGGGAACGGCCATTTTCCTCGCCGTCCGCAGGGAACAGGAGGCAAACGTCGGCCACAATTTTCCCCTTTTTACGTCAGAGATACAGCGCGGAAACAGGCACATTCGGCCCACCGCGTCCGCGCCGGCCATCTTCCGCGCTCACCCGTTCAGAGCGGAGATAATAGGTTTAGTTTTGAGCAAAGATATACAGCGCGAGGGAACAAGTTAACATCTGATATTATCTCCCCTCTTTTACGGCTCCCCTCTCTTCCCCCCTCTCTCCTCCATCCCCCTTCTCCCCCACTCGACTCTCCCCCTATCTATCACCGCCTCTCTCTCTCCTCTCTCTCTTCTCTCCCCTCTCTCTCTCACACACACAGACACCCTCATCTATCCCTCCCTCTACTCCTTCATTCTCCTCTCTCTTGACCCGCTCTCTCTCTCTCCTGTATATTCCCACTCTCTCCCTCTTGTTCCCCCCCCCCAATCTCCACAGCTTACGTGTTTATTTTAGAAGTACAACACAGAAAGTGGCACTTCAGCGAACCGAGTCCGTGCCGACCAGCAAACGCCTGTTCACACACTTATTAATTTAGAGATACAGCGCAAAAACAAAACTAATAATTGATAGCCTCCACCCTCCCTCTCTCTGCTCTCTCTCTCTCTCTCTCTCTCACCATCTCTCTTCCCTTCACCCCATCTCTCCTCTCTTATAATTAAATACACTAAACTAAGTTAATCTATAATCTATAGAGAACTCTCCCCGCTCTCTCACCCCCACTCTTCCCATCTCCACTTTGACATAATCAATTTACGTTAATAACCTAAACTAATACCTGATACCCTCTCCCCCTCCACTTTATAATATACAATACATTGAATTAATATTTGTTACCGCTTTCTCTCCTTCTCCTTCCTTCCCTCCTCTCTCTGCATCTCCCTCCTCCCTCTCTCCCCTATTTTATATTTCCCCTTTCACCCCCCCACTTCCATAAGAACACACTTAAATCAAACAACTGATATTTAATACCCCCCTCCCCTCTCCCCACTCTCTCTACCCACCCACCTCTGTCTCTATCTAAACGATCTCTCCTCTGTCTCGCCCTCTCTCGCTTTCTCTCCCCCTTCACTTTCTCCCCACTCTCTCACCCCTTCTCTCCCTCTGCTGGGAACAGGAGGCAAAATCGGCCATCTTGAAACAGGCCCCAAACTCTCGACCTCTTCCTGCTTCACTACTCATTTTACTTCAGAAATGCAGTGCATAAATGGCTCTTTGGCCCTCCGAGTCCATGTCGACCAGCGATCACCCATTCACAACTTATTACTTTGGTGATACAGCACGGAAACAAAACAAATATTTGATCTTCTCTCCCTCTCTCTGCCCCTCTCTCCATATCACCACCTTTCTTTCCCCCTCACCCCCATGAATCTCCTCTCTTTTGATTTAAATAAACTAAACTAAGTTAATCAAAACTTCTTCCCGCTCTCTCTACCCCCTCTCACCCCTCTCCACTTTAACATTACATTTACATTAATAACTAAACTAATATTTGATACCCCTCTCCCCCTTTATAATAAATTTACAATAAACTACATTAATCTTTGTTACCTCCTCTCTCTCTCTCTCTCTCTCTCCTTCCACCCGATCACTCTCTTCCCTCTCCTTCCGCCCCCTCTCCCCATCTTTTATCATTCCTCTCCACCCTCCAATTTATAATACAATTACAATAATAACAATCTAAACTGGTATTTAATACCTCAACCCCCCTCTATCTCCCCCCTCTCTCTATTCCCCCTCTTTCTCTCCAAACACACTCTCTCTCCCCTGTCTCCCCTTTCCCCCCTCTCTTTCTCTTTCTCTCTCCTCTGTCTCTATGCACTCTCTCTCTCCCCCTCTCTCCTCACCCTCTCTCCATCGGCTGGAAATCGGCCATATTGAAACACGTCGCAAATTCTCGCCCTCCTTATCATGTTTCATTTTTTGTCGTTTTACTTCAGACATGCAGCGCAGAAACAGGCCCTTTGGCCCTCCGAGTCCACGTCGACCAGCGATCGCCGTTCACACACTTATTCATTTGGATATACACCGCGGAAACTAACCTAATATTTAATACACTCTACCCCCTCCCTCTCCCTGCCGCTCTCTCTCCACGTTTCTCTTCCACTCACCCATCTCTCTCTCTCTCCTAACTTTTGCCTATATAACCTAAACTAAGTTAAACTGAAAACTAAACTCTCCCCTTTCTCTTGCCCCTCTCCACTATTTTATAATATGTTTTACAATAATAAACTAAACCGATATCTGATACACACCCCCATTCCATTTTACAATACATTTACAATAAAGTAAACTAATATTTGAACACCCTTTCCCCCCCTTCCTCCCCCTCTCCCTCCCTCCACTTTGTGAGATTACAATAAATTAAAAAAGTGAATTAATATGTAATACCACTTCACACCTCTCTCTCTCTCCCCACCCAACCCTGCCCTGTCTCTCTCTAATCGCTCACCCTGTCTCTGCCCCCTCTCTTCACCCACTTTTTTTCTCCGCCTCTCACCCACTTTCTCTTCCCTTTCTCCCCAATCTCTCTCCCTTCCCTAGGCTCTCTCCACCTCTCTGTCTGGCTCTCTCGTCCGCTCAAGTCATCTCTCTCTCTCCTCTCTTTTTCACTGAATAAACTAAGCTAAACTAAAAACTCTCCCCTCTCCTTTCTCTCGCCCACTTTCCAAACTAATCTAAACTAATATGTGATGCCACTCCCACTCTCCGCTTTAAAATAAATTTACAAGAAATTAAATCCATATTTCTCACCGCCTATCTCTCCTTCTCCTTCCTTCCTCTTCTCTTTCTCTGCACTCTCTCCTCCCTCTCTCTCTACCCCTCATTCTCTCTCCCATTTTCGGTCCCTCCTCCAATTTATAAGAATACACTTACTTTTTTTTGGTAAATTCTTTTTATTAGAAGTAATTACATATTAAGAAGAAATATAAAATCCAATTAAGACAAGAGAAAATATTATCGTTACATATATTCTTAATATTTTTAAAATTTACAATCAATCTTATTTGTACTTCTATAATTTTCTTTTTTATTTTATAACAGTAGGAAATATAAGAAGAAAAAGAGGAAAAAAAAAAGATAAACTAATTGAGTGGTGTATTAAACAAGGTATTCTTCATTGGAGACATATTAGATACACAAAGAATACATTTACAAAAATAAATTAAATGGAACTAATGTGTACCCCCTATCCTCCCCCCTACCTTCCCCCTTTCTCCCCCTCTCGCTCACTACACTCCCTCTCGCTCTTTCTTTCTCCACTCTCTCTACCCTTCGCCCTCCCTCTCTCTCCCCTCGCTTCTCTTCTGACTAAATTATCAAAATTTGGTTAAACTAAAAGCTAAACCCTCCTCCTCTCACTTTCCACCCTCCCTTTCTCTACTGCTCCCCCTTTCACTCACCCCTTCCTTTCTCTCTCCCCATTCTCTCTTCCCCTCCCTCTCCCCTCTCTCTCTCCCTCTCCCGCTCTGATCTGAAACACCACCACCAGCGTAGATGTTGACCATCACGGGGAGTCTGGAGAAGGGGGAATGTTAATTTTTCGTGGACACGCGGGGAAACGACCATTCTATCGCCCTCCGTTGGGAACAGGAGCCAAAAGTCGGCCATCCTGAAGCTGACCCCAAACGCTCTCGGTGCTTCACCTTGTCCCTTTATACTTCCAGATTCAAGATTCAAGAGAGTTTATTTTCTTGTGTCCCAGATAGGACAATTACATTCCTGCTTTGCTTCAGCACGTCAGAATATAGAAGGCATGAATACAGAACAGATCAGTGTGTCCATATACAATTGTATAAATATATACACACGTGAATAAATAAAAAAAATATATAGTGCAAATAAACAGAGAATGGGCTATTAATGTTCAGAGTTTTGTTTGAGTTTAGTTCAATAGCATCATGGCTGTGGGAAGTAGCTGTTTCTGAACCTGGTCGTTGCAGTCTTCAGGCTCCTGTACCTTCTACCTGAAGGTAGCGGGGAGATGAGTGTGTGGCCAGGATGATGTGGGTCCTAGATGATGCCGCCAGTCATTTTGAGGCAGCGACTGCGATAGATCCCCTCGATGGGAGGGAGGTCAGAGCCGATGATGGACTGGGCAGTGTTTATGATTTTTTGTAGTCTTTTTCGCTCCTGGGCATTCAAGTTGCCGAACCAAGCCACGATGCAACCGGTCAGCATGCTCTGTGCTGTGTACCTGTAGATGTTGGAGAGAATCCTCCTTGACATACCGACTCTCCGTAATCTTCTCACGAAGTAGAGGCTTCGATTTACTGCGAGGAAACAGGCCCTTCAGCCCACCGAGTCCGTGCCGGCCAGGGATCACCGGAACACTAAACCGGTAAACTAGTTTAGTTTAGAGATACAGAGCAGAAGCTAAATTAATATTTCATATACTCTCTACCCCTCTCTCTCTCCCCTTCACCCCATCTCTTCCTTCCCTCTTTTGCCTAATTAAACTAAGCTAAGTTAAACTGAAAAACGAACTCCACGCTTTCTCTCCCTCCCATCTCTTGCACCCTTAATCTCTCCCCTCCCTTACTGCAGTTGCAAACTAAACCCCTTATCTATCTCCCCCTCCCCACCCTCTCTCTCCCCTTCGCTCCTTCTCTTTCTTTCCCTTTTATTCTACATCGAAACTAAACTACCTCCCCCTCCCTTCCCCGAATATATGCTCTACGCTCTAATCGTTGATATGCCCTCCTTTATTTACTGTGCCCTGTAATATTTGATATGCTTATACTTTTTTTACATCCACTAATATTTGCTGTACGCTCTCTAATTGTTGATAGACCCAATAATATTGATTATATCCTCTCTGGCACGTGCCGTGAGTAATTGCTCAGGGTAGGCACTAGGCAGACAGTCGACTTTAAAAAAATCGTGAAAATCCGCGCATGCCCATACATTCACGAAACCTGTGCATGCACAATTGTTTTAAATATATATATAACGTGCATGCGCATATCGATCATATAGACAGCCAGTCGACTTTTAAAACATCTTAAAAACTCTCATGCGCAGATTGGTCTATCCTCCTGTGGGCTTGTGCAGCACCTTGCACGCAGTCCACGGTTGCAATGCTGAATGTGAGTTGCCTTTATTGCCCGTTGCAAGTGAACGCGTGAAGCAGCGTCCACGGCACCTAAGTTGAATATAGTTACGCGTATTACGCGCACTGCAGATGAAAGGCACGGGAGAGTTATGCTTACCTACGATCGATTATTAAAACAAAAACCATTTAATAATAATTAATAAATTTTGTAAATTAATTGGAAAACTTTACTATTTATATTTTAATAATTACCTTTTTTATAATTCTTGTCAGAGTAGGCAAGATAGGCTGTGCATGCACAATTGTGCATGCACGTGCCTGTATCCTCCAGTATTTAATATGCCCTCTATTTTTTGACAAGATCTGACCCGCTGAGTTACTCCAGATCTTACTCCAGTTACTCCAGTGTTTCAGCTTGGGAGAGAGAGGGAGAAAGCGAAAGAGGGAGCGAGAGAGTGGGGGGAGATATGGAGGGGAGATAGAGGAAGGAGAGAGAGAGAGTGAGGGAGAAAGAACGGAGAGAGAGGATAGAAAATGAGGAGAGAGAAAGATAGGAGAGAGAAAGTAGGGGAAGAAAGAGTGGGGATATATTTGGGAGGGAGAGCGAGAAGGGGAGGGAGAGAGTGAGAGTAGGGAGAGGGGGAGAGAAGGTGGGGAGAAAGAGAGGGGGAGAAAGAGAGAGAGGGAGAGTAGGGAGAGTGAGAGAGGGGGACAGTGAGAGAGGGGGATAGTGGGAGAGGGGAGTGAGGACGGAAAGTGGGAGGGGGGGGAGAGTGCGGGTGAGAGAGAGGGTGGGGTAGAGAGCCTAGAGAGGGATAGGGAACGGGAGGGCAGGGAGCCAAGAGTGGGCGGAGAAAGAGAGAGGGAGTGAGAGTGTATCATTATCAGTTTACTTTAGTTTCCGTGCCGTGTCCCCAAATTAAATTTGTGTGCGAAAGGGCGATCGCTGGTGGTGATTCGTGGTTGTGTTTCAGATCAGCGAGGGGGAGGGCTACGGGGGTAAAGAAATAGTGGGGCGATTGTGAGAGCGGGTGTGAGAGAGTGAGATGGATGGCTGTCCGGTGGACTGGAGCGAGGTGCACAGGGAGTGAGATTGGAAATAGGGAGAGAGAGAATGGGAGAGTGGGGGAGAGATGGGAGGTCTTGAGGGGGAAGTGACAGAGGGGGAAGGAGAGAGGGGAAGGGAGAGAGGGGAAGAGAAAGAGGAGGAAAAGAGGGGGGGTGAGAGAGGGGGAGAGAAAGAGGAGGGAGGTGGGACAGAGGGGAATAGTTTGGGGAGAGTGGGGGGGGAGAGATGGGTGAGAGAGAGAGAAAGGGGAGAGAGGGAGAGAGGGTGAGTAGGAGAGAGTGAGAGAGAGAGTGAGAGAGAGAGATAGAGTGAGAGAGAGAGAGAGAGCGGAGAGAGAGAAGAGAGAGAGAGAGAGAGAGAGAGAGAGAGAGAGGAGGGTAGAAGTGAGGAAGAAGGGGTGAGAGTCAGCTGAGAATGGTGGAGTGAGCTGGGGGGAGAGAGGGTGTCGAGAGAGAGTGAGGGCGAGAGGATGAGGGGGAATAGAGGGGATGGAGGGGAAGTGTCGGGCGGAAACGAGAGAGGGGAAGAGGGAGTGGGGAGAGAGAGAGAGAGGATTGTGGGAGAGAGTGTTGTAGAGAGGGGGAGATGGGGGGAGAGAGAAGATGAGAGAGGGGGAGAGAGCGAGGGAGAGAGGGCGGAGAGGGTGGCAGATAGAGGGCAGAGAGAGAGGTAAGAAGAGCGAGAGTGGAGAGCGGGGAAGAGAGACAGGGGAGACATAGATGGGGATAGATAGCAGGAGGGTGAGGGAGAGAATGAGGAAGGAAGAGAGAAAGGGAGAGAGGGAGGCGAGAGAGGGATTGGAGAACAACGGGAGAGAGGAGTGTGAGAGAGGGGGAGAAAGAGGGATGGGTAGGGATTCAGGAGGGTCGAGGGGGAATGAGAGTGAGGGCGAGTAAGGAGGAGAGAAATGGAAGAGAGAGATAGGAGGGAGAGGGGAGAGAGAGGGCGGAGAGAGCTAGATGGGGAGAAAGAGAGGAGGAGAGTAAGTGGGGATAAGAGCGCATGAAAATGAGAATTAGCAGAAACAGCAGGTCCAGTAAGCACAGCACCTGGAAACTACCGGGATGCCTCCATTGTGTCCAGAGATGTGGCCGACGGGGAGGACTTCAAGTCAGAGTGAAGCGCAGGGGACTTCCGCCACCTCTCCCTACTATCCTACTGGCCAACGTGCATTCCCTTGAAACTAAAGTGGAGGGATTAAGGGCAAGATTGCTTTCGCAAGGGGAGCTGAGGGAATGCCATGTGTTCTCTTTCACAGAGACATGGCTCAATCCCAGCAGGCATCTGGGAGAGGGAGAGGAGGAGGCGTCTGGCTCATGGTCAACTCGGCGTGGTGTTCAGACGTGGCAGTCCTTTCCAACACCTGGTCTCCACACCTATAACGTCTGGTGGTGAGGTGCCGCCCCTTCTACCTTCCAAGGGAATTCACCTCCATTATCCTGACCTTGATCTACATCCCACTCCAGGCAGACGTTCGTCTTGCACTGGAGGAACTGCACGCCGTGGTCAACAAACACCAGACGTCTTAGCCCGAGGCGTTCACCACCATAGCTGGGGACTTCAATAAAGCAAACCTTACGAAATCGCTCCCTAACTTCCACCAACATATCTCCTACTGCACCAGAGGACCAAACACCCTCGACCACTGCTACGCCACCATCAAGAATGCCTATCGCTCTATCCCTCACCTTCACTTCGGTAAATCCGACCATTCCGCGGTGCTGCTTCTTCCTGCCTACAGGCAGCAATTGAAGAGCGCACCACAGATGTGAGGACTGTACAGAGCTGGGGGGGGGGGGGGGGCAGAGGAACAAATTCAGGACTGTTTGGAGTCTGTAGCTGGGCAATGTTCAGGGACTCGGCAACGGACCTGAACGAATACGCCACAATCGTTACAGACTTCATAAAGAAATGTGTGGAGGACTGCATCCCTACAAAAATGTGCCGGTGAACTTTGAGATCCGCATTCTTCTGAAGACCAGACACTGGGCATTCATGTCTGATGATATAGTTGTCTACAAGAAGTCCAGATACGACCTTGGTAAGGCTATCAGAAAGGCCAAAATATACTTCTGCTCCAACTGGAGGATGAGACAGATGTTTGGCAGCTGTGGCGGTGCCTGAATGCAATCACCTCTTACAAGGCGAAATCAGGAGGTAGCTCGAGTGTCGGCGTAGCATCACTCCCTGACGAGCTCAATGCGTTTTATGCACCTTTGATAGGGAGAACACTTCTCAAGCCACCATTCACTGTGATGGTATTTCAGTCACAGTCACAGAGGCCGATGTCAGAAAATCCTTCAGAGGGGTGAAACCTCGAAAAGCGCCTGGACCTGATGGTATACCCGTTTCGTGTTCTAAAACCTGTGTGGGCCAACTGGCTGGAGTTTTTACGGACAATTTCAACCTCTCATTTCGGAGATCTGAGGTTCCCATCTGCTTTAAAAGGGCATCAATTATACCAGTGCTCAAGAAGAGCAAGAAAGACATTCCTCAATGACTATCGACCAGTGCCACCAACGTCGGTGGTGATGAAGTGCTTTGAGAGGTTGATCATGGCGCAAATCAACTCCTACCTCGACAAAAACCTGGACCCACTGCATTTTGCCTACCACCGCAACAGATCAACTGTGGTTGTGATCTCGCTCGCTCTCCACTCCACTCTGGACCACTTGGACAACAAAAACTCATATGTCAGACTGTTATTCATCGATTACCGCTTGGCATTAAATCAATCATCCCCTCCAAGCTGGTTACCAAACTCGCAGAACTGGGTCTCTGCGCATCCCTCTGCAATTGTATCGTCGACTTCCTCATTCACAGACGACAGACTGCTTGAATTGGTGGAAAGGTGTCAGCCTCGATAACATCCAGCACGGGAGCACCTCAAGGCTGCGTGCTCAGCCCCCTGCTGTACTCCCTCTATCTATAGTCATGACTGTGTAGCTGGTCATAGTGCGAACTCCATCATCAAGTTCGCTGACGACACCACTGATGGGGATGAGTCCGAGTATAGAAGAGAGATCGACCAACTGAACAAATGGTGCCAGCACAATAACCTGGCCCTCAACACCAGCAAAACCAAGGAAGTGATTGTGGACTTTGGAAGAGGTAGGATGGGGACCCACAGTCCTGTTTATATTAACGGGTCAAGAGCTTCATATTCCTGGGCGTGCACATCTCTGAAGGTCTCTCCTGGTCCGAGAACACTGATGCAATTATAAAGAAATCAAATCAGCGCCTCATCTTCCTGAGAAGATTAGGGAGAGTGGGTAAGTCAAGGAGAACTCTCTCTAACTTCTAAAGGTGCACAGTGGAGAGCATGCTGACCGGTTGCATCGTAGCTTCGTTCGGCAACTTGAGCGCGCAGAAGCGGAAAATACTACAAAAAGTAGTAAACACTGCCCAGTCCATCATCGGCTCTGACCTCCTTACCATCGAGGGGATCTATCACAATCGCTGTCCCACACCACCCTGGCCACACATTCAATTCCCCGCTACCTTCAGGTAGATACAGGAGCCTGAAGAATGCAACATTCAGGTTCAAGAATAGCTACTTCCCCACAGCCAGCAGGCTATTAAACTCAACTCAAACAAAACGCTGAACATTAACATTATCCGTTATTTGCACTTTATCTGTTTTATTTAATCATGTATGTATATATTTATATATTGGTATATGGACACACTGATCTGTTCTGTATGCATGCCTACTGTATTCTGTTGTGCTGAAGAAAAGCAATAATTTCATTGTCCTATCTGGGACACATGACAATAAACTCTCTTGAATCTTGAACTAGCCGTTACAAAATAATTCACAAACTCAAAATCAGTAATCTCTAACTCTTGAGCACTATATTTAAAACCTTCCGCAATATATTGTAATTAAGAAAAGCAATGTTTGTGATTAATCCACAATTGTTCCAAGATATCTCCCAACATAACAATTTCAAATTACTCGTCCAAATGTATACTAATCACAATTCACCCAAATGCCTATTTATTTATGACATTTTGGCATATCATATACAGAATAGATACATTCACATTTCTAATACTTTATCCTGGATTCCATATGGCCAGTGTGGATTTTGGGTCTGTCCTTGAAAGCAATTAAAAAGGAAAGAATTAGGAATAAATTAAAGAGACAAAACACAGATAAGACAAAATAAAATAGTAAGATTAAACGAGAACTTACCAGTTCGAAGTTTGATCGTTATTTTATGAGGAGTAACGATGAGGGATTACGTGAAGAACCCCGCCTGGCGCTGGAAACGGCACACTTCAAAGCAGCGGCATGAAAAACACAGAACTCAAAATAGCCGGAGTAAGATAGTAAGGCTCATCATAGATTTAGAACTACCAGATGATCATTTATTTTATGAGGGTGGGGAGTTGTAGGGCACGTAATCCCTCATCGTTACTCCTCATAAAATAACGATCAAACTTCGAACTGGTAAGTTCTCGTTTAATCTTACTATTTTACTTCGGAGTCACATGAGTGACTACGTGAAGAGTTTGAAGCTTTCTGTGTTTTTCGTGTCGTAGAATTTATTCCATACAACAGTACGGCTCCATTTTAACACAATAACGAGCGAATAACACATTTTCCTCAAACATTGCCTCAAAGTTATGTGATAAATTATTTTACATTATAAAAAATGAAAATAATGCCCTTTCCATTGAAAGGCAAGTTTATCACAAATACCAATTGATATATATATTTTTATGGCATGACAAAGCAACAATTATAGAGAACCGAACATTGCGTGTCTAAATCTGACACCATGACTGGTTCCTTTTTACTTTAACAGTAATCTACAGCCTCCTGCGGCTTGCATCTTTGCTCGAGTGGCTCATCCTGTGCCATTCCTGAGAATGTATTTTCCTCATTAACAGAGTGATTTTCCACCTTTCAGTGTCTAGTTCCTACTGAATGTATCCAATTTTTAACCATCTAGAAATACATTCCTCTATAACCATCAGTTTTTACTGAACCCAATGTGGTTTTTGTGTGTAATAAGCAGTCTCATTGACACAGAGACTCTTACCTACTGCAACATTTTCATCAATGTTCACACACACACACACACACACAACTTAAAGCCGGCAGGATATGCTTATAGGTTTACCTTCGTTTCAGGTCTTCTTGGTGTGCTTTGTTTGGTAGATTCATAAACATATATGATAATGCAATCTGTATCCACATGCAATTATAACGTAACATTTGCAATGTTTGCACTCTTATATTGATACTAAAGTTATCAGAATTATTATTTTCAATGTTTTAAGTTTTTTTGAATCATAGATAGAGTTTAGAGTCCATTTCTTAAGGCATTTCAAGATTATTTATCTCCTGCCTTTATATTTTTTTTACAATTTTGGACAGATTATATATACATATACACATATATATATATATATATATATATATATATATATACACACACACATATATATATATATTTATTAACATTTACATATATATCCCTTTCCATATTGGGATATTATGAATGCATCTGATAACTTCTTGGTTAATATATTGTCTGTTTATAAGACGGTAACACTGAGCCCTATTATTGGCTCTATCAATTAGATACTTAGAAAATGCAATCCACAAGGAATTCACATATATCTAATATGATAAAATAACTTTACTGTATATACAGACCTCCAATTTCTTATAACAAAATATTGTTTTTTAGACTTATTTCTGCAAATTGCAGGTATAACACTTCTTTATACATAATTATTTTATTGATATGTTGTTATATTGGTTAACATTCATAGACTTCTTTGACCATCAGCTGTTGTGATGGTCTGGTCAACCTGTAGATAGTCAAATTCATATTTTCATGTCATGGAGGTTTTTGTACAACAATAAATTACTGCAGGGTTTCTCAAACCTGGAGATCCCAGTGGGTGCAGCAGCATCCAAAGAGCGAAGGGAGACAGGCAACGACCTAGGTCGAGACCCCTTTTTTGACTTCAATAAATTGCTGCCACTATGAATCATCACTAGCAGTTCAAAATCACACAATATTTATGAAACCATAAAGGACCCGTATTAGGCCACCAAAATGCCTCTGGCAGTGTCCCGCTACATTTTCATCAGACACTGCCCTATTAAACAAAAATGAGGAACACAAAGAAATCTTTTCCTCATGTAAAATCTTTTCCTGGAGTATTGCGTACAGTTTTGGTCTCCAAATCTGAGGAAGGACATTATTGCCATAGAGGGAGTGCAGAGAAGGTTCACCAGACTGATTCCTGGGATGTCAGGACTGTCTTATGAAGAAAGACTGGATAGATTCGTTTTATACTCTCTGGAATTTAGGAGATTGAGAGGGGATCTTATAGAAACTTACAAAATTCTTAAGGGGTTGGACAGGCTAGATGCAGGAAGATTGTTCCCGATGTTGGGGAAGTCCAGGACAAGGGGTCACAGCTTAAGGATAAGGGGGAAATCCTTTAAGACCGAGATGAGAAAGACTTTTTTCACACAGAGAGTGGTGAGTCTCTGGAACTCTCTGCCACAGAGGGTAGTTGAGGCCAGTTCATTGGCTATATTTAAGAGTGAGTTGGATGTGGCCCTTGTGGCTAGGGGATCAGAGGGTATGGAGAGAAGGCAGGTACGGGATACTGAGTTGGATGATCAGCCATGATCATATTGAATGGCGGTGCAGGCTCGAAGGGCTGAATGGCCTACTCCTGCACCTAATTTCTATGTTTCTATGTTTCTATGTAATTGGGAGAAAGGCATCCACCTTCACTGTTCTTGGTTTACCCACAAGAAATATTCGAAAGATCGGTGATTTAATCTGTATGCAATCAGATTAATCGTAAGTAATCCATATTAATGACAATATGTTTTTTCTCCCAAATTTGTTGTCTTCCGATACCATTGTCTCTTCCTTAGAGATAAACAGGTGGACTAAACTTTAAAATATGCCACATCTGTTTACTTAGATAATCCCATGATTGTTATTTGACTTATCTTGTGACCCACAAGAAACATTTGAAAGATCAGTGATTTAATCTGTATACAACCAGATTAATCGTAAGTAATGCAAAATAATGACAATATGTTTTTCTCCCAAATTTGACCATTGTTAACATATGCCACAGCCGTGGTATTGTTCATCTTGATACGACATGGACAGTTCCATAATAAAACAATTGATCTTTTTAATCCATAACTCCTTATACTTCAACAATTAATACGAATGTTTGGAAAATTACTTAGGACAAACCATTTATGTTCGCCTGGTATTATTGTCTGCAGTCCGAACAAGAGACATATCAATTATTGTTATAAGAATAGATAATATTCTTATCTTTACCCAAACATTCACAGAAGCTGTACATCATCTGTAACACTTGCTTCAGTTTGCAACAGCTGTTAATCTTATAGTTGAAGCAGCTTATGAACCTTTTTTACATTACTTTAATAATGATAATGTATCATTTGATATTTTGCATAAGCCTCTTCACAAGGCATACATATTCTTATAAGCTTCTGTATTCCTTCTTTTGGAACTTTATTTATTTTTTTACCTAATCCTAATGGAGGGACAAAGTATGTCAACAACAATTAGACATATTTGTATCATGGAACAATTTTCCCCCTCTCTTATGGTGCTTGAATTACTTCTAAATTCAGAATAGTAATTTATAAATATTTTATTAATGCCTGAGCATATGCTTTATGTAATGGGTCAGGTCCTTACCTTTCACCAGGTTTGTAATGGCAGGCACTAATTTGCAGCTGCTCTTATCTCTTCCAAGTTAAATGTAATCGAGATAACCCATGACCATGACCTCATTAGTGCAAGTGCTGATCTTTTATCAGTATAATTGTTCCTTCAGTATTCGGTTTAACAGCCTTGAACTGATTGATTGTTTGGACAATGTTTTAACTTGCACAGCTTGACCCACTTTAATTAATTTCAAGCACCTGTAATATTGATTAACACTTTGTTAATCACAACAGTTTTTCCATGTTCTAGATGTTTCCATTTTCTTACACTGTGTAAGTGTAAATATAATGATGTTTTGTATGGTTTATACCATGAAATCTTTACACTGAGGTAATTTTATAATATACATGTACGTACCCCTTCTTATTAAATTTACTTTTGAGTGCAAACCTGAAATCAATTTTTAAAGTTTTCTTATACAGGTGAACCAATCCTTCCTTAGTTATATTGGTTAACAATCATAATACACCTGTAATCCCCCATAATTGGAGATTTCATGAACTTATTTTGTAACCAGATGTTTGCACCTTTTCAACGTACTTCAAGCCGTCTTTCCCCAATTATATAGGTTTAGATAAGGCTATGTTTGGTTATACCACTGCTGCCTTTGTTTTGATCCATTATCAAATCTTTCATTGGATCATAGTTTTTTCACCGCAAGTTAAAAGATCTTTGCCTTTGTTTTGATCCATTATCAAAATTTTTCATTGGATCATAGTTTTTCTCCCCAAAGTTTAAAGATCAGTGTCTGTTCTTTTGTAATTAATATCTTTGATTTATCATAAGGCAGGTTTATTCTATAATAATCAGGAGTTTAATATCCTGATTTGTATTGATCTGCAAACCTATAGTGCAGATTCGGGTAAATTATATATTTCTTCCTATTGAGCTCCACAACTGATGGCAATTTATTTTATTTTGAAAGTATTACTTATTTACACCATTTTGAAATACTTTGAAATTTCTTATATCTCATATTATTTGAGACATGGATATTTATAAACGTATTTACCGTTGATATTTTAATAAAACATAAAAGTTTTATCGTATTCTTGAAGTTGGTGAGATACCATATAATTAATGTTGGCAGCTAGGTTTTCTTCCATAGCCTCACCACTTCCTTTAGATATAGCAAAATCTTTTGCTATCTCAGGCACATCTGGCCTCACATTTTTATTTGTGGTGTGCATTCATAATTCACATCACCACTTGCAGGGTCTGTCTTTTGCAGCCCTGATCCACTTGGAATTATATCCAAAGAGACTTCCTCCACCCTTAAACCAGGGTTCAATTCTCAATTTGGCACATAGCCATATTTTGTATATTTAAGCCCCTCAGGATCTTTTTTTTTTTTGTTTTTTTTTGGGCTGTTTGGGTACTGTGACCCTTGTCTCTTTTTAATGTATAATTGCAGTATAATGTGGATAAATGTGAGGTTATCCACTTTGGTGGCAAAAACAGGAAAGCAGACTATTATTTAAATGGTGGCCGATTAGGAAAAGGGGAGATGCAGCGAGACCTGGGTGTCATGGTACACCAGTCATTGAAAGTAGGCATGCAGGTGCAGCAGGCAGTGAAAAATGCGAATGGTATGTTAGCTTTCATAGCAAAAGGATTTGAGTACAGGAGCAGGGAGGTTCTACTTCAGTTGTACAGGGTCTTGGTGAGACCACACCTGGAGTATTGCGTACAGTTTTGGTCTCCAAATCTGAGGAAGGACATTATTGCCATAGAGGGAGTGCAGAGAAGGTTCACCAGACTGATTCCTGGGATGTCAGGACTGTCTTATGAAGAAAGACTGGATAGACTCGGTTTATACTCTCTGGAATTTAGGAGATTAAGAGGGGATCTTATAGAAACTTACAAAATTCTTAAGGGGTTGGACAGGCTAGATGCAGGAAGATTGTTCCCGATGTTGGGGAAGTCCAGGACAAGGGGTCACAGCTTAAGGATAAGGGGGGAAATCCTTTAAGACCGTGATGAGAAAGACTTTTTTCACACAGAGAGTGGTGAGTCTCTGGAACTCTCTGCCACAGAGGGTAGTTGAGGCCAGTTCATTGGCTATATTTAAGAGTGAGTTGGATGTGGCCCTTGTGGCTAAGGGGATCAGAGGGTATGGAGAGAAGGCAGGTACGGGATACTGAGTTGGATGATCAGCCATGATCATATTGAATGGCGGTGCAGGCTCGAAGGGCTGAATGGCCTACTCCTGCACCTAATTTCTATGTTTCTATGTCTATGTTTCTATGTTTATATTTTGGAGTACTTTCTCCATATCGCGATTTATATTAACTTTTTTAAAGTACAGCCTTTCTGTCTTTTAAAATTCCCTGCCAAAAGATTGTGGAGCATTTTTACCTCTCTACCGTATTTTTAACGGTACCAGTATCGGAACCGGCCCCGTAATTAATCTCTCGTCCCGATCGCTGGGTATTCCCCTGGGACGTTCTTTTTAAAACTCCGTTATTTTAACAGAGTATATCTGTTCAATTTAAACTTTTAGTTTGTTTTTAAAACCTTTAAAATCCTGGTTTCCACCAGGCACGGAGTTTTCCAGTCCTAAAAAATTTTTTCACAGCACTTACCTGCCGGTTCCGAACCTACCGCTGTTGAGGAGCTGTCTGTGCAGCTCCTGCTTCTGCCGTCAGCGTCGACGTAATGCCGTTTCCAGCGCCAGGCGGGGTTCTTCACGTAGTCACTCACGTGACTCCGAAGTAAAACAGTATCTTTGCACTTCTCCTTCATTAAAACCTTTGTAGGAAATCAAAGAATAAACAGTTAATTTCCATATTGAAAACCTCCAACAAATGTGCAAACAATAAAAGATGATTGGGCTGGAGAGACACCCTCACGCAACTTCTTAAAGGGCACTACCACTCAAGATACAAGATACTACAATATTTCACATTGAGGAACAGAATCATTCAATCACATCATTTTCCGTCTGGTCTATTGGATTAATTCAGCATTCTCCCAGAACAAACTAACAAACAATTTAACAATCTTTGCACTGTTGATTTCATGTCATTTTAGCATTTCAGACAAATCAAAATTAACGAGCAGATGCAGTATAATGTGGGTAAATGTGAGATCCCCTTTGGTGACAAAAACAGGAGGGTAGACTATTATCTTAATGGTGGCAAATTAGGAAAATGGGAGATGCAACGAGACCTGGGAGTCGTGGTACACCAATCATTGAAAGTAGGCATGCAGGTGCAGCAGGCAGTGAAGAAAGCAAATGGTATGTTAGCATTCATAGCAAAAGGATTTGAGTATATGAGCAGGGAGGTTCTACTGCAGTTGTACAGGGTTTTGGTGAGACCACAGCTGGAGTATTGCGTACAGTTTTGGTCTTCAAATCTGAGAAAATACATTCTTGCCACAGAGGGTGTACAGAGAAGGTTCACCAGACTGATTCCTGGGATGTCAGGACTTTCATATGAGGAAAGACTGGATAGACTTGGCTTGTACTCGCTAGAATTTAGAAGACTGAGGGGTGATCTTATAGAAATTTACAACATTCTAGATTTTACACGGGTTCTCAACATCCTGCAAGATCTTACAAGATAACGTCGGACTGGATGGAATGAACAATGTCGAGTGGAATCGAGAGAAAGAATTGGATCGGAAAGCATCATCTGGATATTAATAATCAGTCTAATCATACTACTAATATATATAATTAACTGACAAATATTAAAATCACAACGCGGTATTATTATTAGTATTATTTTTACCAATTAAGATTGTTCACTACTACTAATCACTACTACTAATAATTAACAATTATTGTTTATTTATGTAGGAATGAATAGAGTTAAATATAGGGATGGATCTCAAATGAAGATCTTTCCTTATAACAGCAATTTTTACTTTACATTTTTGTTTCTCTTTTTGATCTATGGGATTTTTTATCCCTTTTTTTATATAGCTTTTTCATTTTTCATTTTTAATATTACTTCGATTTTTAAATTAATTAGAGATATAGATACTCTTATTTCTTTAATCAGTAGAATTTGATAAATGTCTCCCCCTTTTTTTTCTTCTTTTTTTCTGTTTTCCCCCTTTTTTTTATGAATCCCACCATTTCTTTTTTTTTCCTTTTTTTTCTTTTACTCTTTCCCTTTTTTTCCCCTTAAAGCTATACCCCCGGTAAAATATTATTATGGAATAATAATTCCTTAAACCTAGAAGCTGGTCAAGTTAATAACATCAACGACGGAAGTCGGTAGATGGTTAGCCATGCTAGTATGGCTAGCACTAACTGCAACTGCTCTAGATGTAGTTTTTTCTATCTTTAAGCACAATACTAACCTCTTAACCTATCCTTTACTTTTATTTTATATAATCTATTATGTTTTTCAGTTTGAATGGAGTCACATATTGGGCCAATGGAGATTTATTCGTGAGGGACATAAACGAGACTTAAAATTCATCTATTCGATGTTCGGGTGTAAGGTTGGGTCTGTCGGGCTGATCCTTAGACTCTATTGTAGACCTCCATAAAGATAACATGCAAGACTCAAAAATGAATATGGGGAATGAGGGATTAACGTTTTGTAGTTGGAATGTTAAAGGTATTAATGAACTGATAAAGAGAGGAAAAGTATTGGCACATTTAAAGGCAACTAAAGCTGACGTAATTTATATTCAAGAAACTCACTTAAAAAAAGACGCCGAATATAGGTTGAAAGCTAAATGGATAGATAAAATGTATCACTCTTCTTTCACGCATAAATCAAGAGGCGTAGCAATATTATTTCGTAAAGGTACTTTATTTAAGCATACATCAACTATAACTGATAAAGATGGCAGATATATTATTGTGATAGGAGAATTAAACACAGAAAAAATGATTTTAGTTAATATATATGGACCAAATTTTGATAGTCCATTGTGTTTTAAGAAAGTACTTAATAATATTCCAGAATTAACACAATATAATTTAATAATTGGAGGAGATTTTAATTGCACACTAGACCCCTACTTAGACAGATCAACAAAGCAACGAAAAACTAAATCATACTCCAGTGACTTATTAAACGCATATATGCAAACAACTAACATTAAAGATGTTTGGAGAACAGAAAACCCTACTGGTCGAGAATACTCTTTTTACTCGCCAGTACATAAAACCTATTCAAGAATAGATTATTTTTTGGTGGACGTAAAACTTATTTCACACACTTATGAATCCAAATATCATAATATTATAATTTCAGATCATGCGCCATTAACATTTAAGATTAAAATAAACGGTAAAACAGATAAATCAAGACAGTGGAGATTCAACCCACAAATTTTAAAAAATAAAACTACTCAGGAATATATCACAACTCAAATTAAGATTTTTTTTGAAACAAATGATCAACCAGAAATATCTTGTTCCTTATTATGGGAAACATTCAAAGCATATCTCTGGGGAATCATGATCTCTTCACAGGCATTTCATAATAAAAAGATTCGGAAGGAACAACAAGATTTGGAAAGGGAGATTAAACAACTAGATATACAGAATGCAACAAAACCAGATATAATATTACACAATAAAATTGCAGCACTGAAATATAAATTAAATAAAATATATACAGATCAAGTTGTAAAACTTTATCAACATACCAAACAATTACAGTTCGAATTTGGAGATAAACCCCAAAAATTATTGGCTCGCCAATTAAGGAAAATGGAAGCTGAAAAAATTATCCATAGGATTAAATCACATAACGGTGAATTACTAATACAACCCAAAGATATTAATGAAAGATTTATGCAATATTATAAAAAATTATACACTGCTAAAACAACAGCTAATAAAACAGAAATAGAAGCAATTTAAAAAAAATGTAACCTGAAAGGGTTGGATTTACAAAATAGAGAATTGCCAAATGTTGACATTTCAACTAAAGAAATCCAAGAATCTATTAGATCATTAAAAAATGGTAAAACACCGGGACCAGATGGTATAGGTTCAGAATTTTATAAAATATTTCATGAACATATGGTTCCACGTTTGAAATCATTATATGAACAGATTTACACACAGCAGAGATTACCAGAAACGTTGAATGAATCTATTATAACACTAATACCTAAAATAAATAAAGACTTGGATGAGCCAGGATCATTTAGAGCAATAGCTCTATTAAATACTGATCAAAAGATATTAACAAAATACTAGCACAAAGGCTAAGTTCAGTTGTCAATGAATTAATCCATCCAGATCAAACAGGATTTATACCAAAAAGATATTCCTCATATAATCTAAGACGGTTATTCAATATTATATACTCGAAAAGAAGCAATAAAAAAGATTTAGTAGTCATCTCGCTTGACGCAGAAAAAGCTTTTGATCAAGTGGAATGGCCTTACCTTTTTTCGGTTATGGAAGCTTTCAAATTGGGAGAGAAGTTTACTACTTGGATTAAATTGTTATATACAAATCCGACAGCTAGAATAACAACAAACCAAATGTTATCAACTAAATTCAATTTATCTCGAGGTTGTAGACAAGGTTGCACTCGCAATAGAGCCTCTCGCCCAGAGGGTGAGATTGCATCCGGAAATACATGGATATGTCACTAGAGACAATAAAAATAAAATCTCCTTATATGCGGATGATGTATTACTTTATATCACTGAACCAGAAACAAGTATCCGAAATCTGTTAAAACTAATAACGGAATTTGGATCTTTCTCAGGATACAGTATTAATTGGAATAAAAGTGAACTCATACCAATAACGGTGAATAACTTACATATATTACAACAATTCCCTTTTAAGATAACAAACGAAAAGTTTAAATATCTTGGGATTTTCGTTACAAAAAGATTTGACTCTTTATTTAAATTTAACTTCCCCCCATTATTGAATAAATTAAATAAGAATATTTTATACTGGAAAAGCTTACCTTTCTCAATGTTAGGTAAAATTAATACAATAAAAATGATCTTTCTCCGACAATTACTATATCTATTTCAATTAATTCCGATATATCTTCCTAAAAATATTTTCAAAAAAGTAGATTCCCTAATTACTAACTTTATTTGGGATTATAAGAGCCATAGAATAAATAAAAAACACTTATGTAAACCCAAAATAAATGGAGGATTAGTACTACCAAATTTTATGTTTTATTATTGGGCAGTTAATATTAAAAATATGAATTTTTGGGTAGAAGAAATAGATAATAAACCAAATTGGTTAAATATGGTAAAAGAAGATTGTTCTCCATTTGAAATTAGCTCTATAATATTTGCCGACACTAACTTAGCTAAGAAAATTTATAGTGAAAATCCGATAATAGAAAACGGAATCCGCATCTGGAAACAAATAAAGAAAACTTTAAAACTAAAATCTATACCATTATGTCTTACCATCGCCAATAATGTTACGTTCAAACCTTCAATGATGGATAAGGCTTTTTTACAATGGAAAAATAAGGGAATTACTAAGATGGGTGATCTTTATAAGGAAAACTCCTTCCTTACATTTCAAGAGTTACAACAAACTTACGGACTACACAATAAAGAATATTTTAGATATTTACAAATCAGAAATTATGTTTCTGCAAATACACAAGAAATTAGAAATAGAAAGACAGAAATTTTAGATGAATGCTTAAATAAACATCCAAATACGGAAAAAAATGATATCATATATATACAATACTCTATTGGAAAGTGATGTTCCATCAACAGAAATATATAGACAGTCTTGGGAAAATGAATTAGGCCAAATTATAAGGCCAGAACTATGGGATGAAAGTTTACAACATATACATCATTGCTCGTTAAATGCTAAACATTCCCTTATACAGTTTAAAATACTACATAGATTACATTATTCCAAATCTAAATTACATACCATCTTTCCAAAAGTATCCCCTATATGTGATAAATGTCAAAACTCAGAAGCAAATTTATCACATTCATTCACTAACTGTATAAAAATTGCAAATTACTGGAATGAAATATTTAAGATAATTTCGAATGTTGTCAATAAAACTTTGACTCCTGACCCAAAGTTAATAATACTTGGAATACTAGAAACAGACCAACTAATAACAATGAATCAAATAATTTTTATCGACTATGGTTTAATAATTGGGAAAAAATTAATACTAAAATTTTGGAAAGGCCTACATTCCAACAATTAAAATGTGGAACACAGAAATGTCGGAGACACTTCATCTGGAGAGATTGAGGCTTGTCCTAATGGACAGGTTAGATCTCTTCAGAGAGATTTGGTCTCCATATATTAAATATTTACAGGGTCATAATGGTTCGGCACGAGGGCTTGACTGAGGCCTGAATATTTGAATGGATGAAGAAATATATATAATAAATCATGAATATATCTCCAAGGACGGATTAATGTTTAATACTTCATTCTCCATCAAACTTTTCACTCTCTTTTTCTCTATTTTTTCATACTTTTATAAAAAATTAGAAAAATATATAGAAACACATAATCTTAAATTTTTAAAATCAATACGAATATGGATGTTACTAATATTATGAGAGTATTATTAGTATCATGTATTGTCAATTATATAAAATATATAATTTTAAATTTTGAGATCAATGATAATACAAATATTATTAACAGGGTGAAGATATAATAGTAAGATTAAACGAGAACTCACCTGTTCGAAGTTTGATCGTTATTTTACGAGGAGTTACGATGAGGGATTACGTGAAGAAGAGCCCGCCTCACGCTGGTAACGGCATACTTCAAAGCAACGGCATGAAAAACACAGAACACCAAAGCCGGAGTAACATAGTAAGGCTCATAAAAAGACTTAGAACCACCATTTGATCATTTATTTTACGAGGGTGGGAGTGGAGGGCACGTAAATCCCTCATCGTAACTCCTCGTAAAATAACGATCAAACTTCGAACAGGTGAGTTCTCGTTTAATCTTACTATTTTACTTCGGAGTCACGTGAGTGACTACGTGAAGAGTTTTAAAGCTTTCTGTGTTTTTTATGTCGTAGAATTAATCCGTACGACAGTCCGGCTAAGTAAACACATACATGAGAAAGCAGACAAATGTTAGATCTTTTCACAATTAAGTTTTTTAATGGCTGAAAGACCATATAATACCCTCCTTATATTTGAGGGAAAAAATGATTACAAGTGACAAAAGATATCAGTGACTACACAACTGATTATAGCAATTAATAGCAAACAAAGCAGGTGATTATAGTGCTCCCAACACCGCGTGTCCAAAGCTTGTCATAGTGTGAACAGGTTTGTTGTAGAACTTTGAAAAAGTTTCTTCTTTACTCCACCCTGCGATTTTTAAAAATATGCTCGAGAGATACGTCCCGCCCCTTCGCCGCGGACGTAGCTGCCGCCCTGGTGGAGTGAGATTTGAAGACATCAGTGTCTACTCCCGCTAAAACCAACACCTGTTTCAACCATTTTGAGATAGTTTGAACTGAAGCTTTTGTGTGTGGCTTTTTGTGCGTAAGCAGCAATGTCTTTTCGTTTCCTCGAAAAGTGTCCGTCACTTTAATACATTGGTTCAAATGTCTAACCACACACAAAGCAAGCTCAATATGAAAAGCTTGAAAGGTTACCTTTGTTCCAGATCTCCCTGGTCTACTTTGTTTGATCAGATCGTAAACATAGAATACAACGTTATCTGTAGTCACATGCATACAGTCTAAACGCAACATTTGTAAAGTTTGCACTCTTTGGGCTGAGACCAGTGACATTAACATGACCAATTTCAATGTTAACCTATCCAATGACAACCCTTCAATTGGCGTCCATTCTCTAAGTAGAGCAAGTACTATGCTCACATCCCAAATCTCTGTATATCTAGGTTTTGGCGGATTCATGTGAAAAATTCCTTTTATGAATCGTGATATTAATGGATGCGACCCAATTGATTTCTCACCAGTCATAAGTCCTAAATAGGACGACAAGGCACTGCGTGCAGTGTTAATGGCACTGTAACTTAAATGTTGGCCAAAGCGCAAATTGGCAAGGAATTCCAAAACATGAGTAACATTCACAGAATCATCAGAAATATTTGACTGTGTGCAAAATTCTTCCCATTTCTTAATATGTGTCATATATTGTTTCTGTGTGCTATCTCGCCATGATGCGCCAATAACTGTCAAGTTTGGTCCGACAATCCCAGTTCCTGTAGTGGTCTGGTCAAAACCTGCAGATTAACAAATTCATATATGCATATAATGGGTAACCTTCATTTGTTACTGGATTAGTCAAGATATCACTACAGTTAGGAATCTGCATATATGGTTCTTTAATCATATTTAGCATAACTGGGAACCAAGGTTGAGTTGGCCAATTTGGCACTACCAACAATCCGGAAGCTGAATCTTGCTCTATTTTCTTCAAGCATCTCTGGATCAGAGCAAATGGTGGAAAAGCATAAAAGAACATTTTTCCCCAGTGTAATGAAAATGCATCTACTGCAACTGCGTCCGGATCGTGTTCCCAAGACACATAATGAGGCAATTGATGATTAAGCCTGGATGCAAACAAATCAATTTCTGGCAACCCAAATCGTCTAACAATATTCTTAAAATATTGCTGGCTTAAACATCCATTCCGTATTATCTTTAAAAATCCTGGACCTTTCATCTGCTACCACATTGTCTTTACCTGGAGTATAGCTTACTGAAATCCATATCTGCCGACCAATACACCATTGCCATATCTCATTGACCAGACAATCACATGATACTGATCCAACTCTCCCCATGTGATTAATGTAAAACCACAGCTGTTTTATTGTCTAATTGTATTAACACATGCAGACCTTGTTTAGCACAACAATATGCTTTAAGCCCATAAAAGGCCCCCAATAACTCCAAATAGTTAATACCATACTCTTGGAGAAACACTTGTTCTTCAGTTTTCCATCTACCTCCACAACTGGAGGATAAATCTGTGGCCCCCCATCCGAGAGCACTAGCATCTGTATGTAAAACCATTTCAGGCTGTTTAATCATAATATTTATTAGCAGCTTGTGGGACATTTTCCTTTTTTTAACCCACCATTGTAATTCCAATACAGCTTCTTTTGTTAATTACATAGGCCTGTCAAATGGCCTGCCTTCTCTTTGAGAGCTTGTATCTTGTACCTTCGAAGATATCGATAAATGTAATGGACCAAATTCTACTGCAGGAAATGCTGCTAGCAGTTCACCAATGGTTGTCACCATTTCTCGGATGGAAGGATAAGGTTTTGAATGAGATAATGACAAGTTACCAAAATATCATCGACTTTATCTGTTGGTAAAGGTATTAACATAGTCACTGAGTTAATTACAAACCCCAAAAGTAAATTGTTTGTGCTGGCTGCAGCTGGGGCTTAATTAGATGAATTAAGAACCTTAGCTTACCACAAAGCTTTAGTAACTGAAACTGAGTCCTCAGCTGACTCCTGATAATCACTAATGACCAGAATGTCATTGAGATAAGCCATAATGATGTGCATTTTGTGCTCTAATTGGGCTAAACTGGTTTCAACAGTTTCGTAAAGAGTAAAAAGCTGAACTCAGTCCATTTGGCAAAGCTTAACTGCCATAATTGTCACAACCAATTAAAATTTAAGTACCACCGAAACCTGATGCATAGGTACAGAATAATAGGCGTCTTTTCATCAATCTTAGCCATATAACAACCTGCTGAATTAAATATTTTGCAGTATCAATGTCTCCATTTGAACATGTTTGTATTCTACAAACTTATTTAGACCTGTAAGGTCCAGAATACTTCTGCAACCATCATCTGTAATGCCTTCTAACATTAAAGACAAATTTATGCTCGTGTTCAAAATCTTTTCCATTACCCCTTTTCCAGATAATTAGGCAATGTGGACATAAATCTCTGCTTTTTCAATTGCAGAAAACACGAAAACATAAGCAGGTTTATTCTGTACAGGAGGATTAACCTCTTTTTTTTTTTTAAAGTAATAGTAGTTAATGAAACTGGTCGTAATATACTGATCAAAAAATAATAGTAAGCCAGTCTTAATAAACTTTTTGTAATCTCCCTCTAACTGGAGATTAATCCGCAGTTTCTTTAAGCAGAGAACAAGTCTTTAATTCCTCTGCATATGAGCGTGGTGGTCTCCTTATCCCCTGAATTCGGGTAAGTATTTGGTTTGTGCAATACAATAAAACTTCCTTGACATATTTCTGCCTCTATTTCCAATATCAAATCCCCTTCTGGGCGAAAATACCTTTTCGTCCAAAGACGAAGGTTTCATGCAGCTAAAATATTTAGCTTTTCATCCAATTTCAATAAGTTAGGCAGATTACTCCAAACAGATAACCAAGAGCTTAAACACCACTTGCTCGACACAGGTATGCAACCTTGGGTGAAAAATGGGTCAAATAGCCATTTATTTTATACAAAATTTCATAGAAAGAATTGCACAATAGCGTCTTTATTTTATGTTTTCCTTTCATCTGCCCAAAAGCCATAATAGCAGCAGAATAATTTGTGAGGATTTTTAAACCTCACTATTTGACGCTCTCATATTTGGAGTCATGGATGCCCATATTAACGGATAAACGTAGGCTCTTCCAATGAGGCACAATTTCCTGTGCTGTGCAATTTTAATATTTCAATCATCACAGAATCATGAAGTTGGTGAGATACCATATATATATGTTGGCAGCTTAGTTTTTCTTCCATAGCCTCACCACTTCTTTCATATATAGCAAAACCTTTTGCTATTCCAGGCATCTTTGGCCTCTTTTAATATTTTTTCATTTTATTTTTATTTTTATTTTGTGGTGTGCTTTCAAAATGCAAATCACCATCAACAGGGTCTGCCTTCTGCAGCCCTAAATCAATTGGGATTTCATCCCATGAGACTTCTTCCGGCCCAAATCCTGGGTCCGGAGTTCCAACTTCCAATTAGGCCCATGGCCATATTCAGAATAATTAAACCCCTCAGGGCTATTCTTAGGAACCTTCAGGGTACTTTGACCCTAGTCTCATAATTATTTGGAGAACTTTCTCCATATGCTCCATAATCAGTTCCACATAGTTTACTTATCTGGAGGACTTTTCAATGTCAGAGTCATCAGAACCACGGGCCTCTCAGATTTTTTATTTTATTTTATTTTCCATTTTTCATATTCGGGAGCATTTCTCTCCGTGGTTATCATTTTGTAAACTAATTCGCTAACCGGGTATATCTACGGCCACCGGTATCGGAACCGGCTCCGCACTAGCTTTCCCGTATATTTATTTTTCACCCCAGGAAGCATTTAACCCGCGAATATACGTTTACTTCATCATCTGTGCTTATCCAGCACTAATATGACTCTGACCTGATTTAATTATTTCCTATACTGCTGGACCTACCCAGCGCCCGCTAAGAAATCCCAACTTTACTGTTCTTACCTGCGGGCCCGTTCCGACCGCTGCGAGGAGCTGCTCCTTACTGCAGCTCCACCTTCCGCCGTCAGCGTCGACGTCATGCCGTTACCAGCGTGAGGCGGGCTCTTCTTCACGTAGTCACTCACGTGACTGCGAAGTAAAATTAGTATTATGAAGGTGTTACTAGTATTATGTAATTTTTTAATTATATAAAATATAGTCTTAAACTTCAAAATCAATGACAATACAAGTATTATCGACAGTACAAATATATTACTAATATTATGAATGTATCACTTATACCAAATATTTTTAATTATATAGAATATATAGTCTTAGAATTTGTAATCAATGATAGTGCAAACATCATTAACAGTACAAATGTATCATTAATACCATGTATTTTCATCAATGCATAATAATGTATTTTGTTATTATTATGTTTCTATAATAAAAATATTAAAAAAATAAAAATAAAAAAAATTTACAACATTCTTAAGGGGTTGGATAGGCTAGATGCAGGAAGATTGTTCCCGATGTTGGGGAGGTCCAGAAAAAGGGGTCACAGTCTAAGGATAAGGGGGAATTCCTTTAGGACGGAGATGAGGAAAACATTATTCACACAGAGAGTGGTGAGTCTCTGGAATTCTCTGCCACCGAAGGTAGTTGAGGCCAGTTCATTGGCTATATTTAAGAGGGAGTTAGATGTGGCCCTTGTAGCTAAAGGGATCAGGGGGTATGGAGAGAAGGCAGGTACAGGATACTGAGTTGGATGATCAGCCATGATCCTATTGAATGGCGGTGCAGGCTCGAAGGGCTGAATGGCCTACTCCCGCACCTATTTTCTATGTTTCTATGTTTCTATGACTCTCACAGACATTCATGCACTTGGAACATCCTAGTTTACCATATCTGCTGTCATGCTAGTAATTCGTCCCTTGTCCGATTCAGAGCTGCTGGGATTGCCGCTCATTTCTCAACATCTATGTCCTATGGTGGGGACAGTCCACAATCCTCATCATATCCATCTCTATACTACTCATTGTCTAAACTTCCCCAGTCAATGTCGTCTCCGCCATCGGCGGGATGGTAGACGACACAGCCTCCACCATACTCTCCCGATGTTGAGGGAGTCTAGAAACAGGGGTCACCGTTTAAGAATAAGGGGTAGGCCTTTGAGGACTGAGATGAGGAAAAACTTTTCACTCATCGAGTTGTGAATCTGGGGAATTCTCTGCCACAGAAGGTAGTGGAGGCCAATTAACTGGATGCTTTCAAGAGAGACGTATACAGTATATAGCTCTTAGGGCTAAGGTAATCAAGGGATATGGGGGTAAAACCAGGAACAGGGTATTGATTCTGGATGATCGGCCACGATCATATTGAATGGCGGTGCTGGCCCGAAGGCCTGAATTGCCTACTCCAACAACTACTTTCTATGTTTCTATGTGATTATAGTCTCACACGGTTTATTACATTCCTCCTCCTGTGCTCACTCTAATGCTGTTATTTTAACTTTTTTCGGTGGTTCTTTAGCATGGTTGTATCATCACTCCATTTTCACATTCATCCTTCTCTTGTCCCTGCCACCAATCATTTTTCTCAGATCGGGGAGGTGCTTCCGGATCGTGTCCATTCTCTATCATTTTCCCGAATATGTTTTCGTTACAGTCAACCTTTGCTTGTAGTTTGGATCCCCTGGTCCCCTATTCGATGTCAGCACCTTTCATACTTGCAGCCATCCTCAGCACAATCGATGTCCTGAAGATACGTTATATTGTTTTAAACAACTTTTTAAAGTCCCACCATTGTAATCTGCCTTCATGTCTGCCTTACTGCATCAAAGACAGATGTCTCACTGCTCCAGAGGCTCATGACTACCCACACCAGATGCTGATGTCTGCCTGCACCAGAGGCTCATGACTACCCGCACCAGAGGACCTTAAACATGGTAGTATCTATCATTTTACGCTAACTTTGTGACAGTATCTAATGTGTTATAATCCCATGTTAGTACCTAACGTCTAACACCTTCACCGATCTCGCCCAGTGAAGTTTACCACACATTTCCTTTCTTTTTCTTTGCCTGCACGTTGTGCTTTTGAAACAACACTTATCGCTGCTGGACAACAGAGAATCTACTCCTCTAACTATGGGTGGTGAAAATTAAACATACACATATTGTTGACGGTCGACCTGTGTAGTATTCTGCTGACTACGCCAATTATAGGAGGGAATCGTGTGCTATATTGTGCCAAACCCGTACCTATATCCGACTTTACTCAGGTAGGCACAGACACAAAATAGAACGGATCGTAGATCAGTGAGGATTGTATCGAGCATGTTCACCGTTCCGATGCTCACCGGGATAAGCCGGGAAACACTGTGAGAGTTATGTCTGTTTATTTCTCCAGTTATTTTAATACGACCCAACCTGCACTGCTAAGGAGCAAATTGAAGAAGCTGCGGGTGGATGCTCCATTAGTATCCTGGATCACCAACTACCTGACTGGATGACCACGGTCTGTCAGGCTACAGAATCGTCTCGAACATAGTGGTGAGCAACACAGGGGCCCCACAGGGGACGGTCCTCTCTTCTTCCTATTCACCATTTACACCTGGGACTTTAGATGTAACTCCGCCTCGTGCCACCTGCAGAAGTGTTCAGATGACTCTGCAATTGTGGGCTGGTCCAGGGACGCAGAGGCCCTGTACAAGAAGGGGCAGAGCCGGCTGTAATTGTTCACAACACTCCACTCCGTCGACGCCAGCAGCAATATTATGCAGATGTTCTTCCAATCGATGGTAGCCAGTCCCACCTTCTTCGCTGCTGTGTGCTAGGGCAGCAGAGCGAAGGCTGCGGACGGTAATAGGATCAACAAACTCACCAGGCAGGCTGGTTCTGACCTGTGGGAGGAGTTGGATTCATGGGAGGTTGTCTTGGAGGGGAGGATGCTCCTCAAACTGCGGAGCATCCTGGACAATAAAGCTCACCCCCTCCATGATGCACTGGTTAACCTGAGGAGCACCTTCATCAACAGAATGGTTCCAGGAAGATGCAGATCAGAACAGCACAAGAAATGCTTCTTCGCTGTGGCTACAAAAACTGTACAACTCCTCTGGATTCTGTCGTGGGGTAGACTGAGACTGACCCCCCCCCCCCCCTCCTTGTACAGCCCCTCCCAATCTTTGCACACCCCAAAGTCTTTTCACTTTTAATTTTAAATTTGTGTTTCATGTATTTAGTGTTCTTAATGGCAGACCAATTTCCCTCCTGCGATAAATAAATTATATCGTATCGTATTCCCTTGTGTCTCAAGTTGACAATTTACAAATAGCAGAGATTAGCAACATTTTATGGAAATTTTATTAACAGTACAATTACTATGCTGAAACAAAGCGTTGGTCAAATCAATGTGATATTTTGAATAAATGAAAGCAAATTGTGGACGCAGCCCAGACCATCACACAAATCAATCTCCCTTCCATTGACTCCATTTATACCTCACGCTGCCTCAGCAAGGCCACCAGCAAATCAAAGATGTGTCGCACACTGGCCACTCCCTCCTACGATCTACCTCATTGGTGACCCCCGGACTATCTTTATTGGCTTTACCTTGCACTAAAAGTGATTCCCCATGTACACTGTAAATGGCTCGATTGTAATCATAGTCTTTCCACTGGTCGGTTAGCACACAATTAAAGCTTTTCGCTGGACCACGGCACACGTGACAATAAACTGAAGTAAACTAATATCACGTTAAAAGGAAACTTAGACTGATGATAACTTTTTTAAAATTCATAAGGAGATAGTATTGTCAATCCGCTGACTGCATAGCATGCAAACAAAGCCTATCACTGCAGTGCACATGGCAATAAATTAAACTGAACGTATTATTCTTCAAGACAAATATTGGTAACATCCTTAATTAGTGAGGGTGTCAAAGAGTATGGGTTCAAGGCAGGAGAACGGGGTTGATATGGAAAGATAAATCAGTCATGAATGAATGCCGGGGTAGACTCGATGAACCAAATGGCCTAATTCTGCTTCTGTGTCTATTGAAATATTGTGAATATTTTTGCATCCCATATATTCGCTGGCAAGGGAGGGGGTTCAGGGGATGGTTATGATACTGATCCCAGGGATGATTAGGTTGACGTATGATGAGCGTTTAACGGCACTGGGCCTGTACTCGCTAAAGTTTAGAAGGATGAGGGGGGCCTAATTGAAACGTACCGAATAATGGAATGCCTGGATAAAATGAATGCGGGCAGGATGTTTCCAGTTGTGGGAGAGTTTAGAATCAAAGGACATTCCTCTGGAAAAATGAGGAGGAATTTATTTGCCAGAAGGTGGTGGAAATGTCAAATTCATTGCTACAGCCGGCAGTGGAGGCCAAGTCAATATGTATATTTAAAGCGGAAATTGATAGGTTCTGAATTAGGAAAGGTGTCAAAGGTTACGGAGAAAAGGCAGGAGAATGGGGTTGAGAGGGAGATATAGATCAACCATGATTATGTGGCGAAGAAGACTTAATGGGCCGAACAGTCTAATTCTGCTCCCAGGTCTTGTGGTCTTCTGTTAAACAAAATGTGGGCATTGGAAAGGTGAATTCAAGTAACTTACATGACCATGAAATCAAACCAGATCAAGACCTTCACAGTGAATAGCAGTATTCCTGGAGCAGTGTTTGAAAGCAGAGGGATCTAGGAGTGCAGGTACATAGTTACCTGAATGTGGCATCACCAGTTATGGGGGCCAAGAAGATGTTTGGCACATTGGCCTTTAGCAGTCACAGTATTTTGCGTACAAGTTGGGGTTTCATGTTGCAGTTGCATAAGATGCTGGTGTGACTGCATTTGCGGTATTGTGTTAGGTTTTGGTCACCCTGTCACAGGAAAGATATCGTCAAGCTGGAGAGGGTGCAGAGAAGATTTACGAGGATGTTGCCAGGATTCGAAGGCCTGAGCTATCGGGAGCGGTTGAGCAGCCAAGGACTTTATTCCTTGGTGCACAGGAGGATGAGGGGTGATCTTATTGGAGTGTGTAAGATCATGAGCGGAATCGATAGGATAAATGTGCAAAGTATTTTACCCAGCGTTGGGGAATCAAAAACCAGAGGACATAGTTTTAAGGTGAGAGGAGAAAGATTTAATAGGAACCCGAAGGGCAACATTTTCTGACAGAGTGGGGAGTTTGTGAAATGAGCTGCCAGAGGTGGTTGTTGATGCAGGTACTATCAAAATGTTTAAAACACATTTGGGCAGGTACATAGAGATGAAAGGTTTAAAGGGATATGGGCCAAACGTAGGCAGATGGGACTAGTGCAGATGGGACATGTTGGTTGGCGTGGACGAATTGGGCCAAAGGGCCTGTTTCCATGCTGTGTGCCTCTATGATGTTATTGACTCCGGTTAGCTGCAGGACTGCTTGTGGTTTATGGCTTAACAAGTCTTGAGCGGCTTTTAAATTCTTGACGACAGGCAGATGTGATTGTGCTATCAAGCTGGGAAGGGTGCAGTTGGGCTGATGGGCTTTTTCCACGCTGTATGACTATGAAGTAGATAAATCCCATCAAATTGCATTGTAATGTTTCATAAGGTTGTCTCTGCCGAACATGGAGGATTAGTTGCGTTTAAGTCGTAAACATGGACTTCATTCCCTGCACAAAACAAAACAAAATATGACTATTAGGCAGAAATTATGTTCATGTTCATATGTTCAGGAGCAGAATTAGGCCATTCTGCCCATCAAGACCACTCCGCCATTCAATCATGGATGATATATCTTTCCCTCCCAACCCCAATCTCTTGCCTTTTCCCTGTAACCCTTGACACCCGTACTAAATTCCTTAAAAAATACCCATTGCCTTGGCCTCCATAGCTTTCTGTGGCAAAGAATTCCACGTATTCACTGGCCTCTGGCTAAATAAATTAATTGTCATCCCTTTTTATAAAGAATCGTCCTTTTATTCTGAGGCTATGACTGCTCCTACACTCTCCCACTAGTGGAAACATCCTTTCCACATCTATCCAAGCCTTTCACTATTCGGTTAGTTTCAATTAGGTCCCCCAGTCACCCTTCTAAACTCCAGCCGACAAATGTTCATCATAAAGTTTAGAGGGATATGAGCCAAACGTAAGCAGGTGGGATTATTGTAGAGGGGACAAGTTGTTCAGCGTGGGCAAGTTGGGTTGTAGGGCCAGTTTCCGGTCTGTTTGACTGGCGTCATAGTGTCATAGTCTTACAGTGTGGAAGCAGGCCGTTCGGCCCAACCTGGCACACCAGACAACATGCCCCATCCATATTATTTCTACCTGCCTGTGTTTAACGTTTTAAATGTTGGGATAGCCGCTGCCTCAACTACCTCCTCTGGAAGTGCGTTCCTTACAACCGCCAAACTTTGTGTGAAAAAATTGCCCCATGTTATAGGAGATAGGTTGTAAAGCTTGAAAGGGTGCAGAGAAGATTTATGTGAATGTTGCCAGGACTCGAGGGTCGGAGCTCTGTGACTCGTTGTCAACTAGCCCACAGCTAACAATGGCCTGTTTCCTTTATCATAGTCACATTTTTGCAAATTTTTCATTCATGTGTTCTATATCTCTCTATATCGCTGTCTATATCTCTCGTTTCCCCCTCCCGACGATGTCTCAAGAAGGGTCTAGAACCGAACTGTCACTCACTCCTTTTCTCCATCACCCATTCCTTTTCTCCAGAGATGCTTTTCACCCGCTAAATACTCCAGATTTTTGTGTTAATCTTCGGTATGATCATTGATTTCTCTAACTTCAAGTAACCTCTGCTTTCCCTCTCTCTCCGTCCCTCCCCCAACCAAGTTCTCCAAATCGTTCCACTGTCCTCCTGATTAAATATTACTGAATATTTGCCTCATTGTCACCTTCCCCTCAGCTAATAATGTACCATTCTAGATTTACCTTGAGTAGCATCCCCTTTGATCTGTGTTTTCACACCATACCCTTCCATATCTCTCGTTTCCCTCCCCCCTCACTCTCAGTCTGAAGAAGGGTCTCAACCTGAAACGTTACCCATACCATCTCTCCAGAGATGCTGCCTGTCCCGCTGAATTACTCCAGCTTTTTATGTCTATCGTCGATGTGAACCAGCATCTGGATTCCTTCCTCCACAGGGCGGCATGGTGGCGCAGCGGTGGAGTTGCTACCTTACAGTGCCAGAGACTGGGTTTGATCCAGACTATGGGTGCTGCCTATACAGAGTATGTACATTCTCTCTGTGACCTGCATACGGGCATTGTCTGGCATTTCCGGTTTCCTCACACACTCTAAAGTAGATTCATTGCCTTGGTATAATTGTAAATTGTCCCTAGTGTTGGTAAGATAGTGTTTGTGTGTGGAGATCGGCGGTCAGCACGGGCTTGGTGGGTGAAGGGCCTTTTCTCCACAGATGTTGTCTGACCCGCTGACCTGCTTTCTGGGGTAAGGCAGGAACGGGGTACTGATTTAGGATGATCAGCCATGATCATATTGAATGGCGGGGCTGGCACGAAGGGTCGAATGGCCTACTCCTGCACCTATTTTCTATGTTTCTATGTTTCCATGCTGAATCTTTCGATTAAACTAAACAAACTAGTGTATGGAGGGTGGAATAGTTTTTTCCACGCTGAATTACTGAACTGAACACGTGTTGTGGCAATTCCTTTTATTTGTGTTTATGGTCATTCCGTTACCTTTTCTCCTCTTGATTATAATTGCAATAAGAATTACAGCAGCTGTCATCAGAAGTAAACCCCCCATAGCAATCACCAGGCTGTATTGTGTTGTTATCATCATCCACAAATTGGCTGTAAAGTAAAGAGTAGTAGTGTTAGTTGACAACTTAATTGTAAACATATTTTGAAAGACATATGACGTTGGCGAGGCCGCAGTTTTCTGGTGTCTTTTCTTGATTTGAAGAAGGTTCCAAACCCGAACTGTTACCCATCCATGTTCTCCAGAAATGCTGCCTGACCTGCTGACTTACACAAGCGCTTTGTGTCTTTCCTTGATCTGAAGAAGTACCAACCAGAAACCACATATCAATGTTCTCCACGAGGTGTTGGCCAGTGTGGACAAGTTGGACCAAATGGCCTGTTTCCACACTGTGTCTCTCGATGTCTCTAGTGCAAGTGGGCTGAGGAATGGAAAATGAAGTTTGGTGCAGATAAGTGTGTGGTTTATTTAAAATATATATATATATATATATATATATATATATATATATATGTGTGTGTATATATATATATATATATATATATATATATATATATTATATATATGTGTGTGTATATATATATATATATATATATATATATATATATATATATATTATATATATACACATATATATGTGTGTATATATATATTTAAAAAAAAAAATATATATATATATATATATATATATATATATATATGTGCGTGTGGAAACCTTCCACCCACCAGGTCTGCGCCAACCAGCGATCACCCATACACTCATTTAATTTAGAGAAACAGCGTGGAAACAGGCCCTACGACCCACCGAGCCCGTAACGACCAATGATCATCCAATCACACAAGTTTAGTTTAGTTTAGAGATGCAGTATGGAAACAGGCCCAACACGTTCGCGCTGACAGCGATCCCCAAATGCTAACACTATCCTGCACACTCTCCCAGCGACAATTTTACCAAAGCCAATTAACCTCCAAAACTGTACACCTTTGGAGAGTGGGTGTAAACAGGAGCAGCCGTGGAAAACAAAAACAGTCACAGGGAGAACGCACAATCTCCGTACAAGCAGCATCCGTGATCAGGATGGAACCTTATCCCTAGCGCTGTGAGGCAGTTAACTCTACCACTGCACCACCGGGCCCCGCATTCTACGTTCGGTGAGTGAGCCACCTTACCGTTTACGGTCACCCGCTTACGTGCGCTGGGCGCTGACATTAACACTGTTCCGTTGACGACTAGTCGACAGAGGCATGAGTATTCCCCGTCATCAGAGAGAGTCACGTTGTTGATCTTGAACGTCGACGAGCCACCGTTCCCCAAGACCTCCCAGCCGTCTGAGGCATCTTCCCCAGATCTCTGCAAGACGGCGGTGGTCTCCCTATGTACCTCCGAGCATGTGCACTCGAAAGTGATGCTACCTCCGACCTCAACATCGGGGGAGTCAACACTGAAGACCGGTTTTGACAGTTCTGTTGGAAGGGAAAAGAGAGTCATAGTCATAGTCATATAGCCATAGAGGCATGGAATCATAGTCAGAGAGCGAAAGTTTAGAGAAACAGCGTGGAAACAGGCCCTGCGGCCCACCGGGTCCGCTCCGACCGGCACTTCTTGCATGTTAACACGATCCAACACATACCAGGACAATTTTTATAATTCACCAACCCAATTATCCTACAAAGTGTCAGTAATAGAGTTATAGGCATAGTCATAGAGTTGTAGAGGCATAGCCATAGAGGCTGAGTCATAATCAAAGAGTTGTAGAGACTTACAGTAATAAAGTAATAGAGCCATGAAGACATGGAGACATGAGGTTATGGGGACATGGAGACATGGACACATGGAGACATGGACTCACGTAGAGTCATAAAGAAGTATAGTCGAAGTCATAGATTCCTAGCACCATAGATAAGATTTACGAGGATGCTTACTGTAGAGGGTCTGAGCTATAGTAGGCTGCGCTACAAGGAATACCTTGGAGCGCAGAAGGTTGAGGGTTGATCTTAAAAAACGTATGTGATCATCTATATCTATATAATTAAAAGTCTAAACTTGACCACTTCCTGTTTGCACTGTAAATTGATTTTAGAAAATACGCACCCACTTACGGCTGTGATTTTTGGCCACCATACTCAGAGTCCCCCTTTAGCTGCCAGGGCCAGAGGATGTTTCCCATCGATGAAAAATAAAATACATATTAATATATCGACTCGTTTCATACACCTCCCACACATTCTGTGAAAAAGTTACCCTCAAGTTCCTATTAATTATTTTCCTCTTCACCTTAAAACAATGTCCTCTGGTTCTCGATTCCCCTGCTGGGAAGACTCGGTGCATCTACCTGTTCTATTCTCATAATTTTATAGACCTCTATAAGATCAACTCTCGTGCTTCTGCGCTCCAAGGACCCGTGGAAAACACAAGATGTCACAGGGAGAACGTACAAACTCTGTAAGACAGCACCCGTGGTCAGGATGGAACCTAGTCTCTTGCGCTGTGATGCAGCAACTCTACCGCTGCACCAACTTGCCCGCGTTCTGCGTTCGGTGAGTGTGCCATCCTTACCATTTACGGTCACCCGCCTACGTGCTCTGGCCGCTGACGTTAACGCCGTTCCGTTGACGACTAGTCGACAGAGGCATGAGTATTCCCCTCCATCGGAGAGAGTCACGTTGTCCATCTTGAACTTCAATGAGCCACCCTTCCCCAAGACCTCCCAGCCGTCTGAGGCATCTTCCTCAGATCTCTGCAAGACGGCGGTGGTCTCGGTATGGACGTCCAAGCAAGCGCACTGGAAGGTGATGCTACCTCCGACCACAACATCTGGGGAATCAACACTAAAGAGCGGCTTTGACTGTTCTGTAGGAAGGGAAAAGAGAGACATAGAGCCATAGTCATATTGCAATAGGGCAGGAGCCAACAAAGTGTTCAGCATGTGGGCCACATTATATATTTGGCACATCTTTGCGGGCCATAGGAAAAATAAAATAAATGTCACACACACACACTGACACGTACACACACTGAAACACACACACACTGACACGTACACACACTGACACACACACAGACACAGACACACACATAGAAACGCACATACACACGTGGACTCCCACATACCGAAACACACAGACATGGACCCACACACCGATACACACACACACACACAAACAGACACACACATACACACACAAACACCCAGATAGACAGACACAAACACAGACAGACTCACACGTAGAGGCTCTCTCACTAATTCTATCTCATCTCGCTTTCCCTCACACATACGCGCGCTCTCTCTATCTCTCTCTCCCTCACACATACACATGCACTGTGATCACCCTTATTAACAAAGATCCACGGACACATAATGCTCACCTATCTGGCACACACATATACACACACATAGAGGCGGCTACCGATACACCAATCTCCACAGGGTTGGCGAGAGAGAGAGAGAGAGAGATAGAGAGAGATAGAGAGAGAGAGAGAGAGAGAGAGAGAGAGAGAGAGACAGAGAGAGAGACAGAGACAGAGAAAGACTGAGAGAGACAGAGAGAGACAGAGAGAGAGGGGGAGAGGGGGAGAGAGCGGGAGAGGGGGGAGAAAAAGACAGAGAAAGGGGAGAGAGAGACAGAGAGGGGGAAAGAGATATAAACAGACAGAGGGGAGAGTGACAGAGGTAGATACGGAGAGAGGGAGATTGAGAGAGAAAGAAAGAAATCATTCCCCTGGCCGCGCTGGCACGCGTCGGCGGAGACCCGCTCAAAGGGCCCATGTCAGTGTGGCTCCACGGGGCGGGAGCTGTTCACGGGGGGTGACCGCAACACACCAACCCTGGTCGACCCTGGCGCCAACTAGATCCCCATTCCACCCCCTCCCCTAGCTCCACTCCACGCCCCACCCCGCACAACTTGACTTTGCAACACAGGAGCAGCAGTAGAGTCGCTGCCTCACAGAACCAGAGACCCGGGTTCCATCCTGAGTACGAGTCCTGTCTGTACGGTGTTTGTACCTGCGTGGGTTTTCTCCGGATGCTCTGGTCTCCTCCCACACACCACATTTGCAGGTTAATTGAATTTGTCCAGAGTGTGTGTAGGATAGTGCTTAGTGCATACGGGCATCGTTTCGCTGGGTTGTAGACTTGTAGAGACTTACAGTAATAGAGTAATACGAGTCATGGAGACATGAGGTTATGGAGACATGGAGACATACGTGTGCGGACGTGGCGTCGAAGGACGAGAAGCCGAAGCAAAGAAGTGGAAACCAAATAACCGAATGGAAAACAAAGCCGAAACGCCAAATAACCAGAAGGGTACGAAGCCGAAATGCCAATTGACCGAAAGGATGAGGCCGCGAAAAGCAAACTCACCGAAAGTCCACTCTGCCGAAACGCCAACTCAACGAAAGGCTGCGTCGCCTACAAGCCAACTCACCGAATGCCCGCTCTGCCAAAGTAAAATAACGGAAATGACCTCGCCGGGGGTGGGGGTGGGGGGGTCCAGAGCCCCGCATCCATCACATCACTGGCCGATGGAGACGGGAGGTTGGGCTTCATTTTCCCACACAAGCCAGACATGACTGGGCACTCTGAGCCCAAGCATCAAGTTGTAAGCGGCCGAAGGAGTGCATCCCACGAGACAGCCCCCATTCTCCCACAGCCACGGCCGCCCTCTGTCTCGTCTCCCCCGTGCAGCCGCACTGCGATGGGCTGTGTTTCAGCAGCGCCGGGTGGAGCAGAGATGTGGGACAGGCGAATCCCTTCGCCCACCCAGAGTCACTGACCGCCATGCACCGCCATTGGACCCCAATCCCACACCGAGTGATTCAACCCACACCCCGGCCGCATCCTTTTCTCCAGAGATGTTGCCTTTCCCACTGAGTCACTCCAGCATTTTGTGTCCATCTTTGGTGTGACAGTTGTCACATTTCATCGACTGAGATGATTCAGGTCTGAAGAATGGTCTCGACCCGAGTTATCCCAGTTTTTTGTGTCCATCTTCAGTTAAAGCAGATTACAGATTATCTGGTGTTTTGAGGGTGGGAGCTAGTGTGGGTTATGGGCAAACAGTAATGATATTACTACAGGCAACCAGACGGTATTGCTGTGTTTATACAATAAATAAAACGTGCTACTTGTTGTCGGGGGTGGGGGGGGGGGGAGTTGGAGGATATAGAATTGTTCGTTGTCATGGGCACTTGTCATCGGCCCGCCAGGTAATTTGTGTCCCGCCCCATGTTTTAAAAGCGATTTACTATGGCTGCCAAAGCCCCGAACTGTCTGTCCCCGCGGCCGGGGTGGGGGGTGAATCACACGGTGTAGGGGTCGGGGTCCGATGGCGGTGCATCGCGGTCAGTGACTCTGGGTGGGCGGATGGACCAGCCTGTCCCAGACCTCTGCTCGACCCGGCGCTGCCGACACACAGCCCGTCACAGTGCGGCCGCGAGGAGACGAGGCGTAGGGCGGCCATGGTCGTGGGAGAGTGGGGGCTGTGCCAAGGGATGCGCTCCTTCGGCCGCTTACAACTTGGTGTTCGGGTTCAGAGTGCGCAGTCACCTATGGCTTGTGTGGAAAAATGACCCACACCATCCCGCCTCCATCGGCCAGTGATGTGATGGACGCGGGGGTCTGGACCATCGCTGATAAGCCTGGCCCCCGGCGACGTCATGTCCGTTATTTGACTTTTCGGCAGAGCGGCCATTCGCTGAGTTGGCTTGTAGGCGACGCTGCCTTTTGATGAGTTGGCGTTTCGGCAGAGCGGCCTTTCGGTGAGTTTGCTTTGAGGCGTCTCACCCTTTCAGTTAGTTGGCTTTTAGGCGTCCCGCCCTTTCGGTTAGTTTGCTTTTATGGCGTCCCACCCTTTCGCTTAGTGGGCGCTTCGGCTTTGTACGCTTTTGGTTACTTGACGTTTTGGCTTCGGTTCCGTTCGATTATTTGGCTTCCACTTCTTTGCTTCGGCTTCTCATCCTTTGATGCCACGGCCGGGGACCGGAGACATGAAGTCATGGAGTCATGGAGTCATGAAGACATGGAGTCATGGAGACATGAAGTCATGGAGACATGAAGTCATGGAGACATGAAGTCATGGAGTCATGGAGTCATGAAGACATGGAGTCATGGAGACATGAAGTCATGGAGACATGAAGTCATGGAGTCATGGAGGCATGGAGGCATGGATACATGGAGGCATGGATACATGGAGGCATGGATACATGAAGTAATGGAGACATGAATTAATGGAGACATGAAGACATGGAGTCATGAAGACATGAAGTAATGTATACATGGAGACATGGAGACATGAAGTAATGGAGACATGAATTAATGGAGACATGGAGACATGAAGACATGGAGTCATGAAGACACGAAGTAATGGAGACATGGAGACATGGAGTAATGGAGACATGGAGTCATGAAGACATGGAGACATGAAGATATGGAGATATGGAGACGTGGCGACGTGGAGACGTGGAGTTGTGGAGATGTTGAGACATGGAGTCATGGAGCCATGGAACCATGGAGACATGGATACATGGAGACATGAAGTCATGGAGACATGAAGTCATGGAGCCATGGAACCATGGAGACATGGAGACATGAAGTCATGAAGACATGGCGTCATAGTCACAATCATGGAAACATGGAGACATGGAGACATGGGGACATTAAGTCATGGAGTAATGGATTCATCAAGGCATGGAGTTATGGAGACGTGGAGTCATGAAACATGGAGGTGTGGAGGCTTGGAGTCACGGATTCATGGAGTCATTCAGTCATGGAGACTTGGAGACATGGAAACATTCACCTTAAACCAATGTCCTCTGGTTCTCGATTCCCCTACTGGGAAGAATCTGTGCGTGTACCTGTTCTATTATCATAATTTTATACACCTCTATGAGATCAACACTCAAGCTCATGCGCTCCGCGGAATAGAGTCCTAGCTTGCTCAACCACTGCCAATAGCTCAGGCCCTCAAGTCGTGGCAACATGATCATAAAACTTTTCTACACCCTTTTCAACTTGACAACATTTTTCCGAGAAAATGGTGCCCAATACTGAACACAAAAATCTAAATGCAGCCTCACCAGTCATACCTATTGCAACGTGACCTCCCAATTTCTATATTTAATTGGACTGATGAATACCAATGTGCCAAATGCCTTGCTGACCACCTATCTACGTGTGATACCACTTTCAATGAATTATGTACCTGCTCTCTTAGATATCTCTGCTCTACAACACTCCCCAGATCCCTACCATTCACTGTGCAGGTCCTGTCCATGTTAAAACTCCGAAATTGCAACACCTCACATTTCTTCATATTAAATTCCATCAACCATTTCTCAGCCCACCTGCTCAACTGATCAAGATCCTGCTGCAATTTTTAACAACCACCTTCACTATCTACAATACCACCCACTTTAGAGTCATCATGACTGTAGTGTCATGACTTTAGAGTCATGATGATACTTGGTATCATATTCGGCACGGACTTTATGGACTGAAGGGCCAGTTCCTGTGCTGTACTGTTCTACGTTCTGTAAAATACAAGGTGGAAACATCTTACAGACCTGTGACAATAATGCGAAGTGGTTGACCGGCAGGAGATCTTATCCATCGACTGTTGACTTGAGTCAGTAAGATGCACGCATAGTTTCCTGCGGTGCTTCTGTTGATTTCTACCATGTGGTAGTTGAAATGGCGTTGCACTTCTGTGCTGTTAATAAGAGGCATGGAATCTTTCATCAATAGGAACACCCCAGCCTCTCCCAGTCTCCCAACTCTGCACGTCATTGTAATTCTATCCCCAGAGACGTAAACTAGATGATCTGGACTCTTGGAGATGATGGGACGAGAAGGTGGATCTGAAACACAACAAGGTTGAGACGGAGGTTGAGGTAAGACTTGATCGAAGTGTACAAAAATATGAGGCATAAGTTGGGTAGACAGTCAGAACCTTCTTCCCAGGGACAGGGTGCAGAAGAGGTTTGCCAGAACTCGGCCTCTGTACATATAGCACCCGAGTTCGGGATGAAACCCAGGTCTCTGGCACTGTAAGGCAGCAAGTCTACCGCTGCGCCACCGTATAGCCTTGGTGTTGGACATTTCCACCCTGAGGGTAAAAGATTCTAACTGTCTACGCTATAAATGCCTATCTAGGATAGACACAAAAAGCTACTGTAATTCAGCATGATTGAAATGACTAGGCTTGTATTCACATGAGTTTAGAACGATGAGGGGGGATCTTATAGAAACATATACAATTATAAAAGGACTGGACAGGCTAGATGTAGGAAAAATCTTCCCAATGTTAGGCGAGTCCAGAACTAGGAGCCACAGTCTTAGAATAAAGGGGAGGCCATTTAAGACAGAGGTGAGAAAAAACTGGATGGATTTAAGAGAGAATTAGATAGAGCTGTAGCGGGCAGTGGAATCAAGGGACATGGGGAGAAGGCAGGCACGGGTTGTTGATTGGGGACGATCAGCCATGATCACAATGAATGACGGTGCTGGCTCGAAGGGCCGAATGGCCTCCTCCTGCATCTATATTCTATGTTTCTATGTTTCTCTGATGAAGGCCATTGTTAGCTATGTGTGACGTGAATACGAGTTACAGACAACGAGATTCAAGAAGACGACTTTGAGGCTACTACAACGACGGGTGGGAGAGAGAGAGGGGATGCAAGGGTTACTTGAAGTTAGAGAAATCAAAATTAAGCTGTAAGTTGTAAGATGCCCAGGTGAAATATGAGGTGCTTGTTCCTCCAATTTGCATTTGGCCTCACTCTGACAATGGTGGACGCCTAGGACAGAAAGATCAATATGGCAATGGGAAGGGGAATTAAAGTGTTTGGCAAATGGGAGATCGGTTTAAACCAGCATCTGCTGTTCCTTCCTACACACTATTCCTTTCTATGTCCTGTTTCTGCGCTGTGGGACTCCATAACTCACAGGGCTAAAACAGAGCGGTAAAGCGGAAACTAGATTCCACACTAACCTACGACAACGATGCAAACAGATTGACTTGGGGGGGAAATAATCCATCGACCAGAGACTGGTTTCAGCAAGAGACAGGAGTAGTTGCCTGCCCTGCTCTCCGTAACTCCTCTAATACGCTGCGTGAGGCTTCGCTGGTCGCCAGTGGTCTTCAGAAGTCCAACGGAGTCTTTCCTCAATTGGAACATCCCACTTTCACCGGGATACCCAGTGATGCAGGTAATGGTGACCGTTTCACCAGTAACGGAGATAGGATGATCAGGACTCTTAGAGATTTTGGTTTGAGACACATGATCTGAAACTATTGGGTCGGTAGTTTGGAGATTCAGCGCGGAAAGAGGCCGCACTGACCATTGTCCATGCCTGCACTAGTTTAATTTAGTTTAGCTATACATCATGGAAGCAGGCTATTCGGCCCATCATGTCCGTGCCAACCAGCAATTACACATACACTTGATTAGTTTTGTTTTGAGATACAGCAAGAAACATGCCCTTCGGCCCACCGAATCTACACTGACCATCGAACACTCATTCATTAGTTTAGTTTACATTTGTTTAGTTGAGAGATACAGCATGGAAACAGGCCTATCGGCCCATCGGGTCCACGCTGACCATCGATCACTCATTAACTAGATTAAGTTAGTTTAGTTTCGTTTAGAGATACAGCATGGAAACAGGTCCTTCGGTCCACCGACTCGATGCCAAACATTGAACATCGCAAACACTAGTTTAGTTTAATTTATTTTAGTTTCAGTGATAGAGCGAGGAAACAGGCCTCGTGGCCTACCTAGTCTGTACCAACCAGCGATCCCCGCACACGAACACTATGCTGCACACTAGGGTCAATTTACAATATTACCAAAGTCAATTTATCATCCAAAACACTAGTTTAGTTTAGTTTATTATCATTTCAGAGTTACAGTGAGGAAACTGGCCCATGTGGCCCACCGAGTCCACATCGACCAGCGATCACCCTACACCAGTTTAGTTTAATTTAGTTTAGGGGTACAGTGAGGCTACAGGCCTTAAAGTCCTATGAATCCATGCGGACCATCGATCACCCATATACTAGTTTAGTTTAAAGATACAACATGGTAACTGGCCCTTCGACCCTCCTAGTCTGCGCCGACCAGCGATCCCCGCACACTAACACTATCAGACACACGAGGAAAAAATTTACTATTTTACCAAAGCCAATTAACGTACAATCCTGTACGGCTTTGGAGTGTAGTTGGTAACCAGAGATCCCGAAGAAAACCCACACAGGTCATGGGGTGAATGCAGTACCTCTGTACAGACAGCACCTGAGATCGGCAGCACTCTACCGTTGCGCCACCGTGCCTCCCTGATGTTGGAAACATCCACCCTGAGAGGAAAAGATTCTAACTGTATACCCTAGATATGCCTATCTAACATAGACACAAACAACTAGAATAGTTCAGGGGGTCAGACAGCATCTGTGGGGAAAAGGAAAAGGGTGACGTTTCGGGTAATAGACCCTTCTTCAAACTGAGAGTAAGGGGATAGGAAAACTAGATATATAGATGGCGATGTAGAGTGATATAGAACAAATTAATTAAATAAATATATTAAGGTATGCAAAAAAGGTAACGGTGATGAAAGAAATACGCCATCATTAGCTGTTGTCTTGTTGAAAACGAGTCTATATTCATACCTCCGGGTTGTAAGCTGCCCAAGCAAAATATGAGATGCTCTTCTTCCAATTTGCATTTGGCCTCAATCTGACAATGAAGGAGGCTCAAGACAGAAATGTCAGTATGGGAATGGGAAGGGGAATGAAAGTGTTTGGCAAATGGGAGATCGGTTTAAACCAGCATCTGCAGTTCCTTCCTACACACTATGCCTATCAACGTCCTGCTTCGGTGTAGTGGGACTCCAAAGCTCAGAGGGCTAAAGCAGAGTTGTAAAGCAGAAATGAGATTCTACACTAACCTACGACAATGATGCAAACAGGTTGACTTGGGGGGGACATAATCCATCGACCAGAGACTTGCTTCAGCAAGACACAGGAGTAGTTGCCTGTCCTGCTCTTCGTAACTCCCCTGATGTGCTGGGTGAAGTTTCGATGGTCGCCAGTGCTGTTCAGAAGTCCATCGGAATCTTTCCTCAATTGGAACATCCCACTTTCACCGGGATGTACATTAATGCAGGTAATGGTGACCGTTTCCCCGGTAACATAGACGGGATGATCAGGATTCTTAGAGATTGAAGGTTGCGACAGAGGATCTGAAACGATATGATCGGTTGAACAATTAGTTTGGAGATACAGCACGCAAACAGGCCCTCGTTTAGTTTAGTTTGGAGATATAAAGACGAATCAAACGCTTTGTCCCGTTGAGTCCGCACTGACCAGCGATCACGCGTAGTTTGGTTTAGTTTAGTGATACAGTGCGGAAACAGACCATTAGGCCCACTGAATCGTCGCCGACCATCGATCACCTGTACACTAGTTTAGTTTAGACATACAGCGAGGAAACAAGCTCTTCGGCCCACCGATTTCAGCGACCTCCGCGCACTAACACGATCCTGCACATACTAGGGATAATTTACAATTATACCTAGCCAATCAGCTATTCAGCGGGACAGGCAGCATCTCTGGGGAGACGGAATGGATGACGTTTCGGGCCGATACCCTTTGTCAGACTGAGAGTTAGGGGAGAGGGAGTCGAGAGATATGGAAGGGTAAGGTGTGAAAATGACAGATCAAAGCAGACGGTGATCAACCAAATGTAGAATGTATCATGGTAAATGCAGGGGAGGGTTGAAATTAGAGGTCACTATTCATATCCCTGGGTTGTCAGCTGCCCAAGTGAAATATGTTCATCCAATTTGAGTTGGGGCTCACTCTGACAGTGGAGGAAGCCCAGGACAGCAAGGTCAGTCATAGTCATAGAGTCATACAGCATGGAAACAGGCCCTTCGGCCCATCTTGCCCACACCGGCCAACGTGTTCCAGCTACGCTAGACCCACCTGCCCGCGTTTGGCCCATATCCCTCAAAATCTGTTCTATCTAAGCAACTGTTTGCTTCATAAACATTGGGATAGTCCCAGCCTCAACTATCTACTCTTCCAGCTTGTTCCATGCACCCTCCACCCTTTGCAGTCTCACAATTATATGAAAAATATTGGTTTTGGAGAGAAAACAGAATACAGAGATTTATTAGAGAGTCATAATAGTCCTTGCCTCATATACATCCTCTGGCAGCTCGGTCCATAAACCCACCACCCCTTGTGTGAAAAAGTTAACCCTCAGATTCCCATTTTGCAGATTTCCCCTTCACCTTAAGCCTATGTCCTCTGGTTCTCGATTTCCCTACACTGGGCAAGCAACTCTGTGCATCTACCTGATCTATTCCTCTCATGATGTTATACACCTCTATCAGATCACCCCTCAACCCCCTGTGCTCCAAGTCATAGTCATAGCCTACTCAACTTCTCCCTGTAGCGCACTCCGCCGATTCCTGCCATCATCCTCTTAAATCTTCTCTGCACCTGTTCCGGTTTGACAACATCGTGCCTATAACATAGTGCCAAAAACTGAACACAATGCTTTAACTGCAGGCTCACCAATGACGTATACAACTGCAACAAGATCTCCAAACATCTTTATGCAGTGTGGGAATGGGAAGGGGAGTTAAAGTGTTTGTCAAACGGGAGACCACATAGGCCCAGGCAGGATCATTGAAAGCATTTTATCCGGATGCATCATAGCCTGGTTTGGGAACAGTTCTATCCAAGACCGTAAGTAATTACAGCGAATCGTGGACTCAGCCCAGACCAGCACACAAACCAACCTCCTTTCTGTTGACTCAATTTATACCTCACGCTGCCTCGGGAAAGCCTGCAGCATAATCAAGAATGAGATGCACCCTGACCACTCCCTCATCACTCTCCCATCATACATATGCTTTCCGTGGCGCATCTGTAGAAGTTGGTTACAGTTGCTGTGGACAGGCTGAACTTCCCAGGAAGGGAGTAGAGGAGGCATTGGTGTGTTTTAATGGCTATTGCTTCGATGTGGCTGGACCAAGAAAAGTTGCTGTTGATATTTATTTCCATTGTTGAGATGTTCATAGAAGAATTGATTAATTGAACGATACAGTATGGAAAGATCCACCTTGGACCAGCATATCCACACCGATCATCGATCCCGTGTGCATAGTAGTTTGATTAAAAAAAAACAACATCTGTAGTTCCTCGTTTCTACAGTTAAACGTAGAACATAGAACCATATAGAGTGGAAACAGGCCCTTCAACTCAAATTTCCCATGCCTGAAGATGCCCCATCTATGCTAATCCCACGTGCCTGCATTTGCTCCATATCCCATATTTGGTCCCAGTGTATTTTATGTTGGCTATAGGGTTTGGGTTTGGGTCAAAACCCTGCTTTTAAATATGTCATTCAGCTGGAAAGGGTGCTGAGATTTACGAGAATGTTTCTAGGGAATGGGGAGGGGAGCTAAAGTGTTTAGCAACCTGGAGACACATAGGCCGAGGCAGACTGAGTGGAGGTGCTCGGTGAAACGATCAGCGAGCCTCCGCTTAGTCTGGCTGATAATGGAGCTGGTAACTGTGCAACTGACCTGTAACGACAATCAGAGTCGAGCGGCTAATGGGCGATTTAATCCAACGCAGGGAGACCTGTGTCAACAAAACACACGTGTAGTCTCCTGCCGAGCTATCGTTCACACCTCTAATTTGTAGGGTGAATGTTTCATGGTCCCTGGTGCTGTTGAGAAGAGGGACAGAGTCTTTCTCCAAATGGAAAACACCTAGATCACCAGAAGGTCCCACGCCGCAGGTAATGTTGATCATTTCCCCGGTCACGTAGACCGGATTATCAAGAATCTTGTAGATGGTGGGTTGGGACGGTGGATCTAACAGGAACAAAAGTAAAATATTTCATAAGGGGTGGCACGGTGGCGCAGCGGTATAGGTACTGCCTTACAGCACCAGAGAAGCAGGTTCGATCCTGACTACGGGTGCTTGCATGTACGAAGTTTGTACATTGTCCCCTTGACCTCCTGGATCTTCGGTTTTCCTCCACGCTCCACAGACGGAGAGGTTTGTTGGCTAATGGGCTTGGTATGCCTGTAGGTGTAATTTGTCCCAACTGTGCTAGGGATTATCATATGTGCAGGGATTGCTGGTTGACGCGGACTCAATCGGTCAAAAGACCTGTTTCCGCACTGTATCTCTAAACTAAACTAATGATATTTTGTAAGTTCATAAGTTCATCAGTGACAGAAGCAGAATTAGGCCATTCGGCCCATCAAGCCATTTAATAATGGATTATTTATGTTTCCCTCTCAACCCAATTCCCCTGCCTTCTCCCCATAATGCCTGACGCCTGAAAAAATCAAGAAACTGTCTATCTCTGCCTTAAAAATATCCATTGACTCAGCCTACACGGCCTTCTGAGGCAATACATTCCACAGACTCACCTCCCTGACTACATAAATTCATCTTCATCTCCTCACCAAAGTAACATCCATTAATTCTGACGCTGTGCCACCTGGTCTTAAACTTTCCTAGTGGAAAATTCCTCTCCACATCCACACTATACAGGCCTTTCACGATTCAGTAAGTTTCAATGAGGTTCTCCCTCATCCTTCTAAACTCCAGCGAATAAAGGCCCAGTACCGTCAAGTGCTCATCTTACATTCACCCACTCGTTACAGGGATCATTCTCATAAGGCTCCTCTGGACTCTCTCCAGCGCCACCACATTCTTACTTAAATATGGAGCCCAAAACTATACAGGTGTTTGGTAGAGAGCGTATTGCATGGTTGCATCATGGCCTGGTTCAGCAACTCGAATGCGCATGAATGAAGATTGCAAAAAATATTTCAGTTATAGACACCATGTTACAGGAAATAAATTGTCAAGCTGGGACTAAAGGATCTAAACTAAACTAAAGTTAATTGAAGTCAACTAAACTGGATTCAATTAAAGTAAGCCAAATAACCTAACATGAGCTGAACTAATCAGAATTAAACTGTAGTATACTAACCTAATCGAAATTATAGACTAGACTGATGTACGTGTCTCAACCCGAAATGTCACCCATTCCTACTCCCCAGAGATGCTGCCTGGCCCGCTGAGTTACTCCACCATTTTGTGTCTGTCTTCTAAGGTTAATGAAGGTAACGTAATCTAATTTATGTAAACTAATTTGAAGTTCAACCAAGATAACACAACGCTACTGCATTACATTAACCTAAAGTAAATGAACGAAGCAAAAAAAAAGAAACACAATCTCACTAAACTAGTCTAACTGAACTAAACTAAATTAGACTAAAGTAAACGAAACTGGGTTAAATAAAACTAAATCAAATTAAAGTGAACTGAAATGAACTAAATTAAACTAAATCTAAAGTTTCTTTTGGTATGTAAAAAGGAAAAGATTAGAGAAGACGAATGTAGGTCCTTTACAGTCAGAGACAAGTGAATTTATATTGGGAAACAAGGAAATGGCAGAACAGTTCAACGAGTACTTTGGTACTGCCTTCATTGAGGAAAACATAAACAATCGCCTGGAAATACAAGGGGATCAAAGATGTAGTGGAAAGAAGGAACGGAAAGGAATCCACATTAGTCAGAAAATGGTGTTAGGTAAACTGTTGGGACTGAAGGCAGATACATCCCCAGATACTCAAGGAGGTGGCACTGGAAATCGTGGATGGATTGGTGATCATTTTTCAATGTTCTCTCGATTCTACATCATTTCCTGTGGACTGGAGCGTAGCCAATGTAACTCCACTTTTTAAGAAAGGAGGGAGAGAGAAAACGTGGAATTATACATCAGTTATCCTTACATCGGCAGTGGGAAGATGCTGAAGTCTATTATAAAAGATGTTATAGCAGCGCATTTAGAAAGCAATGACGGTCAACGTCAGCAGGGATTTATGATGGGGAAATCATGTATCATTAATCTTTTGGTATTTTTTAAAGACGTTACAAGTAGAATGTATAATGGAGAGCCAGTGGATGTGGTGTGTCTCGACTTTCAAAAAGCCCTTGACAATGTCCCACACAAGAGATTAGAGTGCAAAAAATAGAGCACATGGTATTGGGGGTAGGGTATTGACATGGATAGCGAACTGATTGGCAGACAGGAAGCAAACAGTAGGAATTAACGGGTCGTTTTCGGAATGGCAGGCAGTGACTAGTGGGGTGCCGCACGGCTCGGTGTTGGAACCCCAGTTGTTTACAATATATTTTAAAGATTCCGACGAGAGAATTAAATGTAACATCTCAAAGTTTCTGGATGACACAAAGCTGGGTGGCAGTGTGCGCTGCGCGGAGGATGTTATGAGGTTGCAGGGTGACCCCTGGTTGCAGGGTGACTTGGATTGGTTGGGTGAGTGGGAAGAAGCTTGGCAGATGCAGTATCATGTGGATAAATGTGAGGTTATCCACTTTGGCAACAAAAACAGGAAGGCAGATTATTATTTGAATGGTGTCAGGTTAGGGGAAGGGGAAGTGCAACAAGACCTGTGTGTGCTTGTACATCAGTCACTGAAAGAAACCACGGATGAACAGTAGGCAGTGAAGAAAGCTAATAGCATGTTGGCCTTCATTAAGTTTAGGAGCATGGAGGTCCTACTGCAGTTGTACAGGTGAGACAGCAGCTGGAGTATTTTGTGCAATTTTGGTCTCCTAATTTGAGGAAGGATATTCTTGCTATTGAGGGAGTGCAGCGGAGGTTCACCAGGTTAATCCCCGGGATGGCGGGACTGGCATATGATGAAATAAGGGGTCGACTGGGCTTCTATTCACTGGAATTTAGAAGTATGAGAGGGGATCTTATTGAAACATTTAAATTCTTAGAGGAATGCACAGGGTAGATACAGGAAAAATGTTGGGGAACCATGGGTCACAATTTAAAAATAAGGGATAGGCCATTTAGGAATGAGACGAGGAAAAACGTTTTCAACCAGAGAGTTGAGAATCTGTGGAATTCTCTGCCACAGAAGGCAGTGGAGCCCAATTCACTGGATATTATCAAGAGAGTTAGATTTAGCTCTTTGGGCTATGGGAATCAAGGGATATGGGGAAAAAGCCGGAACAGGGTACTGATTTTGGATGATCAGCCATGATCATATAAAATGGCGGTGCTGGCATGAGGGGCCGAATGGCCTATTCCTGCAAGTATTTTCTTCGTTTCTATGTTTCTAAAGTAGACGGGACTAAACTAAAGACCAGGTTTATTTCCCAGCTCCACCACACTAAACACCATAATCCCCCTCTGAATAAATCCCATGGCGCTGGCGTGTGTGACTGACCTGTGACACGTATGTGGACCTCTGAGCTCGGGGGGGACGGGAGCCACCGAGCGGAAGCGTGCACCAACATGACACAGGTGTAGGTGCTGTCCATGTCTGCCGTTAAGTCTGTGATGTGGTGGGTGAAGTTCGTGTGAGTTCCCGTGTTATTGCTAAGAAGGTTGGAGTCTTTCCTCAGCTGAAACCTCCCCGCGGAGTCTCGCCGTGAACTAGCGCACCTGAGGATGATGGATTCTCCAGGCACGTACACGGGATAGTCAGGAGTCTTGGAGATAGTCGGCGGAGGCGGCCGTTCTGGAATGAATATTATTTCGGTAAAACATTTACATGCACAGAGAAACGTGAGGTGGGGAGTTATGGAAAGTCCAACATGGGCAGGACCTGCACAGTGAATGGTAGAGCTCTGGGGAGAGTTGTAGAGCAAAGCGATATGTGAGTGCAGGTATATAGTCCCCTGGAAGTGGCGTCACAGGTAGACAGGGAGTGTTGTAGGGCAGAGGGATCTAGGAGTGCAGGTACATAGTTCCCTGAAGGTGGCGTTCACAGGTTGATAGGGAGTGTTGCAGAGGAGAGGTGATCCGAACTGAACAAAACTGGAATAAATTATAATAATTCAGACTGAACAAAGCCATACAAAACAAAAGGAACTTAACTAAACCAAATGACACTGATCTAAACTAAACTGTAATAATTTAAACTAAATCAAACTAATCTAAGCACAACACACTAAAGTTTAGTGCATAGATACAGCGCGGAAACAGGCTCTTCGGCCCACCGAGTCCACACCTACCAGCAATCCCCGCACATTAACAAGACCGTTAATGTGCCTAAACACACTGGGGATAATTTACACTAACACCAAGTATACAAACCCAAGCCTACAATTAACCTACACACCTGTATGTCTTTGGAGTGTGGGAGGAAACCGAAGATCTCTGAGAGAACCCATGTGGTCATGGGGAGAACGTACAAACACTGTACAGACAAGCATCCCTAGTCGGGATCGAACCCGGGTCTCTGGCGCTGCAAGCGCTGCAAGGCAGCAACTCTGCCGCTGCGCCGCTGTACTGTGAGCTGAAGCGAGCTAAACTAAACCAAATTAAACTGAAGTAAACTAAATGATTAAAAACTAAAGTAAACCAGACTAATGTCATGGTCTCAACGCTAAAAGTTACCCATTCCTTCTCTCCAGAGATGCTGCCTGCCTGAGTTACTCCAACATCATCCAAGCTTAATTAAGGCTAAACAATAGCAGTGACTTAGCAGTAGAGTTACTGCCTAAGCGCTTACAGCGCTAGAGGCTCGAGTTCGATCCCAATAACAAACTGTCTGTATGTAGTTCGTACGTACCCCTTGTGGCCGCGTGGGTTTTCTCCAGGTGCTCCGGTTTCCTCCCACACTCCAAAGACGTACAGGTTTGAATACTATTTGACTTGGTAGTATTGTACATTGACCATAGAGTGTGCAGGGTAGTGTTAATGTGCAGGGATTTTTGGTTGGCACAAACTCGGTGGACCAAAGGGCTTGTTTGGCTATTTTTCTGGTTGGCTGTAAGTGACTAGCAGAATTCCACATGGATTGGTACAGCGGCCACTACGCTTATTGTTGTATATTAATGATTTGGATGAGGTGATTGAAGGCGTTATGGCCAGATTGGCAGTTGATGCAAAAATAGGTGGAGTGGAATGTAGTGTAGAGAAAGCAGGGACTCTGCAAAAGGACTTGGACAGGTTTGGAGAATGTGCAGACATGGGAGATGGAACACAGTGCAGTAAAATGTAGAGTTGCATTTGCTCGGAGGAATAAAGGCATGGACTAATATCTAATTGAGGAAACAATCCAGGAATTGGAAGTGCTTGAGCAGAACTAGGGAGTGTGGTGCAAGATTCCCCAAAAAATAATTTGCAAGTCGAATCAGTTGTAAGGAAGGTGAATTGTAAGATTAAACGAGAACATACCAGTTTGAAGTTTGATCGTGATTTCATGAGGAGTTACGTTGGTGAATACGTGAAGAAGGCCCGCCAGGCCGCATGCGCAGCAAACTTCAAAGCAGCGGTATGAAATCACAAATAAACAACACCGAAGTAAACAGTGAGATCAGTGACTCGAGAACTACCAGATGATCTTGCGTTGGGCATGGTGGGCACGTAATCACCAACATTCCTCATCATAAAATCAAGATCAAACTTCAAACTGGTAAGTTCTCATTTAATCTTACTATTTTACTTCGGAGTCACGTGAGTGATTCCGTGAAGAGTTCAAAGCTTTGTGATTTCATGCCGCAGATTACAATCTCGGCATCCCACTGCATTTGATTGACGCGAAAGAGAAATAAATGCATTAGTAATAACATTGTATTCAATGTATTGATAGGGTTTATTTAACAATGTAAACAAACAACAGTACCCCTAAAATTTAGGTTCTTAAAATGTAATTGAAAAACTGCTCTGGATTGACAATTGGCCGATGATAAATTCTGAAACATCAGCTCATTTGCCCATCCGACGGCCGCTAAAATTTGGTCGAAGGACACGTCCCTTCCATTTGGCCGCCAACATAGCTGCTGCCCTAGTATAATGAGATGTAAACACATTATCTAAATGATATACTGACGTTGATGCTGACCTGGTGGAATGAGACATACAATCGTCAATGTTAATACCTGTTGCAGCCACCTAGAAATAGTCTGAACCGACCTTCTCGTGTAATTGTTTATAAACTATTACACAGTGCTGAATCCATACTTCTAAGGATTCTGGTGACCTTGATAACATAGAAATGAGACCGTGGGGTATTCGAAATGATCTTAAAAATCATGCCAGCCTGGGTCTGCTCTGCTAGTGTAGACCAGAATGTAAAATGTAATGGCATGAACAGCCAATTCCATCCTGTCCAGCCACAGCGTTTGCAATGTTCTGCCGTCGTTGTGCTGATATTAGAGTCATGACTAAGGATGTAGCTGGAACCCCTTGGTGAAGTAATGTTTACACATTTACCATAACCAACTGCATAATCTTGTGATGCGAGTACTTGTATCAAGATCTTTTTAACAACTTGATATCCGGGTTGGACCCGACAATGTAGTTCCCTTATGTTACAGCTGTAATTTCTCTATAACTGAACTATTGTCAATATCACTTAAAATAAACTGGAAAGTCAGTAATTTGTATCGTATCAAATGTATCATTAATATTTAACAAACATTTCTGATTCCCTCAATAGAGATGTACTGCTCTTTTGGATGCTATCCATGCATACTGTAGTGAACACCCTCATGGCTAAATGTGACAACCTGAGGCATAAGTCAATCCATTGAAGATGTGTAAGTCAATAATGGTTTTACTGTGCAAAGACCAGTCTCCTGAACCACAGTTTAAAACAGCAAGTTCTTGCTTTTTGGCATAACTGTACCGTTGTGCCATAATGCCTGATGAAGCAGGCAACATGGACGCTTGGCCAGTCCGATAGAACGAATCCAAACGAGGTCTTGCTGACTGTTTTAAGACTCAGCTAATGAGGAAGACATAATGGCCATTCATCCTATTGAAGCGAGAATGTATTTCTCTACACTGTTGCGTCACGTATTTTTGCAAACAGTGAAACATGCATAAACATGACGAACATTTGATGAAGTATTGAATCATGCTTTCACCATACTTTGAAATCCAACACTTATTCTGTGTTATCATCAATCTAAACTTGACGATACACCAGTGGCAAGGAGATTAATTACAGGATATTCTTCCTAATTACCATGAGACTAACATATGTCACCATCGTAGAGTAGCAACTTAAATTTGTGCATGAAGAATATGTATATTCGCTCAAAACCTTACTCAACGCTGTATTTAGTTGATACTAACAACTGAAGAATTGATAACTCATGCAATCTCCACTACCTTTGAGTAGGTGATGGTATTTGGAACTTAGAGTTCTAAACATCAGTTCATAATAACTGAATTCAACCGACCACACTACTGTAGCGAGTTTCAAGTTCAAGTTCAATGAGTTATTGTCATCTTCAGCAATGCTGAATACTGTTACTTCATCAATGTGGCTGAAGTAGCCTCAGCTGACAATAGCACAAGGTTGCTAGCAACAATCTAATTGCTACTTACACAATATCAGTTCCTTGATTTGCTCAGCTGTAACACAGCTGCTATATTGCCAATTACTCTTAAACTCAGTTTTGTAACAGATTGCTATAACCCGAATCTCTTGCCACAAGGTGGAGACAAGGCTAATAATAATTAAAGGTAAACCCCAATGACCAACAAACAGTTTATCCCATACTGCAAAGCCTTACTGTTATAGTACAGTTATATTGTCGTTGATAACCTTTGTAATGGGATTTGTATAACATGTATCTCTTACCTTATGAATCTGTTGAAGTCAGGAATAAGTTTTTACATTCGGAAAGTTCATATGCCCGATACTCTCCATTCTTCATTATAACATGCCAATTCTCCCTTATTACATGGGTGGTTTGCATGAGAACTTCTGCCCAATTTCCAAACCCTGGCCATAATCCAACTTACTTGGAATGCTCCGGCTGTGCCTCAACCAAATATTTTTACCCTTTGTGTGCTGTACAAACAAATGTAAATATTACCACTTGTGAACGGTGCACTACCCAAATTTTGGAAGTGCTAGACCCATTTAGTTGAGCATGATTGGAAGGTGCATGGAATTTCTGAGCTATCATGCTGCCCCCAGCTCCAGTGAACCGCTACTGCCGATGTGCACCTGGGGTGCATTCTGAACGATGACTTTTGCCCGTTGTTGCCCTTAAATCTGCCAGGCTTCTTACCCTGTAGAATAGATCTACCTGAATAACCGATTCAGCGGCTGGCTCTCACACCCCCCTGTTGGCGTTGTTCACTGCCGGCACATATGTGCTTGAGTCTGTTCTAGTGACATCTTTAGAGCCCGGAATCATCTTGAACTTTTGCTCTTCCCTCCCCAGAGAGGGTGATCGAAGGCAACTCTAACAGTCGCTGCAGCAGGCCGTAGGATACAAATACTGATACGAAACCATTGGCCTTAACCCAATAGTATATTTTACTGGGATGGCAACTTTATTGTCAGGAAACGTACCTCTGACACGTGCCCGCTCAACCCTTTGGGTATGCCCCACGGCCATACCCTGAGACTCAGTGTCAGCAGGATACTGATCCATCTTGGTCTCTGCCTCCGAGAGGGAGACCTTTGCAGCACTCTATACAACAGTTGCTGTATTTAGGATATTCGTTTCAACGCACTATCCAGCCCTGGTGAGGAATTCATCCCCCGACTCCGTGGGCCTTGCTCTCTAGCCCCGGTGGAGAATCATCTCCCGACTCCGTGGGCGAGCAGATATGTGTGAATTTGTGCAACGCTGTACCAGGCATTGCTGGTGCCACCTTTCATAAAGGCCGGCGCTTTTTGACATGAACAGCCATGCATCAGGCGCTGTTCGCACGGCTCTCCCGTAGTCCGGCACTTCACACATGAAGCAGTCCTGTCAGGCGCTGCTAGCACGGCTCTCCCATGGGCCGGTAATGTCACAAAAGAAACAGCCCTGTATCAGGTGCTGCTGGCACGGCTCTCCCTGGCACTTGCATATATGAAGCAGCCCTGTCAGGCGATGCTGGCGCGGCCTGTCCCATAGGCCCCTACGTTTTACACATTTTACACATGAAGCAGCCCTGTCAGGCGCTGCTGGCACGGCCGGTCCCATAGGCCTGCACATTTTACACATGAAGCAGCCCTGGCAGGCGCTGCTGGCGTGGCCTGTCCCATAGGCCTGCACTATTGCTGTGTAAGCTCACTAAATCAACATTTAGTGTACAGCTTTACCTGTGAAGGGTAAAAAAATAAATCATAGCAACCCGTGCTTAAACAATTATAACATTGTCAGAACATATAACAATCACTTTTTATTTTGCCTTTAGCTTTTATTTAAAGAAAAACACTATAAAATACATACTTATAAGGAGAGCCCTTAATAGCCCGACTCACCTGAGTCCAAATAGGGCTGAATGAGTCCCAGTAATTTCTTGACTGGGGACCAACGTCTGTGAGCCACTGACTCCACTGTCAGTGGCTCCAGCGTTGCTTCCTTGCCGTTCCAACAGCATCTCACAGGCTGGGAGCCACTGACCCCACTGTCAGCGACTCTGCTTAAATTTCTTGCCGTTACCACAGTATCCCAGTAGGCTGCGGAGCCGCTGACCCCCTTGTCAGCGACTCTGCTTAAATTTCTTGCCGTTTTTACGGAATCCCTGCAGGCTGGGAGCCGCTGACCCCCTGTCAGCGACTCTGCTTAAATTTCTTGCCATTTTTACGGCATCCCTGCAGGCTGGGGAGTCGCTAACTGCACTGTTAGCAGCTCCTTATCTCGCAACCCGATCAATTTTGACAGTTTATCCGCATTTGCGGTCGGACTGGAATTTCCCCGCAGTCCATAACTGGCAACTTGTCGGGCTGCGAAACTGGCAGGAAAAACCTCTGTAAAAAGAGGCTCCTGCCTAAAAACCCCTGGTAAGTAAAAAAACAAACTTACCTTTTAAGTTTAACTTACCACGGCAGGAGCTCTGTCCTGTCAGACTGGTGCTTGCGCCAATGCGGCTGACGTAAATGCTGCGCATGCGGCCTGGCGGGCCTTCTTCACGGAATCATTCACGTGTCTCCGAAGTAAAATGCAATGTGAGCATTTATTTCAAGAGGATTAGAACACAAAAACAGGGATGTGATGCTAAGGCTCTAAGGCGCAGGTCAGGCTGCATTTGGAATATTGTGAGCAATTTTGGGCACCATATCTGAGGATGCATATGCTGGCTCTTGAGAGGGTCCAAAGCAGGTTTACAAGAACGACCCCAGGAATGATAGGGTTAACATAAGATGAGCGTTTGACAGCACTGAACTTGTACTCGCTGCAGTTTAGAAGAATGCAAGGGCACCTCATGAAACGTATGGAATAGTGAAAGGCTTAGATATAGTTGATACGGAGAGGATGTTTCCCCTAGTGGGAGAGTCCAGGACTAGAGGTCATAGGCTCAGAATTAAAGAATGTTCCTTTTGGAAGGAGATGGGGAGGAATTATTTTCATCAACGGGTGTGAATCTGTTGAATTATTTGCCAAAGAAGGCTGTGAAGGCCAAATCACTGTATTTCAATGGATATTTTTGAGGCAGAAATAGATAGATTCTTGATTCGTACGGATGTCAGGGGTTATGTGAGGGCAGGAGAATGGGGTTTGGAGGTAGAGAAAGATCAACCATAATCGAATGGCTGAGAAGACTTGATGGACCATCATCCACCTGCTCCATCTTTCCTATGCTCAACTGGATAAGTCGGAAAGCACTGTAGGAGTCAACTTATTCACTTAAAGATAGCGGTGTCAGGGGATAGGGGGAGAAGACAGGAACGGGGTACTGATTAGGGATGATCACATTGAATGGCGGTGCTGGCTCGAAAGGATGAATGGCCTACTCCTGCACCTATTGTCTATTGTCATTTCTCCAGTGCTTTTAGCACTGACTCATTTTCACCATCCGCCCCCACCCTTCCCCAATCTTTGCACATTCCCAATACTGGACTTACCACTCGTCACTTTAATTTTATGTTTCATGTTTCGTGTTGTGTTTTATGATTGTTGGCAGAACAACTTCCCTTTTGGGATGAATACATTTCTATTGTATTGTATCACGTCGTATCATCAGGTGAGCTGAACTAGACTTCCGGTGGTGCCATGTTTTGGTAACAGTCGCCACACATAGCTTCGCTCCCGAAAATTTGCGATTTTTCGCATTAAAACTGGATTTAGAGATCGGGACCGATTAAAAAAGGTTATCGGAGGCCTTGAATGCTCTGCTGATGGCGTCAACAATAAGTGCTGTGCATTAAACTCTGGATTTAACCCTTTAAATGCAGAATCCGATTTCTGCTCAGTCCTCAGAGAAGCATTTCAAAAATATACTGCAGCACTGAGATAGAGCCTGAAGAGCTTGGATAATCGACTTTTGAAGGTGCTCTTGAAGGAAAATTGCCTTCCGAAATGTCTAAAAAAGCTAAGGCAGATAAGGAGAAAGACTTGGAGGACTTAAAGCAAACGGTAAGAGAACTAAAAGATGAAAAGGTGGACGGAACGCACATGGAAAAAATGATGAAAGATATGACAGATAAGCTAATGCTGAATACAAATATGGGCAATTTGAAAGATATTGAGTCTGTGCAGGATTCGATCAACACCGTAAATAAAAGAATTGAAGATGTGAGAGTTGAACTATTGGAGCGATGGACAAGGGGGAAGAAGACACTAATAAGAAGTTTGTTGCAGTGCATGAGACTGTCGCCTCATATGTGAAAACAATGAAAGAGATGGAGGAAGAGATGGGACGAATGGCCGAGGATATGAAGAAAATGAAGACACAGCACGACCTCACTGCAAAACAGCTGGCAAAATGTTCGGTGAAGTGCCTAGACTTGGAAACTCCTTTGGAGACGCTTTAATCTAAGGTTAGTAGGAGTACCCGAGGAAGCCGAGGGAGATAACCCTCGGGAGTTTGCTGGGGATCTAATTAAAGAAGCTCTCAATCTTCCTAACCTTCCGAAAATTGAAGCGGCACATCGAATTCCAAGATTCAAACAAAAATCCCAAACAGGCTCAGAATACACACGTCTGATATTTGTGAAATTTTGGGACATCTCTGGTGTGGAAGAGGTGATGAGTAATATCAAACATGGAGTACCACTGAAATACGAGCAGACAACCTTTAAAATATTTTGAGATTACCCCTATGAAATGGTCCAAAAAAGAAATCAGTTCTTCAAGGTAAAGCAAGCGCTCCAAGGCGTGAAGGATGTCAGATATGGAGTCTACTTCCCCGCGAGAATGCGCATTTCTTACAACGATCAGCAAAAATCGTTTACAAATCCGGAGAGCGCAAATAAATATGCCTTAACCATCGTGGAAGAGAATAAGTAACTTGAAAAGCTGTACTGTATGGGCACTCTCTCTACTATTTCAACATGAAATGTGTTCAACAGAAGATGGAACTCTCCCTGTGTTTAGACTCGACGGCTTATTGAGGAATGTTAATTCAAGGACATACTGGGTTCCAAGTGAAGTGGAAAAAGATAAACACTGAATACAGAGCTTTTCAATATAATCTGAACAGAGCAATTACCGTGGTTTAACATTTTTAACTGAATAACCTAATGTTATAGAAATAACACTTTTAACATTTAAAACATTGAAAACTATCATAGAAATTGTAATTAACATTAACCAGATCGGTAGTAAGGGGCTGATTTACAATCTAGCATCTATAACTTAATATCTTAATAAGTGATGTCCAGTGGCACCATGCAGTGGTGAAGGTGCAGCATTGAACTCAGCCTGCTAAAAATCGTGTAAAAAGCTGTTACTAAAGTCGGGACCGATTTAAAAACATCCACCGGCGGCAGCTTGGTGTCGTGGGAGTGATATCAGCAGATAATGTTGAGAAATTTGAGCTTTAATAGGACCTTTAGATGGAAAAAGGTAAAACATCAAAGGGGACCTAAGAAATCCACTATCAGACTCCTGCTGGAAGAAGATTTGGCAGCCCTCCAAACAGGAACTGAAAGTTCAGACGAAGAATTTGATTCTCAACAAGCAGTATCTGAAATGGCTACAAAACGAGAGACGAAAAGGACAGAAAAGGAGAAAGAGATGAAGCAGTGGGAAGAAATGGTAAGAGCTAATCTTACTAAAGATCTTACCGTAGATCTTACTAAGGAATTCTCCAAAATGCTCACTAATATGAACAAGATACTGGAGAGCAAATTATCTAAAATGGAGGTTAATCTCTCCAAGAAAACAGAGGCTGCGCGTGCTGAATCAAAGGAACAGTTTGAATTTTTGGAGCAACAGCTGTCGGATCTGGATCAGAGGACAACTCAGGATTTTGCGAGAATGGATAATGATTATTATAAGAAATTTGATGAATTGAATGAAGGAGTTGATAAGTCGATAGAAGATATGAAGATTGAAATACGTGAGATGACTCGGGAAATATCGACCCTGAAAGAAGAACAAGGGGTTAATCGGGAGCAATTGAATAAATTGACAGATAAAATTCAGCACTTTGAAGCTAGATCAAGGAGACAGAACTTGAGGATTGTAGGAGTAAAGGAAGGGCAAGAGCTAGGAATTTTAATGACTGAACTCGTTACTAAAATACTCAAAGATGTCTTTAAGTTGAAGGAAAACCCGAGGATTGATGTGGCACATCGGGTAGGTCGCTTCTGAAGAGAAATAAATACGCCCCCAAGACAGATTATTGTGAAATGTTTGGACATTTCAAGTTTGGATAAACTTATGAAGATGATACCACATGGGGAGAGGCTTACAGTTGATGGAGAAATTGTCAGATTCTACAGAGACTACCCACGCGAAATACTGGAAAGAATAAATACATTTAAAAGAGTAAGCAGCATTCTGCAAGCTAAATCAGAGGTGAAATACGGAGTAGTGTTTCCCGCGAAAATGAAAATTAATTATAACTCTATTAAACGCGCCTTCATGGACCCGGATTTGGCATTTAATTATGCACGAGAAATTGTAAAGAAAATAGAAAAAAAAGAAGTAAAAGCGGATGAGTAAATATCTATTGGGAATCTGTGCTGTAATTAAGACGATGGAACTGCTCTAGACATTAACCAGATAGGCTTATCTGTCACGAATGTGTATGCAATGAACAGGCCCTGGTTTCAACCTTGAACAGATAAGGAGAAGAGAAATAACTGAAAGAACATTTTGAAACAACACGATCAGATTTGAAAGAAAATCAAAGGACATTATGGACTTAAGAAATGTTTTATATTACAGTATATATGTAATGTAAAGAATGAATTAACTATATAATCGTAATATCACTAATTAATGGTTATGCTATTATAGTAATGTTATACTAATATGAGGAACCAAGGTATTAACCTAATGGATTTAGGGGATAAGGGGCATATAGAGATGATTATTATTAACAGATATATAAGGTTAATTTGGTTGATAAGAAATGAAATATAATTTAGGATGTACGCTAACACATTATAATTAATGAAAAGGGGTATAAGAATATTAGAACATCATAAACTTGTGGGAAGAAGGAGGCGTTAATGATATGGAAAAGTTCCAGAGGTTTGGGCTGGAAGATGGTTGTATTTAAGATAAGAAATGCAACCCTTGAAACAGGCTGGTGAATACTGATGAATACTGTATATTCGGACAGGGACAGGGCAGGTGTTCTCATGTTTTTTAATTCTAGGACTCGGGGATACCGAGCAAGTAACATAGAAGGTTTAAAATCGGGGTAGAAAAGAGAACATTTGAAACATTAAGGATGACTTTTTTTTCCTTAGATATATTAAGACATATTGAGATATATTTAGATGAAACGGCATGTAGTTATAAATCCCAATGTATTTAGGTGACTGAACTCAATGTATAACTCCATCTACGGAGGTCAATCAATTTTTAGCCATCATAGATGGCTTCTTGTATTTAGGGTATCACCTTTTTGATAACTTAAAATCACGTGTTTTTTTTGTGTTGTTGCATTTACTCTAATGTGGCTTATTTAACTATTTTTCTTTTTTTCATCACTATTTTTCAACAAACCTTTCTCTTTTTCTTATGGAGGTTCAATATACGGAAGAGAGGTAAAATAACGTCAGAAGTGTGGGATGATACCCACATACCCAAAAGTCTGAGGTACCTAATTACACCACATGAAGTAAAATTACTAAAACCTATTTATAATGCAGGCCAATAAGGAAAATACGAATGGAGGAGTCACATTTTGTAGTTGGAATGTTAGGGGTGCGAATGATCCAATTAAAAGGGGCAAGATTATGGCCCATTTAAAATCTTTGAAGGTGGATATAGCGTTTCTACAAGAAACGCATATGAAACTACAAACTCAGATGAGATTTAGGGCAAACTGGATAGGCCAAATGTATCATTCGTCATTTACTGCTAAAGCCAGAGGAACGGCTATTATTATTCGGAAAGGTATACCATTTACATTAAATAATACAATATCTGATAAAGAAGGAAGATACACGATAGTGGCGGGAGAAATTTATTCCACTCCACTGACTCTGATAAATATTTACGCTCCAAACTTTGATAATCACCAATTTTTTAAGAAAATTATGGATCAAATAGATGAGTATAATTTTCAAAATGTAATACTAGGGGGGGCCTTTAATTGTGTTATAGATGCATACTTAGACAAATCAACAAACACTTATATAAAAACACTAATATAATAGATTTATGGAGAATAACTAACCCAACTGGAAGGGAATATTCGTTTTACTCATCAGTACACGAAACTTATTCAAGAATTGATTATTTTTTAGTGGACTCAAAACTAATACCATATACGATTAATCCTAAATACCACAACGGTATTATTTCTGATCACTCCCCGCTGACTTTTACTTTAAAACTTGAGGGAATGCCAGGTACAATTTTTTTTTGGAGATTTAACACACAAATAGCTAATGACTTACAAGGTTACGAGTATTTAAAACAACAAATGATTTTTTTTTTGAAACAAATGAGACTCCAGGGATTTCACCATCTCTATTATGGGAATCTTTTAAGGCATTCATTCGTGGAGTTATAATTTTGTATCAAAGTTTTCTAAATAAAAAAAACAGGACAGAACAAGGGACGTTAGAAAAGGAAATTAAATTATTAGAATTAGGAAATGCAAAAGACCCAACCATCGATAAACACAATAGGATAACATTACTGAAATTTAAACTTAATCGAATATTATCGGCAAGAGTAATAAGATTATTTCAGATCACAAAACAAGTACAATTTGAATATGGGGATAAACCACATAAACTTCTAGCACGACAATTGAAGAAACAATTAGTAAAATCAAATCAGAGAACGGGAAACTATTAACTTTACCTAAGGACATTAACAAAAGGTTTGCTCAATTTTATCAAAATTTATATACATCTAAAACTAACATTGAAGACAATAAAATTATATTTTTTTTAGATAAGTGTAACTTGCCAAAATTGGATATCTTAGAACAGGAGGAATTAGGAGCCCAGATTACAAGTGAAGAAATAAGAGAAACAATAAACGAATTGAAAAATGGAAAGACTCCAGGCCCTGATGGTTTTAATAATAAATTTTTTAAAAGATTTTAGGAGTTAATGGTCCCTCGATTACTTAAATTATACAGGTATGCTTTTACCGATAAGAAATAACCAGAAACTTTAGCAGAATCTACAATTACGCTTATACCAAAAAAAGATAAAGATCTAGAAGATCCGGGCTCGTATAGAGCTATATCACTTTTAAATACAGACCAAAAAATTTTAGCAAAGATTTTAGCAAGAAGATTAAGCAAATATATTAATAAATTGATAAACCAGGACCAAACGGGGTTTATACCCAAAAGACAATTATTTAACAATTTGAGACGACTTTATAATATAATGTATTCACATAAAGGGGAAAAGGAAGACATCAGTTATATCTTTGGACGCAGAAAAAAGCATTTGATCAGGTAGTGTGGCAGTATTTATACATAGTACTCCAAAAATTTAATATGGGAGATCATTTTATTAGATGGGTTAAATTATTATACGATAAACCAACAGCAAGAATATTAACTAATAATACGTTGTCTCATAAATTCCAACTATCACGGAGCAATAGGCAGGGATGTGTTTTATCACCCCTGCTATTTGCCCTTATGATAGAGCCACTGGCTGAAAGGATAAGAACTCATCCGGATATTCAGGGATATAATTCTAAGGACTCTAATAATACAATATCATTATACGCGGATGATATACTTTTATATATTAGAAATTCAGAAACGAGTATCCCGAACGTATTAAATGTAATAGAGAAATTTGGTTCCTTTTCTGGATATAGAATAAATTGGAATAAAAGTGAACTTATGTCATTACATCCGCAGAAAGCAAATCATCTATTAAAATGTCCATTTAAAATTGCAACGGAAAAATTTAAGTATTTAGGTATTCAAGTTACCAGAAGATATAAATCATTATTTAACGCTAATTTTAGTCCTCTGTTAAATAAATTGAACGCTTTGATTACATTTTGGAAAACGCTCCCACTATCATTAATTGGCAGAATAAATGCTATAAAAATGATAGTGCTACCACAAATATTATATTTATTTCAATCCATACCAATATATATACCAATTTTTTTTTAAAAACTAGAGTCTAATATTACTAATTTTATATGGGACCTCAAAGCACATATAATTAAAATAAATTATTTGTGTAAACCTAAAGATGTAGGGGGACTTGCACTGCCTAAGTTTTAATATTATTATTGGGCAGTGCTTATTAAGAATATTATTTATTGGTTGGATTGTCCTTCTCAACAGATGGAATGGATAAGAATGGAAAAAGAGGATTGTTTTCCTTATGATTTAGGAGCGATCCACTTCTCCCCGATAAAATTGAATAATATATTATATAAGAAGAATCCAATTATACACAATATAATTCGAATTTGGAAACAAATGAAATTAAATTTAAAATTAAGAAACTTATCTTCATTAACACCAATAGTGAATAACCCGGTATTTAAACCATCTATTACGGATAAAACATATAGACAATGGGAAAGACTGGGAATTAAAAAGTTGGGTGACATGTATGAAATGGGAAATTTATTATCATTTCAACAATTAAAATCAAAATTTAATTTGAATAATAACCAATACTTTAAATATTTACAGATATGTGACTTTATAAAAAATATATACCAAGATTACAGAATATAACGATAGACCCACTGGAAGAAGCAATGAATATTAAGGCAGACTCACAAAATATAATAGCACATCTATATAACAGTATTCTTAATAGAGAATTGCCTTCAACAGAGGCAATTAGAGAAGACTGGGGATTACACAGACTATATTATTCAAAAGTTAGGTTGAATAAATTTTATTCAAATATCTCACCAATTTGTGATAAATGTCTTTCTCAAAATGCCAATCTTACACACTCTTTCGTTTAATAATGGTTTAATAATAGCGAAAAAACTCATACTTAAATTTTGGAAAAAGGCTACTATACCAACACTCAAAATGTGGATTGGTAATATGTTGGAAACGGCACATTTGGAAGAAATGAGACTCCTCCTAATAGAAAAAAAAGACCAATTCTTAACGAGTTGGTCTCCATTTATTGACCTTGTGGAATCATGCGGTGTAATATCATCATAAAATTAAACATTCTGGGTTTGACTGAAAAGTGATTAAGAATATTTTTTAAAAAAACATCGACTGGTTGCGTGGGAGAATCTTTCTGCTTTACTTTCTCACATTTCTTTCTTCACTCTACACTCACTAGTCTATTCTTCACTCTTAAATGTGTTTTTAAAAAAAGGAAGTTGTACAAATAATGTTTTAATAATTCTGGGAACCTGTAAAAAGGTACCATTAAAATGTACTGTACTTCTAATAAATTAAAAAAAAAAAATCTTAATAAGTTTTAAGCAGATTTATAACCGGGTTGTGGGGGGGATGACGGGCTCCTGGCTCAGATCCAGCAGCCTGCCCTAGGTGGCCCCTTCAACCAATATCTGATAATTATCGAGGTAAAAACTGATGCTTAACATTCTGTTGATAAAACAGTTAGATATATTTGGGAATACATATGAAATGGATATATGTACTGCAATTAGGTATTATATAGTTGATTTGGAACCGGCTCGGTTCTAGTACGGATATGGTATGACTTATTGAGGGAACGGAGCTATTTGTTTATTAACATCGACAACAGAAGTCGATACAATGTTTTCTCCCACCAACAGGTGGGCCACTTATTACAGTGCCGACAAGCTCGGTCACTGTATTTTCACTTTTACTATTTTTTTGTTACTATCACAATTAATCACATGTGTGTTTTTTTTATTCAAGGATAATCGCAAAAGAAATCCACAAACTGAACTTGGTAGGTTGACTGTTCCCCCATTGCTTAAAGACCTGAGGTATGGATGCACCACAAGATACATAGGTACTAAACCTAGTCAAAATGCTAGACACTAAACAAAATAAATCGGGAGGAATCTCATTTTGCAGTTGGAATATTAGGGGGGATAACGAACGTATTAAAAGGGGTAAGATTTTAGCACAGCTGAAAGCATTTAAGTCAGATGTTATCTTCCTCCAAGAAACACATCTTAAAGTTCAAGATAAAGTTAGATTGAGGGCCAACTGGATAGGTCAAACTTTTCATTCGTCATACACGTCAAAATCCAGAGGCACGTCCATCATGATTCGCAAAGATATACCATTTAAACAGAAAAATACCTTAACAGATAAGGATGGGAGATATTTGATAGTTACCGGTGAGATCCATGCAATCCCAATCACATTGGTAAATATATATGCGCCTAACTTTGATAATCCGCATTTTTTAAATAAAATTTTGAATATAATTGCAGAATATAATTACCAGAATGTTATAATTGGGGGAGGCTTTAACTGTGTCTTAGATCCTTATTTAGATAAATCCAGTCAAAAACAACGAGGTAATATGAAATCTAAAACTAGCGAACTTTTAAACACATATATAAAAATTACAAATATAACCGATGTTTGGACGATTGCAAATTCGACAGGCAAGGAATATTCGTTTTATTCATCGGTACACAAGACTTACTCACGTATAGATTATTTCCTGGTAGACACAAAATTAATTCCGTATACTCTTAACCCAAAATACCACACAAGTACGATTTCAGATCATTCCCCCCTAACTTTAAAAAAAAAAAATAGAAGGCATGTCTAAGAATACATGGTTCTGGAGGTATAACCCCCAAATTTTAAAAGACCCGCAAGGGAGTATATATCTAAGACAGCAAGTGGATATTTTTTTCGAAATAAATGATAAGCCTGACACACCACCTACATTATTATGGGAATCTTTCAAATCTTTTATTAGAGGTGTTATAATCTCATACCATGCCTTTCAGAATAAAAAAATAAGAATGAACATCTGCAGCTGGAGGAACAAATTAGGCAATTGGATATAGATAATGCTAAAGACCCGTCCATAGATAAACACAATAAAATATTAATACTAAAATTCAAATTAAATAAATTACTATCAGAGAAAGTTATAAGATTATTCCAAATTACAAGACAGGAACAGTTTGAATTTGGGGAGAAGCCTCATAAACTTCTCGCACGCCAATTAAAAAAACGAGAAAAGGAACACACGATTTCAAAGATTAAATCAGACAAAAGGGAAGTATTAACATTACCGAATGAAATTAATAAAAGATTTGTGCAAATTTATGAGAATCTGTATACATCCAAAACCACAACAGACACCAACACAATCACCGAGTTTCTGGATAATTGCAATCTTCCCAAACTAGAATTGCAGGAACAAGAGGAATTGGGAGCACAAATCTCAAATAAGGAAATAGAAGAAACAATATTCTCATTAAAAAATGGAAAAACACCAGGTCCCGACGGATTTAGTAATGAATTCTATAAAAGTTTTTACGATACATTTAGTCCTCGTCTACAGAAAATATACACACACGCTTTCAGAGAACAAATATTACCTGATACACTAGCAGATTCTACGATTACATTAATACTTAAGAAAGATACAGATGAGGAAGAATCTGGATCCTATAGAGGTATCGCGTTGTTAAATACAGATCAAAAAATATTAGCAAAAATATTAGCAATAAGATTAAGTAAGTACGCCATTAAACTAATACATCCGGATCAAACGGGTTTTATCCCTAAGAGACATTCATTTAAATAATTTGTGACGTCTGCTTAATATAATGCACTCACACCAAACTAATGATCCAAATCTCGCAATTATTTCACTGGATGCACAGAAAGCAATCGATTAGGTTGAATGGAAGTATATGGTTAAGGTATTGGAAAAATTTCAACTGGGAGAGAATTTCATTCAGTGGGTTAAATTAATATATAATAAGCCAACGGCCAGAATATTAACTAATAATATTTTATCCACAAAATTTCAACTGTCAAGGGGTAATAGACAAGGTTGTTCATTATCACCATTGTTATTTGCCCTCATAATTGAAGCACTAGCGGAAAGTATTAGAACTCATCCGAATATCCACGGATATAAGACAAAATATTAAAACAATAAAATATCATTATACGCTGATGATGTACGTTTGTACATCACAAAGCCTCATATCACTATACCCAATATTTTAAATTTAATTGAGGATTTCGGTTCATTTTCAGGTTACAGAATAAACTGGAATAAAAGTGAAATCATGTCAATAAAACCGAAAGATTCCATACATTTCGTACAATTTCCTTTTAAAATAGCTGGGGAAAATTTTAAATACTTGGGCATTGAAATTACTAGAAGATATCAAGACATGTTTAAAGCAAACTATAACCCTGTACTTAAGAAATTACATAATTTAATTAAATTCTGGAAAACGCTCCCGATGTCCTTAATAGGTCGAATAAACGCCATAAAAATGATTTTTCTACCACAAATTCTATACTTGTTCGAATCAATCCCACTATATCTACCCAAAAAGCTTTTTAAAAAATTGGACTCAGATATTACAAATTTTATTTGGGATTATAAGACCCATAGAATACAAAGACTACACCCGAATAAACCCAAAGTAGTAGGGGGATTAGCACTCACTATTTTTATGTATTATTATTGGTCGGTAAATATTAGAAATATGATTCAATTGTTGGATAATGCACTTCATCAACCGGAATGGATCATTATGGAAAAAGAGGACTGCTCCCCCTTTAATATTGGTGCAATCCTTCTTTCACCAATGACGGTGAATAATACAAACTACAACAAAAACCCAATTATACATAGTAAAATCAGAATTTGGAAACAAATAAAATATAATTAAAAATTAAGAAACTTATCTCTCCCATCTCCTATTGCTAAAAACCCTCTGTTTAAACCCTCGATTATAGACAAAGCATTCATACAATGGGTAAGAGCAGGAATTAAAACTTTGGGAGATTTGTATGATACGGGAAACTATTATCATTTAAACAAATACAACTAAAATACAATCTGGGTAACAATCAGTATTTTAAATATTTAAAAATATGTGATTATTTGAAAAAACATGCACATGAATTTCACACAATGCCATTAGACTTACTAGATGAAGTCATGAATACAAAGGCGGAATCACCAAATTTAATTTCACATATATATAATATTATACTAAATGCAGTAATACCAACAACGGAAAATATTAGAGGTGAGTTGGAAAACGAACTATGCATAACAATTTCCAATGAAAGGTGGAAAGAATACTTATTAAATGTGCACAAATGCTCAATTAACGTAAGACACACTTTAATACAATTTAAAATTATACATAGATTATACTACTCAAAAACTAAATTAATGTTTTTCCCTAACGTTTCACCAATTTGTGATGAATGCCACTGTCAAGAAGCTACAATAGCGCACTCATTCATCTTTTGTACAAAAATTCAAAGGTTTTGGATTGAAATCTTTGAATTTTTCACAAAAGTGTTTAAAATAAAAATGACACCAAAGCCAGAATGGATTATTTTCGGAATGACAGAGGGTAGTCCGGAATTAAATGCGTATCAAAATAATTTATTTGATTACGGCTTAATAATAGGAAAAAAACTCATCTTAAAATTCTGGAAAAATGCTCCTATACCAACATTAAATATGTGGATTTCAACTATGTTTGAAACACTACATCTGGAAGATATGAGACTCCGCCTGGAAGGAAAATCAGACACTTCTTTCAGACGTGGTCTGCATTTATAGAATTGCTACAAAGATAGGGTGCAGGAGTACCTCGGGCCTTGGTAGGGGGGGATGAAAAATTATGGAGTTGGTGGATTCCTTTTGCGTGATATATATAACAGAGTAACTGGACTTTTTTTTTCCTTTTCCTTTTTTTTAGGGTCTCTCTCTTCACCCCCTTTCACCCCCCCTGACCAAGGGTTTAATCTCCCTTTTGGCACGCTCTTTCACTATCACAACCCTTTTCACCTATTTCACTCTCTTTCTTTCTATTCTTTTTCTTTAAAAGCCATACAATTATGGGGTACAATGATTGTAACAAGATATATGTGAAGTACATTGATGTACTTACCTCTAATAAAATAAAATATTAAAAAAATAAAATAAAAAAAGTAAAAAAATAAAAAATAAAAAAAGTAAAAAAATAAAAAATAAATAAAGTGAGCTGAACTGAACTAAATTAAACTGAAATAAACGAAACTGCTTTAAATTAAACTAAACTAAAATAAGCCGAAGAAACTAATGTGAGGTAAACTAAACCAAATTAAAGTGAATTAAATTAAATTAATCTAAACTAAAGTAGAATGGACGAAACTGTAACCCAGGTTTATTTCACAGAACCATCGCACTAAGCACGATAATCCTCCTCTGAATAAATCCCATGACGATGGCGTGTGTGACTAACCTGTGACACGTATGCGTACGGCTGGGCTTGGAGGGGACGGGAGCCACCGAGCGGAGAAGTGCACCAACATGATGCAGGTGTAGGTGCTGTCAACGTCTGCCCTTAAGTCTGTGATGCGGCGGGTGAGGGTCGTGTGACTCCCCGTGTTGCTGGTGAGAAGGTTGGAGTCTTTCCTCAACTGGAACCTCCCCGCAGTGTCCCGCCGTGAACTAGCGCACGTGATGGTGACGGATTCTCCAGGCACGTACACGGCATAGTCAGGAGTCTTGGAGATAGTGGGCTGTGGTGGACGTTCTGGAACAACATACATTGCCATAAAACATTCACAAACAAACTTGAGGTGTTACATTTTGAAAAGTCCAAAATGGGCAGGACCTACACAGCTCTGGGGAGTGTTGTAGAGTAGAGGGCTTGAGGAGCTCAGGCATATAGTTCCCTGAAAGTGGAAACATAGGTAGATAGGGATTGTTGTAGAGCAGAGGGATCTAGGAGGGCAGATGCATAGATTCTTGAAGGTGGTCTCACGGGTGGATAGGGATTGTTGTAAAGCATCGGGATCTAGCAGCGCAGGTACATAGTCCCTTGGAGGTGGAGTCGCAGATAGATAGGGTGTTGTGGACAAGTGGGACCTAGGAGTAAATTGACACAGTTCCCTGAAAGTGGTATCACAGGTAGATAGGGAATGATGTTGAGCAGAGGGATTTAGGAGTACAGGTACATATTTCCTAAAACGGGGCATCACAGGAAGATATGGAGTGTAGTAGAACAGAGGGGTCTAGAAGTGCAGTTACATCTTTCACTGAAAGTGGCATCATAGGGAGTGTTGTAGAGCAGAGGGATCCAGGAGTGCAGGTGCATAGCCCCTGAAGGTGGCGTCACAGCTCGATTGGGAGTGGTGTAATGCAGAGGGATATGAACCAAACTCAATTGGATTAAATAAACATAAAATCAAAGTGAATGAAGCGAAACAAAATAAAAGGAACTAAGCTAAACTAAACAAACAGAAGTAAACTCAATATAATTAAATTAAAGTGAATTAAATTAAGTTAGCCTAATAATCTAGCAGAGCTGTACAGACGCCACACATGCAAAGCCGCGAGACCCGATGGTAGCAGCCCTTGGGTACTCAAGCCGTGTGCAGCCAGTTGTGCAGAGGCCCCCAGCATAGCTTCAAACTGAGCCTGAGACTGGAGATGGTTCATGTGATGTGGAAGACATCCTGCCTGGTTCTTGTACCAAACGGGACATGTCCCAGCTCCTCCGATGACAGCAGACCGGTGGTGCTGACTTCACAGATCATGAAGTCCCTGGAGAAGCTAGTGCGCACGAACCTGCTACCACTAGTTAAACCCTACCTGGACATCCTGCAGAGGTGGGGATGGAGGATGCCATCGTCCACCTGCTCTATCATTCCAATGTTCACCATGGTAAGCCTGGAAGCACTGTCAGAGTAATGTGATTTGACTTCTCCAATACTTTTAACACCATCCAGCCTACACTTTCAGAGCAGACAATGTATAAAAAAGGACAGAGCCGTCTATACTTTCAGAGGAGGCTCTTCAACGTCTGCAATAAGATGCTGCAGATGTTCTACCAATCGGCGGTGGCCAGTGCCATCTTCTTTGCGGTCATGTGCTGGGGTGGCAGGGTGAAGGTCATGGATGACAATAGAATCAACCAGCTCATCGGGAAGGCTGCGTCCGCCCTGGAGGTGGAGTTGGTGAATGTCTTGGAGCGGAAGGTTATCCTCAAGCTGTGGAACATCTTACACAATTCAGCTCATCCCCTCCATGACACACTAGTCAACCTGAGGAGCACCATCAGCAATAGACTGGGTCCAACATGGTGCAGCAGAAAACGCCACAGGAGATCATATTTTTCCCTGTGGCTATGGACCTGTGCAAATCGTCCCCCTTCTGTCGCAGGTTCACTGAATCACGTTCACCCCCATTCCGCCTTCACCCACCTCTCCAATCTTTGCACATCCCCAATCCTAGACTTTTCACTCGTCACTTTAATGTAATGTATCTTGTTGTGTTTCATGATTGCTGGTAGACCAATTTCCCTCTCTAAGTTCTATCGTATCGTATTGCATCGTATCAGAAAGTTCACTGAACAGAACTAAATTACACTGAAGTAAACTAAACCGGATTAAATTAAACTAGAACATACCATACTAAGCCATAGAAGCTAATGTGAGTTGAACTAAACTAAATAAAACTGAAGTAAACTAAACTAATCTAAATTAAAGCAGAACTTACCAGTTTGAAGTTTGATCTTTATTTTATGAGGAGTTACGATGAGGGATTACGTGAAGACCCCGCCAGCACGCATGCGCGACATTCTTCAAAGCAGTGGTGTGAAATCACAGATACCAGAGTAGACTAATATAGTAAGATAAGAGAGAACTTCCATACCAGTTGAACTTTATAATAGAGGGTTTTGGGAGCGGACGGCACGTAATCCCTCATCGTAACTCCTCATAAAATAAAGATCAAACTTCAAACTGGTAAGTTCTCATTTAATATTACTATTTTACTTCGGAGTCACGTGAGTGACTACGTGAAGATTTCAAAGCTCTGTGATTTCATGCCCTGGAACGAGACCATGCTCACACACTGCCATTCTGGGACGGAGGATGAACGTATTTCACACACGACACTGTGCTGAAAAACAATAAAGGTATTATTCATACCTAAAATAACATGCCCCACATTGGGTAATTTATTTTACAGAACTTAATTTTTCCCTGCAAACGTCTCAGGATCGGCCACGGGTTTATTATAAAGCATTGAATGCGTTCATTGCTCCACCCCGCTGTGGCAAGGATGTGGTCCATAGGAACTCCCATCATCCTAGCGTCCGATGTAGATGCAGCCCTGTTGGAGTGAGATTTGAAACATTAGTATTCCACCACTGCACGTAATACCACCCGAACCATCTGGATATGGTTTGCACTGTGACCTTAGGTGAGGGCATTTATGGCTAATGAGAAAGCTCTCTCCGTGCCCATAAGTGTCTTGGTGACTATATATTGGAAAATATGTGTCGCTATGCAGGGCCGACTATCTGCAGGATAGGCCAGAACTCTAATATTGGCCAAAGGAACCGGGTCAGTCTTGTTTAAGTACCCCTGTATGTAGCAGGTTATCTGCCATTTGTGACAGACATGACGTCCTATTCTAGCTTGTGTAAGGACTGGACCCGTTGTGCTGATCCAAGTGCCATAATCATTCCCATCTAGGATATTAGTTTGTCCAGAGTGAGCTCCGATATTGGTGTCCATCCTCGTAACATGGTGTACTACCTATGTCCCATATATGGGTGTATCTGGGCCTGGGGGGAATAGAGTACAAATACCCCTCATTCGTTTAGGTACTAGTGGGTGTGATCCTATAGCCAGGTGATCACTCCCTCTGCCCAGATATTAGATAGGGCACTCCTTGCACAATAATGGCACTGTAACTCAATCCTTCATCGAAATGAAAGGTGGCCAGAACTCCAGCACTTCAGTGTTGGTGGCTGAGTCATATGTAGTGTTCGTCCTGGTGCAGAACACTTCCCATTTCCTGACATATGTCAGGTACTGTCTTCTCGTGGACTCCCTGCACGACACTGAGATGGCATTGATCGTCCTGTCGGAGAGTCCGTATCCCAGAAATGGCCTGTTCAGAAACTGCAAATCAACAAGTTCATACAGTCATGGCACGGATACTTTCCCGCACGGGGTGTGCTAACCTCCTTGGCCGTTGTTGATCCAGATGCAGGGTTCTGAGACCATCTTTGTACTGTTGGGAACCATGGTACCCGTTGCGGCGTCTTGTTTAATTATTGTAAGACTCGCCTGATGAGGCAGAAGGGGAAAATGCATAGCAAAACAAATCCCCCCCCCCAATGCAGCGAGAAATCGTCCATCGCTGCTGCCCCTGGGTCTGGTTCCCAAGCAACATATGTTGGTAGTTGGTGAATTAGTCTGGATGGAAAAAAGGTCGATATCTGGTGTCCCATACCGGTCTATAATATCTGTAAACACTTTCCGATCCAACATCCATTTAATGTTGTCATTGAATTTACGTGACCTGGTGTCTGCCACTGTATTTAGCTTACCTGGAAGGTAAGTGGTTGAGATCCAAATCTCTCTCCCAGACACCAGTGCCAGATATTATTAGGCAATTCATCACATGATATCGACTTTATTTCACCCATATGATTATATATAGGCCCCCAGTGTGGTATCAATTTGTACCGTACATGCAACTGGTGCTCATCTGAGCAGTAGGCCCTGAGTCCATGAAACGCTCCCAGCATTTCTAGATAATTAATTCCTAGTGCTTTAAACAGAATAATTTTTGTGCACTCATCCAGAGATGCCAACCCTAAATTTAGTTCACAGTAACATTCAACCCATTTGTCCGTAACAAATGGGGTTAAATGCATTTCTCTCCGTAACATACTCACTTGGGGTTGTTGCCGGCGGCTATGCGCCTGCGCACTGGTGCAGATCAGCGGGCTGCCGCGGGCGGGTGCGGCACATGCGCACTTGGCAAGGTGCCGGCGGGTCTGCGCCTGCGCACTGGGTGGGGGTGGGGGTGGGGGGGAATGGGGCTTCGGCAACCCTCCCCCACTGCGCACGCGCGGCCACTGGGGCCCGGCCCCAGTAATGCGATGACACATGGCGCCGGCAAACAGCAGAACACCGTAAAAAGGTTATTTCGCCGGGACAAAATACGGCGAATGACACTTGGCATCTCTGCTCATCTGCCACCACAACTTGCGGTGGTATTAGTTGCTCCCCAACCTTTAGCACTGGCATCAGTCTGTAATGTACCCTAGGGATATAGAATGGGGTGATGGGGTTAGGATAATATTGAACATTTCTATCCACCAGTTTAATTCTAATTTACTTTCCCTGGTAGTTGCATAGGCCTATTGAAATGGCCTGCATGATTTTTGAGAGCTAAAATTTCCTCTTCCAGGTTTTAATAATGGAGTGGTCCAATTGTGCTGCTGGGAACGCAGCCACCAATTTCCCAATCACTCTTGCTCCTTGCCGAATGGATGGTTCCCTGATGCCAGTGAGGATTTTGCATACTCCCATCAAGTCTGTCACTTTGTTTGGTGGCAAGGTGATAGACATATGAACAGAGTCAATAGTGAACCCCAAATAATCCATGGTAGTGGAGGGTTCCAATTTTGATTCATCTGGATGTACGTTAAATCTCTGTGTTGTGGCTGATACCACCAATGTAGCCAGCTCCAATTTTCACCTACAATGAGAATATCATCAAGGTAAGCCATGACGATATGGTTATGTTTCTTTAAGTATGCTAAAGCTGGTTTTAATAAATTTGTAATAGCCTGGGTGCTGATGACAACCCATTGGATAAGGCATACTGCCATAGCTGTCCCATCCAGATAAATTTCAGGTATTTACGATGACCCTGTGTGTGACAAACGTGTCTATTTTGAAATGGGCATACTAAACGGAAGTATTTAGTTCGGTCAAATTTGTAATGATACGGCAACCACCATCTTTTTAGTTTTTTATAAATATATTTGATACAAACTCTTGAAATTCTCTGATTGTTTTCTCAATCCCTTTTGTGTTTAGTCTTAACAGTTCAGCATGGCCTGCTGTTCTCTCTTTTTGTGAAGTATGAACTTCCTGCTAGGCGTATGCTGAACTGGGACGGTAGTTCGTATACAAATTCAATTTTGTAATTCTGAATACTTCCGAGTATGTAAAAGTTCAGAGGTAAAAGTGCAGCATACATGATGAAACAAGTGCAACCGTCCCCCAACTTTTGATGAATCGGACATGCAATGTTTTTTAAGACAACCAGACCCACCTACCTCCATGGTTACCGGTGTTGTGTGGGTTGTCTCCGCAGTTGTTTCTTCTGGTATTGTGTTGCTGCGTTGTGGGGTTGGCGCATTTTCCATTAAGGCCGGGCTGGGCCATGGTCTGAAAGACCGCTGTGCAGGTGGGCCGGCCTTCGAGCTTTCACCACCAGATGGTCTTCCATAGCACCGATGTCTGGTGGGTGTGTAGGGGTGCTGCCGCTGTTGATAGTGGGTTTTAGAGGTGCTTGGCACCTTAATCAGGCCTACAGCCTTGGCTTCCTCATGCAGATCTTTCACCTGCTTCGGGAGGTCCCCCAACAGCAATTTTGGCGCCTGTGTGCTACTTGTCTTGCATAATTCCGCACTTCTTGATGATGCTCTTCCTGTAACTGTTAATCTCCACTGAGTATTACACAGTCTGCTAGAGCATCTAGTAACTCTTCAGGCAAATCAACCCCATCAGTTGTCCTGGTACTGCTGTGATTTTAGCAGCCAGCTGTTTCCTCTGGAGCTTCCCCTCCTGGCTCCTTATAGATGGGCTCCTGTTGCCCCAGATGGGGTCATAGACTGCTGGTACTTTAAGAGAAATGGAATTCTCTGGAGCAATGTACTTCCCAGCCATAAAGTTAATGGCTTGCTCCTGTAGCTGTTTTGTAGCCATGTATTTTGTACTGGCTTGCAGCTTTGTATAGGCAGTCCTTCTTGAGTTGATACAGCATGTGTCCCACAAATCTTCTGCTGCTCTCTCTTCTGGCACCCCTCACAGTTGACTGTTCAGCCATTGCCCCTTCTTCAGGGTCAGCCCAGCTCTGACCCCTAATGCTCCCCTGCGAAGAGGGTGAGACATTTGGCAGTCCTTGAAAGGATCCTGCCGTGGGTCTGCGAGGAAACCCACTGTGACTCTGCCCCTGCATAAGCAGGTCACGCTGGAGCACTGCTCCCCACCCGCTCCCGCGGGAAAGACGCCCGCCGTCCCTATCCGTGAACGGGGTGTCTTCAGGTCCGGACCCAGCCGAGTCAACGGACCTGTCCGACTTCCGGGTGGTTTTGCCGCCGACCGCGGCGCACCTGCGGTCTGTAGCGGCGAGAAGCCGGCAGCTGCTGGCAGCACCTGCAGCTCTGGAGAGACGGCACGCTGCTGGCTGCTTCCACAGCAGCGGTATCAGCTGCTGCTCTCCCTTGCGCGACTCCATGGTGCTTCCTCCGTTCTGAAAAAGAAACACACCGAGTCGCCACGCTCACCAGAAAATGTAAGACTCACCTTCCGTAATTTTTCAAAACTCGCGCGGGAGGAGCGGCGCTCCTCCCGACTGTCGCTTCCGCAATGCGTTCGACGATATGTCGCGCATGCGTGCTGGCGGGGTCTTCACGTAGTCACTCACGTGACTCCGAAGTAAAATCTAAATTAAAGCAGTCTGGACTAAACTACCCAGGTTTGGTTTCCCAGCTCCATCACACTAAGCACTATAATCTCCCTATGAATAAATCCGATGACGGTGGCGTGTGTGACTAACCTGTGACACGTATGTGGACCGCTGGGCTTGGAGAAGACCGGAGCCACCGAGCAGAGACGTGCACCAACATGACACAGGTGTAGGTGTTATCCACGTCTGCCCTTAAGTCTGTGATGCGGTGGGTGAAGTTCGTGTGACTTCCCGTGCTGCTGGTGAGAAGGTTGGAGTCTTTCCTCAAGTGAAACGTCCCCGCCGTGCCTCGCCGTGAACTAGCGCACGTGAGGGTGACGGATTCTCCAGGCACATACACAGGATAATCAGGAGTCTTGGAGATAGTCGGAGGACGCGGGCGTTCTGGAATGAAAAACGTCGCCCTAAAATATTAACATGCACAGAGAAACACGTGGTGTTGCGTTCTGGAATGTCCAACATGTGCACGTCCTACATAGTGAATGGTGGAGCTCTGGGGAGTGATGTAGTGCAGCTCGAGGGAGTGTTGTAGAGCAGCACTGGGGAATGTTGTTGAGCAGAGGGATCTAGTAGCGCAGATCCATTTTTCCTTGAAGGTGGCGTTGCGGGTAGATAGAGCGTTTTGCCGAGCAGAGGGATCTAGAAATGGACACAGTTTCTTGAAAGTGGCAAATCAGCTAGATTGGGAGTATTGTAGAGCAGAGGGACATAGGAGTGCAGGTACTTACATCCCGCAGAATGCATCACAAGACGTTTGGGAGTGTAGGATTACAGAGGGATCGAGAAGCGTAGTATATCGTTCACTGAAAGTGGCGTCATTGGTAGGTGGCTATTATTATAGAGCAGAGGTATATAGGAATGCATGCACATCCTTCCCAGTATGTGGCATCATTGGTAGTAGATAGGGATTATTATAGAGCAGACAGATATAGGAGCGCAGGGACATCGTTCCCTGAAGATGGCATCATAATTAGATAGGGAATGTTATGGAGTAGAGGGATCCCGGAGTGCAGGTACTTAGTTCCCTGAAGTTGGAGTCACGGCTCACTACGGAGAGGTGTGGTGAAGAGGGATCAGAACAGAACTCAACTGGATTAAATTAAACAAAAATAAAACTAAAGAAAGCCAAGCAAAATGAAAGGAACTAAACTAAATTAAACTGAAGTGAACTAAACTAAACTAGAGTAGACCGGACGAAACTATAACCCAGGTTTACTTCCCAGCACCATCACTCTAAGCACCATAATCCCCCTTTGAATAAATCCCATGACGGTGGCGTGTGCGACTGACCTCTGACACGAATGTGGATCGCAGGGCTCGGAGAAGACGGGAGCCACCGAGCGGAGGCTTGCACCAACATGACACAGGTGTAGGTGTTATCCACGTCTGCCCTTAAGTCGGTGATGCGGTGGGTGAAGGTCGTTTGACTTCCCGTGCTGCTGATGAGAAGGTTGGAGTCTTTAATCAACTGAAACATCCCTGCCGTGCCTCGCTGTGAACTAGCGCACGTAATGTTGATGGATTCTCCAGGCACATACACGCGATAGTCAGGAGTCTTGGACGTAGTCGGTGGCGGCGGACTTTCTGGAACAACAAATATAGCCATAAAACATTCACATGCACAGAAAAACATTAGGTGTTACATTTTGAAAAGTCCAACATGGGCAGGGCCTACACAGCTCTGGGAAGTGTTGTCGAGTAGAGGGATTGAGGAGCTCAGTTATATAGTCCCATGAAAGTGGAAAAATAGGTAGATAGGGATTATTGAAGAGCAGAGGGATCTAGGTGCGCAGGCACACAGTGCCTTGAAGGTGGTGTTGCAGGTAGATAGGGTGTTGCAGACAAGTGGGACCTCGGAGTAAATTGCCACAGTTCCCTGAAAGTGGTATCACAGGTAGATAGGGAATTTGTTGAGCAGAGGGATCTAGGAGTACACTTACATATTTCCCAAAACGGGGCAGCACAGGAAGATATGGAGTGTAATAGAACAGAGGGATCTAGAAGTGCAGTTACATCTTTCATCGAAAGTGGCGTCATATAGAGTGTTGTAGAGTGGAGGGATCCAGGAGTGCAGGTACATAGTTCCCTGAAGGTGGAATCACAGCTCGATTGGGAGTGGTGTAGTGCAGAGGGATATGAACCTAACTCAACTGGATTAAATAAAAATCAAAGTGAATTAAGCCAAACAAAATAAAAGGAACTATGCTAAACTAAACAAACTGATGTAAATTAATAGGATTAAATTCAACTGAATGAAGCTAAAGTTAGCCTAAGAATCTAGCAGACCTGTACAGACTCCACCCACGCAAAGCCGCGGGACCCGATGATATCAGCCCTTGGGTACTCAAGCCGTATGCCAGCCATTTGTGCTGTGTCCTCCAGCATAGCTTCAACCTGAGCCTGAGCCTGGAGAGGGTTCCAGTGATGTGGAAGACATCCTGCCTGGTTCTTGTGCCAAAGAGGACGTGTCCCATCTCCTCCGATGGGAGCAGACCGGTGGCGCTGATTTCACACATCATGAAGTCCCTGGCGAAGCCAGTGCACATGCACCTGCGACAACTGGTTAAACCCTACCTGGACCACCTGCAGTTCGCTGATCTAGCAAAGGTGGGGTTGGAGGACGCCATAATCCACCTGTCCCATCGTTCCAAACTGTCGAAGATGTGGGTGGATGTTCCATTGGTGTCCTGGGTCACCAACTACCTGACTGGCCGACCACAATATGCCAGACTACATAACTGTGTCTCGGACATGTTAGTGAGCAACACAGGTGTCCCACAGAGGACGGTCCTCTCTCTCTTCCTGTCCTCGGCCTTCAGACACAAAACGGATGCATGCCACCTGCAGATGTTTTTGGATGACTCTGCAATTATGGGCTGCATCAGTGAGGGGAGTGAAGCTGAACACAGACGTGTAGTAAACAGCATTGATGAGTGGTGTGGGCTGAATCACCTGCAGCTCAACACCGACACGACTAGGCTGTGACACTGTAGAAGAAAGGACAGAACCTTCAGTATTTTCTGAGGAGGCTCTTCAACTCTCCGCAATAAGATGCTGCAGATGTTCTATCAATCAGTGGTGGCCAGTGCCATCTTCTTTACTGTTGTGTGCTGGGGTGACAGGGCGAAGGTCATGGATGGAAATATAATTAACCAACTCATCGGGAAGGCTGCGTCCGCCCTGGAGGTGGAGATGGTGATGGTCTTGGAGGGGAAGATTATCCTCAAGCTGTGGAACATATTGGACAATACAACTCGTCCCCTCTATGACACACTGGTCCATCTGAGGAGCACCTTCAGCAACAGACTGGTTCCACGAAGACACAGCAGAAAACGCCACAGGAGATCATTTCCCCCTGTGGCTATGGACCTATACAAATCGCTCCCCTTCTGTCGTGGGGTCCACTGAATCCTGTTCACCCCCATTCCCCCTTCATCCACCTCTACAATCTTTGCACATCTCCAATCCTAGACCTTTCACTCGTAACTTTAATTTAATGTATCCTGTTGTGTTTCATGATTGTTGGTAGACCAATTTCCCTCTCTAGGTTCTATCGTGTCGTATCGCATCGTAACAGAAAGTTCGCAGAACAGAACTAAATTACACTGAAGTAAACTAAACTGGATTAAATTAAACTAGAACATACTAAACTAAGCCGTAGAAACTAATATGAGTTGAACTAAACTAAATAAAACTGAAGTAAACTAAACTAATCTAAATGAAAGGAGTCTGGACTAAACTACCCAGGTTTGTTTCCCAGCTCCATCACACTAAGCACTATAATCTCCCTCTTAATAAATACCATGACGACGGCGTGTGTAACTAACCTGTGACACGTATGTGGACCGCTGGGCTTGGAGAAGACCGGAGCCACCGAGCGGAGACGTGCACCAACATGACACAGGTGTAGGTGATGTCCATGTCTGCACTTAAGTCTGTGATGCGGTGGGTGAAGTTCGTGCGAGTTCCCGTGCTGTTGGTGAGAAGGTTGGAGTCTTTCCTAATCTGAAACCTCCCCGCCGTGTCTCGTCGAGAACTAGCGCACGTGAGGGTGACGGATTCTCCAGGCAAATACACAGGATAATCAGGAGTCTTGTAGATAGTCGGTGGACGCGGGCGTTCTGGAATGAAAAACATCGTCCTAAAATATCTACATGCACAGAGAAACGTGTGGTGTTGCGTTTTGGAAAGTTCAACATGGGCACATCCCACATGCTGAAAAGTAGAGCTCTGGGGAGTGATGTAGAGCAGAGGGATCTAGGAGCGCAGGTCTATTTTTCATTGAAGGTGGCGTTGCAGGTAGATAGGGAGTGTTGCCGAGCAGAGGGATCTAGAAGTAAATGGACAGAGTTACCTAAAAGTGGCAACACAGGTAGATTGTGAATATTGTAGAGCAGAGAGATATAGGAGTGCAGGTACTTACATCCCGTAGAATGCGTCACAAGACGTTTGGGAGTGTAGGATAGCAGAGGGATCGAGAAGCGCAGCATATTGTTCCCTGAAAGCGGCGTCATTGGTAGATAGCGATTATTATAGAGCAGAGGTATATAGGAGTGCAGGCACATTGTTCCCTGTATGTGGCATAATTGGGAGTAGATAGGGATTTTTATAGAGCACACAGATATATGAGCGCAGGGACATCGTTCCCTGAAGATGGCATCATAATTAGATAGGGAATGTTATGGAGTAGAGGGATCCAGGAGTGCAGTTCCCTGAAGGTGGAGTCACAGCTCAATACGGAGAGGTGTGGTGGAGAGGGATCAGAACAGATCTCAACTTGATTAAATCAAACAAAAATCAAACTAAAGAATGCCAAGCAAAATGAAAGGAACTAAACTAAATTAAACCGAAGTAAACTAAACTAAACTAAGCTGGAGTAGACCGGACTAAACTATAGCCCAGGTTTATTTCCCAGCACCATCATACTAAGCACCATAATCCCCCTATGAATAAATCCCATGACGGTGGCGTGTGCGACTGACCTCTGACACGAATGTGGATCGCAGGGCTCGCCGAGGACGGGAGCCACCTAGAGGAGGCTTGCACCAACATGACACAGGTGTAGGCGTCATCCACGTCTGCCCTTAAGTCCGTGATGCGGTGGACGAAGGTCGTGTGACTTCCCGTGCTGCTGGTGAGAAGGTTGGAGTCTTTCATCAACTGAAATATCCCCGCCGTGTCTCGATGTGAACTAGCGCACGTGATGGTGACGGATTCTCCAGGCACGTACACGGGATAGTCAGTAGTCTTGGAGATAGTCGGTGGCGGTGGACGTTCTGGAACAACAAACATTGCCATAAAACATTCACATGCGCAGAAAAAACATTAGGTGTTACATTTTGAAAAGTCCAAAATGGGCAGGTCCTACACAGCTCTGGGAAGTGTTGTCGAGTAGAGGGATTGAGGAGCTCAGGCATATAGTCCCATGAAAGTGGAAAATAGGTAGATAGGGATTGTTGAAGGGCAGACGGACCTAGGAGCGCAGGCATACAGTGCCTTGAATGTAGTGTTGCAAGTAGATGGGGTGTTGCTGACAAGTGGGACCTCGGAGTAAATTGACACAGTTCCCTGAAAATGGTATCACAGGTAGATAGGGAATGGTGTTGAGCAGAGGGATCTAAGAGTACATGTACATATTTCCCAAACGGGTCTTCACAGGCAGATACGGAGTATAGTACAACAGAGGGATCTAGAAGTGCAGTTACATCTTTCACTGAAAGCGGCATCATAGGCAGTGTTGTAGAGTAGAGGGATCCAGGAGTGCAGGTACATAGTTCCCGAAAGGTGGAATCACGGCTCGATTGGGAGTGGTGTAGAGCAGAGGGAAATGAACCAAACTCGACCGGATTAAATTAAACTAAATCAAACTGAATGAAGCCAAACAAAATAAAAGGAACTAAACTAAACTAAACAAACTGGTAAACTAAATAGTTTTACATTAAATTGAATCAAACTAAAGTTAGCCTAATAATCTAGCAGAGCTGCACAAAATTCACCCATGCAAAGCCGCGGGTCCCGATGGTATCAACCTTTGGGTGCTCAAGCCGTGTGCCCGCCAGTTGTGCAGAGTCCTCCAGCATAGCTTTCACCTTAGCCTGAGCATGGAGAGGGTTCCTGTGATGTGGAAGATACCCCGCCTGGTTTTTGTGCCAATGGGGACGTGTCCCAGCTCCTCCGATGAGAGCAGATCGGTGGCGCTGACTTCACACATCATGAAGTCCCTGGCGAAGCCAGTGCTCACGCACCTGCGACAACTGGTTCAACCCTACGTGGACCCCCTGCAGTTCGCAGAACAGAACTAAATTACACTGAAGTAAACTAAACTGGATTAAATTAAACTAGAACATACTAAACTAAGCCGTAGAAACTAATATGAATTGAACTAAACTAAATAAAACTGAAGTAAACTAAACTAATCTAAATGAAAGGAGTCTGGACTAAACTGCCCAGGTTTGTTTCCCAGCTCCATCACACTAAGCACTATAATCTCCCTCTTAATAAAAACCATGACGACGGCGTGTGTAACTAACCTGTGACACGTATGTGGACTGCTGGGCTTGGAGAAGACCGGAGCCACCGAGCGGAGACGTGCACCAACATGACACAGGTGTAGGTGATGTCCATGTCTGCACTTAAGTCTGTGATGCGGTGGGTGAAGTTCGTGCGAGTTCCCGTGCTGTTGGTGAGAAGGTTGGAGTCTTTCCTAATCTGAAACCTCCCCGCCGTGTCTCGTCGAGAACTAGCGCACGTGAGGGTGACGGATTCTCCAGGCAAATACACAGGATAATCAGGAGTCTTGTAGATAGTCGGTGGACGCGGGCGTTCTGGAATGAAAAACATCGTCCTAAAATATCTACATGCACAGAGAAACGTGTGGTGTTGCGTTTTGTAAGTTCAACATGGGCACGTCCCACATGCTGAAAAGTAGAGCTCTAGGGAGTGATGTAGAGCAGAGGGATCTAGGAGCGCAGGTCCTATTTTTCCATTGAAGGTGGCGTTGCAGGTAGATAGGGAGTGTTGCCGAGCAGAGGGATCTAGAAGTAAATGGACACAGTTACCTAAAAGTGGCAACACAGGTAGATTGTGAGTATTGTAGAGCAGAGAGATATAGGAGTGCAGGTACTTACATCCCGTAGAATGCGTCACAAGACGTTTGGGAGTGCAGGATAGCAGAGGGATCGAGAAGCGCAGCATATTGTTCCCTGAAAGCGGCGTCATTGGTAGATAGCGATTATTATAGAGCAGAGGTATATAGGAGTGCAGGCACATTGTTCCCTGTATGTGGCATAATTGGGAGTAGATAGGGATTATTATAGAGCACACAGATATAGGAGCGCAGGGACATCGTTCCCTGAAGATGGCATCATAATTAGATAGGGAATGTTATGGAGTAGAGGGATCCAGGAGTGCAGTTCCCTGAAGGTGGAGTCACAGCTCAATACGGAGAGGTGTGGTGGAGAGGGATCAGAACAGATCTCAACTTGATTAAATCAAACAAAAATCAAACTAAAGAATGCCAAGCAAAATGAAAGGAACTAAACTAAATTAAACCGAAGTAAACTAAACTAAACTAAGCTGGAGTAGACCGGACTAAACTATAGCCCAGGTTTATTTCCCAGCACCATCATACTAAGCACCATAATCCCCCTATGAATAAATCCCATGACGGTGGCGTGTGTGACTGACCTGTGACACGAATGTGGATCGCAGGGCTCGGAGAAGACGGGAGCCACCGAGCGGAGGCTTGCACCAACATGACACAGGTGTAGGTGTTATCCACGTCTGCCCTTAAGTCGGTGATGCGGTGGGTGAAGGTCGTTTGACTTCCCGTGCTGCTGATGAGAAGGTTGGAGTCTTTCATCAACTGAAATATCCCCGCCGTGTCCTCGATGTGAACTAGCGCACGTGATGGTGACGGATTCTCCAGGCACGTACACGGGATAGTCAGTAGTCTTGGAGATAGTCGGTGGCGGTGGACGTTCTGGAACAACAAACATTGCCATAAAACATTCACATGCGCAGAAAAAACATTAGGTGTTACATTTTGAAAAGTCCAAAATGGGCAGGTCCTACACAGCTCTGGGAAGTGTTGTCGAGTAGAGGGATTGAGGAGCTCAGGCATATAGTCCCATGAAAGTGGAAAAATAGGTAGATAGGGATTGTTGAAGGGCAGACGGATCTAGGAGCGCAGGCATACAGTGCCTTGAAGGTGTAGTGTTGCAAGTAGATGGGGTGTTGCAGACAAGTGGGACCTCGGAGTAAATTGACACAGTTCCCTGAAAATGGTATCACAGGTAGATAGGGAATGTTGTTGAGCAGAGGGATCTAAGGAGTACATGTACATATTTCCCAAACGGGTCTCACAGGAAGATACGGAGTATAGTACAACAGAGGGATCTAGAAGTGCAGTTACATCTTTCACTGAAAGTGGCGTCATATAGGAGTGTTGTAGAGTAGAGGGATCCAGGAGTGCAGGTACATAGTTCCCGAAAGGTGGAATCACAGCTCGATTGGGAGTGGTGTAGAGCAGAGGGAAATGAACCAAACTCAACCGGATTAAATTAACTAAATCAAACTGAATGAAGCCAAACAAAATAAAAGGAACTAAACTAAACTAAACAAACTGGTAAACTAAATAGTTTTAACATTAAATTGAATCAAACTAAAGTTAGCCTAATAATCTAGCAGAGCTGCACAAAATTCACCCATGCAAAGCCGCGGGTCCCGATGGTATCAACCTTGGGTGCTCAAGCCGTGTGCCCGCCAGTTGTGCAGAGTCCTCCAGCATAGCTTCACCTGAGCCTGAGCCTGGAGAGGGTTCCAGTGATGTGGAAGACATCCTGCCTGGTTCTTGTGCCAAAGAGGACGTGTCCCAGCTCCTCCGATGGGAGCAGACCGGTGGCGCTGATTTCACACATCATGAAGTCCCTGGCGAAGCCAGTGCACACGCACCTGCGACACTGGTTAAACCCTACCTGGACCACCTGCAGTTCGCTGACCCTAGCAAAGGTGGGGTGGAGGACGCCATAATCCACCTGTCCCATCGGTTCCATTGGTGTCCTGGGTCACCAACTACTGACTGGACGACCACAATATGCAGACTACATAACTGTGTCTCGGACATGTTAGTGAGCAACACAGGTGTCCCACAGAGGACGGTCCTCTCTCTCTTCCTGTCCTCCTTCAGATACAAAACGGATCATGCCACCTGCAGATGTTTTTGGATGACTGCAATTATGGGCTGCATCAGTGAGGGGAGTGAAGCTGAACACAGGTGTAGTAAACAGCATTGATGTTGTGTGGGCTGAATCACTGCAGCTCAACACCGACACGACTAGGCTGTGACACTGTATAAGAAAGGACACTTTCTGAGGAGGCTCTTCAACTCACCGCAATAAGATGCTGCAGATGTTCTATCAATCGGTGGTGGCCAGTGCCATCTTCTTTGCTGTTGTGTGCTGGGGTCAGGGCGGAAGGTCATGGATGGCGGAACGTCCGCCCTCTTTCAAAACGGACACACATTCATTTCCCCCTGTGGATGGACCTATCAAACCCCTATCCTGTTGTGTTTCTGTTCTTCGTGTCGTATTCGCAGTTCGCTGAACAGAACTAAATTACACTGAAGTAAACTAAACTGGATTAAATTAAACTAGAACATACTAAACTAAGCCGTAGAAACTAATATGAATTGAACTAAACTAAATAAAACTGAAGTAAACTAAACTAATCTAAATGAAAGGAGTCTGGACTAAACTGCCCAGGTTTGTTTCCCAGCTCCATCACACTAAGCACTATAATCTCCCTCTTAATAAAAACCATGACGACGGCGTGTGTAACTAACCTGTGACACGTATGTGGACTGCTGGGCTTGGAGAAGACCGGAGCCACCGAGCGGAGACGTGCACCAACATGACACAGGTGTAGGTGATGTCCATGTCTGCACTTAAGTCTGTGATGCGGTGGGTGAAGTTCGTGCGAGTTCCCGTGCTGTTGGTGAGAAGGTTGGAGTCTTTCCTAATCTGAAACCTCCCCGCCGTGTCTCGTCGAGAACTAGCGCACGTGAGGGTGACGGATTCTCCAGGCAAATACACAGGATAATCAGGAGTCTTGTAGATAGTCGGTGGACGCGGGCGTTCTGGAATGAAAAACATCGTCCTAAAATATCTACATGCACAGAGAAACGTGTGGTGTTGCGTTTTGGAAAGTTCAACATGGGCACGTCCCACATGCTGAAAAGTAGAGCTCTAGGGAGTGATGTAGAGCAGAGGGATCTAGGAGCGCAGGTCTATTTTTCATTGAAGGTGGCGTTGCAGGTAGATAGGGAGTGTTGCCGAGCAGAGGGATCTAGAAGTAAATGGACACAGTTACCTAAAAGTGGCAACACAGGTAGATTGTGAGTATTGTAGAGCAGAGAGATATAGGAGTGCAGGTACTTACATCCCGTAGAATGCGTCACAAGACGTTTGGGAGTGCAGGATAGCAGAGGGATCGAGAAGCGCAGCATATTGTTCCCTGAAAGCGGCGTCATTGGTAGATAGCGATTATTATAGAGCAGAGGTATATAGGAGTGCAGGCACATTGTTCCCTGTATGTGGCATAATTGGGAGTAGATAGGGATTATTATAGAGCACACAGATATAGGAGCGCAGGGACATCGTTCCCTGAAGATGGCATCATAATTAGATAGGGAATGTTATGGAGTAGAGGGATCCAGGAGTGCAGTTCCCTGAAGGTGGAGTCACAGCTCAATACGGAGAGGTGTGGTGGAGAGGGATCAGAACAGATCTCAACTTGATTAAATCAAACAAAAATCAAACTAAAGAATGCCAAGCAAAATGAAAGGAACTAAACTAAATTAAACCGAAGTAAACTAAACTAAACTAAGCTGGAGTAGACCGGACTAAACTATAGCCCAGGTTTATTTCCCAGCACCATCATACTAAGCACCATAATCCCCCTATGAATAAATCCCATGACGGTGGCGTGTGTGACTGACCTGTGACACGAATGTGGATCGCAGGGCTCGCCGAGGACGGGAGCCACCTAGAGGAGGCTTGCACCAACATGACACAGGTGTAGGCGTCATCCACGTCTGCCCTTAAGTCCGTGATGCGGTGGACGAAGGTCGTGTGACTTCCCGTGCTGCTGGTGAGAAGGTTGGAGTCTTTCATCAACTGAAATATCCCCGCCGTGTCTCGATGTGAACTAGCGCACGTGATGGTGACGGATTCTCCAGGCACGTACACGGGATAGTCAGGAGTCTTGGAGATAGTCGGTGGCGGCGGACGTTCTGGAAAAACAAACATTGCCATAAAACATTCACATGCGCAGAAAAATCATTAGGTGTTACATTTTGAAAAGTCCAAAATGGGCAGGTCCTACACAGCTCTGGGAAGTGTTGTTGAGTAGAGGGATTGAGGAGCTCAGGCATATAGTCCCATGAAAGTGGAAAATAGGTAGATAGGGATTGTTGAAGGGCAGACGGACCTAGGAGCGCAGGCATACAGTGCCTTGAATGTAGTGTTGCAAGTAGATGGGGTGTTGCAGACAAGTGGGACCTCGGAGTAAATTGACACAGTTCCCTGAAAATGGTATCACAGGTAGATAGGGAATGGTGTTGAGCAGAGGGATCTAAGAGTACAGGTACATATTTCCCAAACGGGTCTTCACAGGAAGATACGGAGTATAATACAACAGAGGGATCTAGAAGTGCAGTTACATCTTTCACTGAAAGCGGCATCATAGGCAGTGTTGTAGAGTAGAGGGATCCAGGAGTGCAGGTACATAGTTCCCGAAAGGTGGAATCACAGCTCGATTGGGAGTGGTGTAGAGCAGAGGGAAATGAACCAAACTCGACCGGATTAAATTAAACTAAATCAAACTGAATGAAGCCAAACAAAATAAAAGGAACTAAACTAAACTAAACAAACTGGTAAACTAAATAGTTTTACATTAAATTGAATCAAACTAAAGTTAGCCTAATAATCTAGCAGAGCTGCACAAACTTCACCCATGCAAAGCCGCGGGTCCCGATGGTATCAACCTTTGGGTGCTCAAGCCGTGTGCCCGCCAGTTGTGCAGAGTCCTCCAGCATAGCTTTCACCTTAGCCTGAGCATGGAGAGGGTTCCTGTGATGTGGAAGATACCCCGCCTGGTTTTTGTGCCAATGGGGACGTGTCCCAGCTCCTCCGATGAGAGCAGATCGGTGGCGCTGACTTCACACATCATGAAGTCCCTGGCGAAGCCAGTGCTCACGCACCTGCGACAACTGGTTCAACCCTACGTGGACCCCCTGCAGTTCGCTGACCCAGCAAAAGTGGGGGTGGAGGATGCCATCATCCACCTGCTCCATCGTTCCAATGTTCACCAGGTAAGCCTGGAAGCACAGTAAGAGTAATGTGTTTTGACTTCTCCAATAATTTTTAACACCCTCCAGCCTGCACTGCTGGGGAACAACGTGACGAAGATGTGGGTGGATGCTCCATTGGGGTCCTGGATCACCAACAGACTGACTGGACGGCCACAATATGTCAGGCTACAGAACTGTGTCTCGGACATGTTAGTGAGCAACACAGGGACCCACAGAGGAAGGCCTCTCTCTCTTCCTGTCCTCTGCCTTCAGATACAACTCGGACTCATGCCACCGGCAGATGTTTTTCGATGACTCTGCAATTGTGGGCTGCATCAGTGAGGAGAGTGAAGCTGAATACAGAGGTGTAGACAACAACATTGATGTGTTGTGTGGGCTGAATCACCTGCAGCTCACCACCGACACGACCAGGCTGTGACACTGTATAAGAAATGACAGAGGCGTCTGTACTTTCTAAGGAGGCTCTTCAACGTCTGCAATAAGATGCTGCATATGTTCTATCAATCGGTGGTGGTCAGTGCCATCTTCTTTGCTGCCGTGTGCTGGGGTTGGAGTCTTTCCTAATCTGAAACGTCCCCGCCGTGCCTCGCCGTGAACTAGCACACATGAGGGTGACGGATTCACCAGGCACATACACTGGATAATCAGGAGTCTTGTAGATAATCGGTGGACGCAGGCGTTCTGGAATGAAAAACGTCTCCCTAAAATATTTACATGCAGAGAGAAACGCGTGGTGTTGCGGTCTGGAAAGTCCAACATGGGCACGTCCTACATAATGAATGGTATAGCTCTCGGGAGTGCTGTAGAGCAGCTCTGGGTAGTATTGTAGAGCAGCTCTGGGTAGTATTGTAGAGCAGCTCTCGGTAGTGTTGTAGAGCAGCTCTCGGTAGTGTTGTAGAACAGCTCTGGGTAGTATTGTAGGGCAGCTCTGGGGAGTGTTGTGGAGCAGCTCTGGGGTGTGTTGTGGAGCAGCTCTGGGGTGTGTTGTGGAGCAGCTCCGGGGAGTGTTGTGGAGCAGCTCCGGGGAGTGTTGTGGAGCAGCTCCGGGGAGTGTTGTGGAGCAGCTCTGGGGAGTGTTGTGGAGCAGCTCTGGGGAGTGTTGTAGAGCACAGGGATGTAGGAGGCAGGTCCATTTTTCCTTCAAGGTGGCGTTGCAGGTAGATAGGGAGTTTTGCCGAGCAGAAGGATCTAGATGTAAATTGACACAGTTTCTTGAAAGTGGCAAATCAGGTTCATTGGGAGTATTGTAGACCAGAGGGACATAGGAGTGCAGGTACTTACATCCCATAGAATGCGTCACAAGACGTTTGGTAGTGTAGGAGAGCAGAGGGATCGAGAAGCGCGGTATATCGTTCCCTGAAAGTGGCATCATCGGTAAATAGCGATTATTATAGAGCAGTGGTATATAGGAGTGCAGGCACATCGTTCCCTGTGTGTGGCATCATTGGGAGTAGATAGGGATTATTTTAAACAATAATTAGAATTAAATTAAACAAAAATGAAACTAAAGAAAGCCAAACAAAATGAAAGGAACTAAGCCAAATTAAACTGAAGTAATCTAAACTAAACTAGAGTAGACGGGACGAAACTATAGCCCAGGTTGATTTCCCAGCACCATCACTCTAAGCACCATAATCCCCCCCCTGAATAAATCCCATGACGGTGGCGTGTGTGACTGACCTGTGACACGAATGTGGATCGCACGGCTCGGAAGCGGAAGGGAGCCACCGAGCGGAGGCTTGCACTAACATGACACAGGTGTAGGTGTTGTCCACTTCTGCCCTTAAGTCTGTGATGCGGTGGTTGAAGGTCGTGTGACTTTCCGTGCTGCTGGTGAATAAGTTGGAGTCTTTCTTCATCTGAAACCTCCCCGCTGTGTTCCGCCGTGAACTAGCGCACGTGATGGTGACGGATTCCCCAGGCACGTACACGGGATAGTCAGGAGTCATGGAGATAGTCGGTGGCGGCGGACGTTCTGGAACAACAAACATTGCCGTAAAATATTCACATGCAAGGAAAACATGAGGCGTTCCATTTTGAAATGGCAGGACATACACAGCTCTGGGGAGATGTACAGTGGAGCGATTGAGGGGCTGAGGCATATAGTTCCCTGAAAATGGAAAAATAGGTAGATAGGGATTGTTGTACAGCAGAGGGATCTAGGAGCGCAGTTACATAGTTCCTTGAAGGTGGTGTTGCAGGAAGATAGGGTGTTGTAGACCAGTGGGACCTAGGAGTGATTGGACACAGTTCCCTGAAAATGGTATCACAGGTAGGTAGGGAATGTTGTTGAGCAGAGGGATCTTGGAGTACAGACACTTATTTCCCAAAAAAGGGCATCACAGGAAGCTAGGGAGTGTAGTAGAAGAGAATGATCTAGAAGTGCAGGTATATTTTTCACTGAAAGTGGCGTCATATAGAGTGTTGTAGAGTAGAGTGGTTCAGGAGTGCAGGTACATGGTTCCCTGAAAGTGAAGTCACAGCTCGATTGGGAGTGGTGTAGTGCAGAGAAATATGAACCAAACTAACCTGGATTAAATTAGACTAAACCAAACTGAATCAAGTGAAACAAAATGAAAGGAACTAAACTAAACTAAACAAACTGATGTAAACTAAATAGTATTAAATTAAACGGAATCAAACTAGAGTTAGCATAATAATCCAGCAGAGCTGCACAGACTCCACCAACGCAAAGTCGCGGGTCCCAATGGTATCAGCCCTTGGGTTCTCAAGCCGTGCACCAACCAATTGTGCACAGTCCTCCAGCATAGCTTCAGCCTGAGGCTGAGCCTTGAAATGGTTCCTGTGATGTGGAAGACACCCTGCTGGTTCTTGTACCAAAGGGGACATGTCCCTGCTCCTCCTATGAGAGCAGACCGGTGGCGCTGATGTCACACATCATGAAGTCATTGGCGAAGCTCGTGCTCACGCACCTGCGACCACTGGTTAAACCTTACCTGGACCCCAGCAGTTCGCTGACCTAGCAAAGGTGGGGGTGGAGCACGCCATCATCCACCTGCTCCATCGTTCCAATGTTCGCCAGGGCAAGCCCGGAAACACTGTCAGAGTAATTTGTTTTGACTTCTCCAATACTTTTAATACCATCCAGCCTGCACTGCTGGGGAACAAACTGACGAAGACGTGGGTAGAAGCTCCATTAGTGTCCTGGATCTCCAACTACCTGCCTGGACGACCACAATATATCAGACAACAGGAACTGTGCCTCCGACATTTTAGTGAGCAACTCAGGGACCCACAGTGGACGATCCTTCTCTCTTCCTGTCCCCGACCTTCAGATACAATTCGGACTCATGCCACCTGCAGATGTTTTTCGATGACTTTGCAATTATGGGCTGCATCAATGAGGGGTGGGAAGCAGCATACCGAGGTGTAGTCAACAACATTGATAAGTTGTGTGGACTGAATCACCTGCAGCTCAAAACCGACAAGACTAGGCTGTGACACTGTATACGAAAGGACAGAGCCGTCTGTACTTTCTGAGGAGGCTCTTCAACTCTCTGCAATATGGTGCTGCAGATCTTGTATCAATCGGTGGTGGCCAGTGCCATCTTATTTGCTGTCGTGTACTGGGGTGGCAGGGCGAAGGTCATGGATGACAATAGAATCAACCAGCTCATCGGGAAGGCTGCGTCCGTCCTGGAGGTGGAGTTGATGATGGTCTTGGAGGGGTAAATTGCCCTCAAGCTGTGGAACATCTTGGACAATACAACTCGTCCCCTCCATTACACACTGGTCAACCTGACTAGCACCTTCAGCAACAGATTGGTTCCACCAAGATGCAGCAGAAAACGCCACAGGAGGTCATTTTTATTTGTGGCTATCGAACTGTACAACTCGTCATTCTTCAGTCGTGGGGTTCACTGACTCCCGTTCACCCCCATTCCCCCATTCACCTACCTATCCAATCTTTGCACATCCCCAATCCTAGAATTTTGACTCGTCACATTAATTTAATGTATGTTGTTGTGTTTCATGATTGTTGGCAGACCAATTTCCGTTTCTTGGTTCTACCGTATCGCATCGTAAGAGAAAGTGATCTGATCTGAACTAAATTACACTGAAGCAAACTAAACAGGATTACATTAAACTAGAACATACTATATAAGCCGTATAATCTAATGTGAGTTGAACTGAACTAAATAAAATTGAAGTAAACTAAACTAATCTAAATAAAAGCAGTCTGGATTAAATTACCCAGGCTTGTTTCCCAGCACCATCACACTAAGTAGTATAATCTCCCTCTGAATAAATCCCATGACGACGGCGTGTGCGACTAACCTGTGACACGTATGCGGACCGCTGGGCTCGGACAAGACCGGAGCCACCGAGCGGAGATATGCACCAACATGACACAGGTGTAGCAGCTGTCCATGTCTGCCCTTAAGTCTGTGATGCGATGGGTGAAGATTGTGTGACTTCCCGTGCTGTTGGTGAGAAGGTTGGAGTCTTTCCTAAACTGAAACGTCCCCACCGTGCCTCGCCGTGAACTAGCACACGTGAGGGTGACGGATTCTCCAGGCACATACACTGGATAATCAGGAGTCTTGTAGATAATCGGTGGACGCGGGCGTTCTGGAATGAAAAACGTCTCCCTAAAATATTTGCATGCAGAGAGAAACGTGTGGTGTTGCGTTCTGGAAAGTCCAACATGGGCACGTCCTACATAATGAATGGTATAGCTCTGGGGAGTGCTGTAGTGCAGCTCTGGGCAGTATTGTAGAGCAGCTCTCGGTAGTGTTGTAGAGCATCTCTGGGTAGTATTGTAGAGCAGCTCTGGGGAGTGTTGTGGAGCAGCTCTGGGATGTGTTGTGGAGCAGCTCTGGGGAGTGTTGTTCAGCAGCTCTGGGGAGTGTTGTGGAGCAGCGGGGAGTGTTGTAGAGCAGAGGGATGTAGGAGGCAGGTCCATTTTTCCTTGAAGGTGGCATTGCAGGTAGATAGGGATTTTTGCCGAGCAGAGGGATCTAGATGTAAATGGACACAGTTTCTTGAAAGTGGCAAATCAGGTTGATTGGGAGTATTGTAGAGCAGAGGGACATAGGAGTGCAGGTACTTACATCCCATAGAATGCGTCACAAGACGTTTGGTAGTGTAGGAGAGCAGAGGGATCGAGAAGCGAGGTATATCGTTCCCTGAAAGTGATGTTATCAGTAGATAGCGATTATTATAGAGCAGAGGTGTATAGGAGTGCAGGCACATCGTTCCCTGTATGTGGCATCATTGGGAGTAGATAGGGATTATTATAGAGCAGACATATATAGGAGCGCAGGCGCATCGTTCCCTGAAGGTGGCATCATAATTAGATAGGGAATGTTATGGAGTAGAGGGATCCAGGGGTGCAGGTACTTAGTTCCCTGAAGGTGGAGTCACTGCTCAATACGGAAAGTTGTGGTGGAGAGGGATCAGAACAGAACTCAACTGAATTAAATTAAACAAAAATCAAACTAAAGAAAGCCAAACAAAATGAAAGGAACTAAGCCAAATTAAACTGAAGTAATCTAAACTAAACTAGAGTAGACGGTACGAAACTATAGCCCAGGTTGATTTCCCAGCATCATCACATTAAGCACCATAATCCCCCCCTGAATAAATCCCATGACGGTGGCGTGTAGGACTGACCTGTGACACGGATGTGGATCGCACGGCTCGGAGCGGAAGGGAGCCACCGAGCAGAGGCTTGCACTAACATGACACAGGTGTAGGTGTTGTCCACTTCTGCTCTTAAGTCTGTGATGCGGTGGTTGAAGGTCGTGTGACTTCCCGTGCTGCTGGTGAGTAAGTTGGAGTCTTTCCTCAACTGAAATCTCCCCGCTGTGTCCCGCCGTGCACTAGCGCACGTGATGGTGACGGATTCCCCAGGCACGAACACGGGATAGTCAGGAGTCTTGGAGATAGTCGGTGGCGGTGGACGTTCTGGAACAACAAACATTGGCATAAAATATTCACATGCAAGGAAAACATGAGGTGTTTCATTTTGAAAAGTCCAAAATGGTCAGCAATACACAGCTCTCGGGAGTGTTGTACAGTAGAGAGATTGAGGGGCTCAGGCATATAGTTCCCTGAAAATGGAAAAATGGGTAGATAGGGATTGTAGTAGAGCAGAGGAATCTAGGAGCGCAGTTACATAGTTCCTTGAATATGGTGTTGCAGGTGGATAGGGTGTTGTAGACCAGTGGGACCTAGGAGTAAATGGACACAGTTCACTGAAAATGGTATCACAGGTAGGTAGGGAATGTTGTTGAGCAGAGGGATCTTGGAGTACAGACACTTATTTCCCAAAACGGGGCATCACAGGAAGCTAGGGAGTGTAGTAGAACAGAGTGATCTAGAAGTGCAGGTATATTTTTCACTGAAAGTGGCGTCATATAGAGTGTTGTAGAGTAGAGTGGTTCAGGAGTGCCGGTACATGGTTTGCTGAAAGTGGAGTCACAGCTTGATTGGGAGTGGTGTAGTGCAGAGAAATATGAACCGAACTAACCTGGATTAAATTAGACTAAATCAAACTGAATCAAGTGAAACAAAATGAAAGGAACTAAACTAAACTAAACAAGCTGATGTAAACTAAATAGTATTAAATTAAACTGAATCATAATAATCCAGCAGAGCTGCACAGACTCCACCAACGCAAAGTCGCAGGTCCCGATGGTATCAGCCCTTGGGCTCTCAAGCCGTGCGCCAGTCAATTGTGCAGAGTCCTCCAGCACAGCTTCAGCCTGAGGCTGAGCCTGGAGATGGTTCCTGTGATGTGGAAGACATCCTGCTGGTTCTTGTACCAAAGGGGACATGTCCCTGCTCCTCCTATGAGAGCAGACCGGTGGCGCTGATTTCACACATCATGAAGTCATTGGCGAAGCTCGTGCTCACGCACCTGCGACCACTGGTTAAACCCTACCTGGACCCCAGCAGTTCGCTGACCTAGCAAAGGTGGGGGTGGAGGACGCCTTCATCCACCTGCTCCATCGTTCCAATGTTCACCAGGGTAAGCCGGGAAGCACTGTCAGAGTAATTTGTTTTGACTTCTCCAATACTTTTAATACCATCCAGCCTGCACTGCTGGGGAACAAACTGACGAAGACGTGGGTAGAAGCACAATTAGTGTCCTGGATCTCCAACTACCTGCCTGGACGACCACAATATATCAGACAACAGGAACTGTGTCTCCGACATTTTAGTGAGCAACACAGGGGCCCCACAGTGGACGATCCTTCTCTCTTCCTGTCCCCGGCCTTCAGATACAACTCGGACTCATGCCACCTGCAGATGTTTTTCGATGACTCTGCAATTATGGGCTGCATCAATGAGGGGTGGGAAGCTGCATACAGAGGTGTAGTCAATAACATTGATAAGTTGTGTGGACTGAATCATCTGCAGCTCAAAACCGACAAGACTAGGCGGTGACACTGTATAAGAAAGGACAGAGCCGTCCGTACTTTCTGAGGAGGCTCTTCAACTCTCTGCAACATGATGCTGCAGATCTTGTATCAATCGGTGGTCGCCAGTGCCATCTTATTTGCTGTCGTGTACTGGGGTGGCAGGGCGAAGGTCATGGATGACAATAGAATCAACCAGCCCATCGGGAAGGCTGCGTCCGTCCTGGAGGTGGAGTTGATGATGGTCTTGGAGGGGAAAATTACCCTCAAGCTGTGGAACATCTTGGACAATACAACTCGTCCCCTCCATGACACACTGGTCAACCTGAGTAGCACCTTCAGCAACAGGTTGGCTCCACCAAGATGCAGCAGAAAACGCCACAGGAGGTCATTTTTCCCTGTGGCTATCGAACTGTACAACTCGTCATTCTTCAGTCGTGGGGTTCACTGACTCCCGTTCACCCCCATTCCCCCTTCACCTACTTACCTAATCTTTGCACATCCCCAAACCTAGAATGTTGACTCGTCACATTAATTTAAGGTATGTTGTTGTGTTTCATGATTGTTGGCAGATCAATTTCCGTTTCTAGGTTCTACCGTATCGCATCGTAAGAGAAAGTGATCTGATCTGAACTAAATTACACTGAAGCAAACTAAACAGGATTAAATTAAACTAGAACACACTATACCAAGCCGTATAATCTAATGTGAGTTGAACTGAACTAAATAAAATTGAAGTAAACTAAACTAATCTAAATTAAAGCAGTCTGGACGAAACTATGCAGGTTTGTTTCCCAGCACCTTCACAGTAAGCACTATAATCTCCCTCTGAATAAATCCCATGATGATAGCGTGTGCGACTAACCTGTGACACGTATGCGGACCGCTGGGCTTGGAGAAGACCGGAGCCACCGAGCGGAGATATGCACCAACATGACACAGGTGTAGGAGCTGTCCATGTCTGCCCTTAAGTCTGTGATGCGATGGGTGAAGGTCGTGTGACTTTCCGTGCTGTTGGTGAGAAGGTTGGAGTCTTTCCTAAACTGAAATGTCCCCGCCGTGCCTCGCCGTGAACTAGCACACGTGAGGGTGACGGATTCTCCAGGCACATACACTGGATAATCAGGAGTCTTGTAGATAATCGGTGGACGCGGGCGTTCTGGAATGAAAAACGTCTCCCTAAAATATTTGCATGCAGAGAGAAACGTGTGGTGTTGCGTTCTGGAAAGTCCAACATGGGCACGTCCTACATAATGAATGGTATAGCTCTGGGGAGTGCTGTAGTGCAGCTCTGGGCAGTATTGTAGAGCAGCTCTCGGTAGTGTTGTAGAGCATCTCTGGGTAGTATTGTAGAGCAGCTCTGGGGAGTGTTGTGGAGCAGCTCTGGGATGTGTTGTGGAGCAGCTCTGGGGAGTGTTGTTCAGCAGCTCTGGGGAGTGTTGTGGAGCAGAGGGATGTAGGAGGCAGGTCCATTTTTCCTTGAAGGTGGCATTGCAGGTAGATAGGGATTTTTGCCGAGCAGAGGGATCTAGATGTAAATGGACACAGTTTCTTGAAAGTGGCAAATCAGGTTGATTGGTAGTATTGTAGAGCAGAGGGATATAGGAGTGCAGGTACTTACATCCCATAGAATGCGTCACAAGACGTTTGGTAGTGTAGGAGAGCAGAGGGATCGAGAAGCGAGGTATATCGTTCCCTGAAAGTGATGTTATCGGTAGATAGCGATTATTATAGAGCAGAGGTGTATAGGAGTGCAGGCACATCGTTCCCTGTATGTGGCATCATTGGGAGTAGATAGGGATTATTATAGAGCAGACATATATAGGAGCGCAGGCGCATCGTTCCCTGAAGGTGGCATGATAATTAGATAGGGAATGTTATGGAGTAGAGGGATCCAGGGGTGCAGGTACTTAGTTCCCTGAAGGTGGAGTCACTGCTCAATACGGAGAGTTGTGGTGGAGAGTGATCAGAACAGAACTCAACTGGATTAAATTAAACAAAAATCAAACTAAAGAAAGCCAAACAAAATGAAAGGAACTAAGCCAAATTAAACTGAAGTAATCCAAACTAAACTAGAGTAGACGGGACGAAACTATAGCCCAGGTTGATTTCCCAGCATCATCACATTAAGCACCATAATCCCCCCCTGAATAAATCCCATGACGGTGGCGTGTAGGACTGACCTGTGACACGGATGTGGATCGCGCGGCTCGGAGCGGAAGGGAGCCATCGAGCAGAGGCTTGCACTAACATGACACAGGTGTAGGTGTTGTCCACTTCTGCTCTTAAGTCTGTGATGCGGTGGTTGAAGGTCGTGTGACTTCCCGTGCTGCTGGTGAGTAAGTTGGAGTCTTTCCTCAACTGAAATCTCCCCGCTGTGTCCCGCCGTGCACTAGCGCACGTGATGGTGACGGATTCCCCAGGCACGAACACGGGATAGTCAGGAGTCTTGGAGATAGTCGGTGGCGGCGGACGTTCTGGAACAACAAACATTGGCATAAAATATTCACATGCAAGGAAAACATGAGGTGTTTCATTTTGAAAAGTCCAAAATGGTCAGCAATACACAGCTCTCGGGAGTGTTGTACAGTAGAGAGATTGAGGGGCTCAGGCATATAGTTCCCTGAAAATGGAAAAATGGGTAGATAGGGATTGTAGTAGAGCAGAGGAATCTAGGAGCGCAGTTACATAGTTCCTTGAATATGGTGATGCAGGTGGATGTAGACCAGTGGGACCTAGGAGTAAATGGACACAGTTCACTGAAAATGGTATCACAGGTAGGTAGGGAATGTTGTTGAGCAGAGGGATCTTGGAGTACAGACACTTATTTCCCAAAACGGGGCATCACAGGAAGCTAGGGAGTGTAGTAGAACAGAGTGATCTAGAAGTGCAGGTATATTTTTCACTGAACGTGGCGTCATATAGAGTGTTGTAGAGTAGAGTGGTTCAGGAGTGCCGGTACATGGTTTGCTGAAAGTGGAGTCACAGCTTGATTGGGAGTGGTGTAGTGCAGAGAAATATGAACCGAACTAACCTGGATTAAATTAGACTAAATCAAACTGAATCAAGTGAAACAAAATGAAAGGAACTAAACTAAACTAAACAAGCTGATGTAAACTAAATAGTATTAAATTAAACTGAATCATAATAATCCAGCAGAGCTGCACAGACTCCACCAACGCAAAGTCGCAGGTCCCGATGGTATCAGCCCTTGGGCTCTCAAGCCGTGCGCCAGTCAATTGTGCAGAGTCCTCCAGCACAGCTTCAGCCTGAGGCTGAGCCTGGAGATGGTTCCTGTGATGTGGAAGACATCCTGCTGGTTCTTGTACCAAAGGGGACATGTCCCTGCTCCTCCTATGAGAGCAGACCGGTGGCGCTGATTTCACACATCATGAAGTCATTGGCGAAGCTCGTGCTCACGCACCTGCGACCACTGGTTAAACCCTACCTGGACCCCAGCAGTTCGCTGACCTAGCAAAGGTGGGGGTGGAGGACGCCTTCATCCACCTGCTCCACCGTTCCAATGTTCACCAGGGTAAGCCGGGAAGCACTGTCAGAGTAATTTGTTTTGACTTCTCCAATACTTTTAATACCATCCAGCCTGCACTGCTGGGGAACAAACTGACGAAGACGTGGGTAGAAGCACAATTAGTGTCCTGGATCTCCAACTACCTGCCTGGACGACCACAATATATCAGACAACAGGAACTGTGTCTCCGACATTTTAGTGAGCAACACAGGGGCCCCACAGTGGACGATCCTTCTCTCTTCCTGTCTTCAGATACAACTCGGACTCATGCCACCTGCAGATGTTTTTCGATGACTCTGCAATTATGGGCTGCATCAATGAGGGGTGGGAAGCTGCATACAGAGGTGTAGTCAATAACATTGATGAGTTGTGTGGACTGAATCATCTGCAGCTCAAAACCGACAAGACTAGGCGGTGACACTGTATAAGAAAGGACAGAGCCGTCTGTACTTTCTGAGGAGGCTCTTCAACTCTCTGCAACATGATGCTGCAGATCTTGTATCAATCGGTGGTCGCCAGTGCCATCTTATTTGCGTGTACTGGGGTGGCAGGGCGAAGGTCATGGATGATAATAGAATCAACCAGCCCATCGGGAAGGCTGCGTCCGTCCTGGAGGTGGAGTTGATGATGGTCTTGGAGGGGAAAATTACCCTCAAGCTGTGGAACATCTTGGACAATACAACTCGTCCCCTCCATGACACACTGGTCAACCTGAGTAGCACCTTCAGCAACAGGTTGGTTCCACCAAGATGCAGCAGAAAACGCCACAGGAGGTCATTTTTCCCTGTGGCTATCGAACTGTACAACTCGTCATTCTTCAGTCGTGGGGTTCACTGACTCCCTTTCACCCCCATCCCCCTTCACCTACTTATCTAATCTTTGCACATCCCCAAACCTAGAATGTTGACTCGTCACATTAATTTAAGGTATGTTGTTGTGTTTCATGATTGTTGGCAGACCAATTTCCGTTTCTAGGTTCTACCGTATCGCATCGTAAGAGAAAGTGATCTGATCTGAACTAAATTACACTGAAGCAAACTAAACAGGATTAAATTAAACTAGAACATACTATACTAAGCCGTATAATCTAATGTGAGTTGAACTGAACTAAATAAAATTGAAGTAAACTAAACTAATCTAAATTAAAGCAGTCTGGACAAAACTATGCAGGTTTGTTTCCCAGCACCTTCACAGTAAGCACTATAATCTCCCTCTGAATAAATCCCATGATGATAGCGTGTGCGACTAACCTGTGACATGTATGCGGACCGCTGGGCTTGGAGAAGACCGGAGCCACCGAGCGGAGATATGCACCAACATGACACAGGTGTAGGAGCTGTCCATGTCTGCCCTTAAGTCTGTGATGCGATGGGTGAAGGTCGTGTGACTTTCCGTGCTGTTGGTGAGAAGGTTGGAGTCTTTCCTAAACTGAAACGTCCCCGCCGTGCCTCGCCGTGAACTAGCACACGTGAGGGTGACGGATTCTCCAGGCACATACACTGGATAATCAGGAGTCTTGTAGATAATCGGTGGACGCGGGCGTTCTGAAATGAAAAACGTCTCCCTAAAATATTTACATGCAGAGAGAAACGCATGGTGTTGCGGTCTGGAAAGTCCAACATGGGCACGTCCTATATAGTGAATTGTATAGCTCTGGGGAGTGCTGTAGAGCAGCTTTGGGTAGTAGTGGAGAGCAGCTCTCGGTAGTGTTATAGAGCAGCTCTCGGTAGTGTTGTAGAACAGCTCTGGGTAGTATTGTAGAGCAGCTCTGGGGAGTGTTGTGGAGCAGGTCTGGGGAGTGTTGTAGAGCAGCTCTGCGGAGTGTTGTGGAGCAGCTCCGCGGAGTGTTGTGGAGCAGCTCCGCGGAGTGTTGTGGAGCAGCTCTGGGGAGTGTTGTAGAGCAGAGGAATGTAGGATGCAGGTGCATTTTTCCTTGAAGGTGGCGTTTCAGGTAGATAGGGAGTTTTCTGTGGACACAGTTTCTTGAAAGTGGCAAATCAGGTTGATTGGGAGTATTGTAGACCAGAGGGACATGGAAGTGCCGGTACTTACATCCCGTAGAATGCGTCACAAGACGTTTGGTAGTGTAGGAGTGTGATTCTGTTTGTAGTTTGTTGGTTTTGTTTGTTTTTTTGCACAAAGTCCGCAGGCACTGCCACTTTTCATTTCGCTGCACATCCCGTATGTGTATGTGACGAATAAACTTGACTTGACTTGAGAGCCGAGGGATCGAGAAGCGCGGTATATCGTTCCCTGAAAGTGGCGTCGTCGGTAGATAGCGATTATTATAGAGCAGAGGTATAGCGGAGTGCAGGCACATCGTTCCCTGTATGTGGCATCATTGGTAGTAGATAGGGATTATTATAGAGCAGACATATATAGGAGCGCAGGCACATCGTTCCCTGAAAGTGGCATCATAATTAGATAGGGAATGTTATGGAGTAGAGGGATCCAGGAGTGCAGGTACTTAGTTCCCTGAAGGTGGAGTCACTGCTCAATACGGAGAGTTGTGGTGGAGAGGGATCAGAACAGAACTCAACTGGATTAAATTAAACAAATATCAAACTAAAGAAAGCCAAAGAAAATTAAAGGAACTAAGCCAAATTAAACTGAAGTAAACTAAACTAAACTAGAGTAGACGGGACGAAACAATAGCCCCGGTTTATTTCCCAGCACCATCACACTAAGCACCATAAACGCCCCCTGAATAAATCCCATGACAGTGGCGTGTGTGACTGACCTGTGACACGAATGTGGATCGCACGGCTTGGAGCGGAAGGGAGCCACCGAGCGGAGGATTGCACCAACATGACACAGGTGTAGGTGTTGTCCACTTCTGCCCTAATGACTGTGATGCGGTGGTTGAAGGTCGTGTGACTTCCCGTGCTGCTGGTGAGTAATTTGGAGTCTTTCCTCAACTGAAACCTCCCCGCCGTGTCCCGCCGTGAACTAGCGCACGTGATGGTGACGGATTCCCCAGGCACGTACACGGGATAGTCAGGAGTCTTGGAGATAGTCGGTGGCGGCGGAAGTTCTGGAACAACAAATATGGCTATAAAACACTCACATGCACAGAAAAACGTGTGGTGTTACATTTTGACAAGTCCAAAATGGGTAGGATCTACACAGCTCTCGGGAGTGTTCTAGAGTAGAGGGATTGAAGAGCTCAGGCATATATTTCCCAGAAAATTGAAAAATAGGTAGATAGGGATTCTCCAGTCTCAACACCTCCAAGCTGATCAAAAAGGCGCAGCAGCTCCTTTACTTCCTGAGGAGGCTCAAATAATCCCACCCGTCGCCCCAGATCCAGACCATCTTTTACCACTGTACCATCGAAAGCATCTTGACCATCCTACAACGGGTGGTGAAAACCGCCCAGTACATCATCGGTGCCCCACTCCCTGCCATGGATGCCCTCCACCGAAAACGGTGTCTGAGACGGGCCGGGAAGATCATCAAAGACCCCTCCCACCCTAACTATGGACTGTTTGCCCTCCTACCATCAGGGAGGCGGTACAGGAGCCTCAGGTCCCGCACGCTGCATTCTGTATATATTTATATAGTGAACTGACGCTAAACTGCATTTCGTTGTACCCATACTTGTATCTGTGCAATGACATTAAATTTGAATTGAATTGAAGAGCAGAGGAACGCAGTTGCTTAGTTCCTTGAAGGTGCCGTCACAGGTAGATAGGGATTATTGTTGAACAGAACGATCTACGAACGCAGGCACATAGTGCCTTGAAGGTGGTGTTGCAGGTAGATAGGGTGTTATAGACCAGTGGGACCTAGGGGTAAATGGACACAGTTCCCTGAAAGTGGTATTACAGGTAGGTCAGGAATGTTGTTGAGCAGAGGGAACTAGGAGTAGAGACAGTTATGGAAATGGAGGGTACGCACGGGGACGGCGTTCCCCTAGTTTTCAGTTTCCATTCTGTGCGTGAATTCGCAGCTTTATCCTGCGCTACTTAATCCAAGGGCGAGCAAACGAGCGGACAGACGGACGAAAGTAACGATCATAGGCGGCATTTCGGGTCGAGACCCTCCTTTAGAGTCAGGGAAAAGAGGAACAAGAGATATAGATGGTACTAAGGACAAATAAATGGAAGGTATGCCTATATCTACCGTTTTCCTTTCCCTTGACTGTTAGTCTGAAGAAGGGTCTGGGTGCTCAGTCACTCAGGCCTGGTGGGCTGGCATCTGAGAAACGGCCAGAAATTCTGCCCAAAACAGGTGAGAGACTATGTGAGAGAGAAAGGGGAGAGAGTAGAGAATTAATTTTAGACGTTTTTCTTTTTTTTCTGCAGCTTACAACATTGAAGGAAGAAAGTATACCCTGGCCTGTATCTCACATGGAGCCAATGAAGGGAGGGAGAAAAATTCTGGGGTGAGGTTTAACACTTGCAGGGGGAATACCTACTGATGGACCGAAGGGACTCCTTCAGGGCTAGTACAGGACTGATGGGCCGAAGGAGATCAGTGAAATCTCAGTGAAAGGCACTTTTTCTGTACTTTTCCTGGCCTGGCACGGGCCATTTGGGCCAAAATGCTCCTCCTGGGCTAATGTGGGGATTTTGGGCAAAAGGGACTGGTTTCTCGACTAATAGGGATGTTGTGGGCCGAAATTAGTGGTTTCGGGCAATCCAAACAACATTTCAGTTCATTTCCATTTCACATTCAAGCACAGGGCAGGCCAAAAAGCTCATTGCATTTTCATTTCATTTCCATTGCCATTGCAGTTTCAAGCACAGGGCAGGCCAAAAAGCTCATTGCATTTTCATTTCATTTCCATTGCCATTGCAGTTTCAAGCACAGGGCAGGCCAAGTCAAACAGTACATTGCATTTTCATTTCACTTCCATTGCCATTGCATCCACGGTTCCTTCCTGTGGGGGGGGGGGGGGGGAACCCTGGCCCGTGGCGGCTCCTAGTCCGTTCCCTCCACGGTTGCTGCCTGGCCAACTGAGTTCCTCCAGCACTCTGTGCACTCTTATTCAAAACTGCCGGCGGGACATCAACCGCCTCAACCCCTACTCCCCTGTCTCACTAACCTTTCCCCCTCTGAACGTACAGCCATCGACTCACTCCCCAACAACCCAGACTGGGGTACCAAACCCGCCGACAAGGGAGGTGCCGTGGTCTGGGGCGCTCATCTCTACAAAGCTGAAGCCACGCACCATCTCTCAGACACCTCCTCCTACTTATCCCTGGACCATGACCCCACTGACGCGCACCAGGCCACTATCTCTATCACAATCACTGACTTCATCAATTCCGGCTCCCTGCCACCCCCCAAGCCCCCAACTTCATCGTTCCCCAGCCCCGCACGGCCTGATTTTACCTCCTCCCCAAAATCCACAAGCCTGACTGTCCTGGTAAACCCATTGTCTCTGCCTGTTCGCGCCCTGCCGAACTTATTTCCACATACCTCGACACCATCCTATCCCCCCTTGTTAAACCCCTCCCGTCCTATGTACAAGGCACCTCAGACACTCTCCGTCGTCTCCGGGCATTCATTCTCTAGGCTTCCGTCCCCTTATCTTCACCATGGACGTCCAGTCACTCTACACCTCCATTCCCCACCAGGATGGTCTCAAAGCCCTCCGGTTCTTCCTCGACCAGAGAATCAACCTATACCCGTCCACTGACACTCTCCTCCGCCTAGCGGAGCTGGTCCTTACCTTCGATAACTTTTCGTTTGGCTCCTCCTATTTCCTCCAAATACAAGGCGTCGCTATGGGCACGCGCATGGGCCCCAGCTATGCCTGCCTCTTTGTAAGGTACGTCGAACAATCCTTGTTTGAGACGTACCAGGGCCCCATCCCCGACCTCTACCTTCGCTACATCGACGAGTGCATTGGTGCTACCTCCTGCACCCACACACAACTCACTGACTTCATCAACTTCACCACTAACTTCCATCCGGCACTCAAATACACCTGGAACATTTCTGACACTTCCCTACCATTTGTTGACCTCACTATCTCCATCGCAGGTAATAGACTTCCGACCGACATCCACTATAAACCCACTGACTCCCATGGCTATATAGACTACACTTCTTCCCACCCTGAAAGGACTCCATCCCCTACTGCCAATTCCTCCGACTACGCCGCATCTGCTCCCAGGATGAGGTGTACCACACCAGGGCATCGGAAACGTCCTCATTCTTCAGGGAACGGGGGTTCCCCTCCCCTACTATAGATGAGGCTCTCACCAGGGTATCTTCAATACCCCGCAACACTGCTCTCTCTCCCCATCCCCCCACTCGGAACAAGGGCAGAGTCCCACTCACGTTCCACCTCACTAGCCGTCACATACAACAAATAGTCCTCCATTATTTTAGCCACCTCCAACGTGACCCCAGCACTAGCCATATCTTCCCATCTCTCCCCTGTCTGCTTTCCGCAAAGACCGCTCCCTCCGTAACTACCAAGTCAACTCTTCCCTTCCCATCCGCACTACCCCCCACCCCCCGGTCACTTTCCCTTGCAAACGTAGGAGTTGCTACACTTGTCGCTTTACCTCCCCCCCTCGACTCAATTCAAGGATCCAAGCAGTCGTTTCAGGTGCGACAGAGGATCACCTGCACCTCCTCATGTATTGCATCCGCTGCTCTATATGTCAGCTACATCGGTGAGATCAAGCGGAGGCTTGGCGATCGTTTCGCCGAACACCACCGCTGGGTGCGCATTATCATCCTGTTCTCCCTGTGGCTCAGCACTTCAACTCCCCTTCCCATTCCAAATCCGACCTTTCTGTCCTGGGCCTGAGGAACAGCAGCTCATATTCTGCTTGGGTAGTATGCGCCCCTTCCCAGCTCTCTGGCCCCTCCTCTTCCTTCCCCCCCCCCCCCCCCGACACGTCTGAGATGAAGGTGGTCACGGGGGGGGGGGGGTCTGGGGGGGGCGGGGGCTCAGCGGGACGGGCGGCAGCTCTGGGGAGTGGGTGGCATTTCAGGTCAAAATTCTTCTGCAGACACTCACAAGTACTCCCACCGACGAGAGTTCTGTTCAGTCTGAAGAAGTGACTTCTCTCCAGAGTCACTGCCCATCCCCCTGAGTTACTCCAGCTTTATGTCTAACATCAATTTCAAGAGTTAAATAAAAAGCACAGAGTGCTGGAGGAACTCAGCGGGCTAGGCGGCATCTGTGGAGGGAATAGATTAGGAGTTGTTTCGGGCCAGGGTTCTTCTTCAATAGGAAGGAACTGCAGATCAAAGATACTAGAGCGGATACTAGTATATTTGCTGCAGATCAGGCATGATTTTTTTCAGATTTAAATTGGAATTCCGATTTTATTGTTTTCCTGTTTGTCAATTTTCTGTGCCCAATTATTTGGCGGCCAATGAACCGCTGTCTCTTAGGGCGTTGCGTCCAATCACCGACCAGCTTCCCTTAAAATACCCGTCCAATCAACAAATCGGTCTCCTCCAAACAGCCGCTGTCTCCAAGGGCATTGTGTCCAATCACATAATGCGCTGGTCACTCGGCGGCCAATCAGACACAGTCTCCGACGGGCCTTTTGATCAATCACCGACCTGCTTCCCTCACCGAAGCAGGTCGGTGATTGATAGATTTGTGGGACATTGGCACCAGTATTTGGGAAGGAGGGAGCTGTTCCTAATGGGATGGACTTCACTTGAATCTGGCTGGGACCAGACTCCTGGCAAACTTTATAACCAGGTCCGTGGATAGAGCTTTAAACTAAATAGTAGTAGGGGGTGGGATCAACACATTTGAAGTGTATGGTGGAGTTAAAGGGAAAGAGTGTGCAGAAAATATTACAGAAGTCTCCATAGGTAATGGGACGGAAAGTTTAAGAATGGATAAGAGAGTAAGGTCCGATAAAATCGTGACCGGTGCGAGAGGAGGAGAGGTGAACACCAAATTAAAGGTGTTGTATATGAATGCACGCTGTACTAAGGAACAGAGTGGATGAGCTTGGAGCACAGTTAGAAATTGGTGGTTATGATGTGTGGACATTACAAAGATGTGGCTACAAAATGATCGGAGCTGAGAGCTGAATATTCAAGGTTATGCCTCCCATCAGAAACGTTGCCTATCTCCCTCCATAGATGCTGCTGCACCCGCTGATTTTCTCCAGAATTTTGTGTACCATCGATTTTCTAGCATCTGCAGTTCTTTTTTTAAGACCATCAGAAAGGCAGAGAGGTGGGCAGAGGGGTTGGGGTAGCACTGCTGGTAAGGAATTACATTGTCCAAAGCAAGGAGTGATATAGAATCAGAAGATGGAGAGTCATTGTGAATAGAGTTGAGAAATTGCAAGGGTAAAAAGACCCTAATGGGAGTTAATTACAGGCCTCCAAACAGAAGCCAGGATATAGGGTACATGTTGCATCAGGTGATACAATCAGCATGAAAGAAAGGCAATGCTACGAAAGGTGGTCATCAGAGATTTCAATATGCAGGTAGACTGGGAAAGTCAGATTGGTACTGGAACCCAAGAGAGGAAATTCATAGTGCCTCTGAAATGGTTTCTTGGAGCAACTTAAAGTCGAGCCAACAAGGGAAAATGCAATTCTGGATTTAGTGTTGTGCAATGAACTAGATTTAATAAGGGAGCTCACGGTATAGGAAACACTAGGAGGTAGCGACCACAATATGATAAGATTCAACTTGCAGTTTGAAAGGGTGATGGTGAAATCTGATATGCCGGTATTACAGCTGAGTGAAGGGGACGACAGAGACATGAGGGATGAGCTGGCCAAAGTTGACTGGAAAGGGATCTAGTAGGAATGAAGGTGGAACAGTAATGGCAGGAATTTCTGGGAATAATTCAGAAGATGCAGGATGTTTTCATTCCAAAGAGGAATAAAGATTCGAGGGAGAGAATGAGGGGACGGTGGCTGACATAGGAATCCAAAGACAGCATCAAACTAAAAGAGAAGGCATTGCAAAGATCAGCGGGAAGCCAGAGGATTGAGAAGCTTTTAAAGAACAAAAGAGAGTAACTAAAAAGGCTACATGGAGGGAAAAAAATAAATAAGAACGTAAGCTCACCAATAATATAAAAGAAGATCGCACGAGTTTCTTCAGATATATAAAGAGTAAGAAAAATGCAAGATTGGATGATGGACCGCTGGAAAATAATGCAGAAGTGATAATGGAGAATAAAGAAATAGCAGAGGAATTGAATAACTTGTTTGCATCAGTCTTCACAGTAGAAGACACCAGCAAAGTGCCTGAACTTCAAGAGAGTCATGGGGTGGAAGTTAGTGGAGTGGCTAAACTAAGGAGAAGGTGCTTGGGAAACAGTATGGACAAAAGTTGGATCTCACCTGATCTGGATGGACTGCACCCCAGGGTTCTGAATGAGGTGGCTTCAGAGATTGTGGAGGCATTAATAGTGATATTTCTAAAATCACTAGAGTCAGGAGTGGTTCCAGACGAGTGGAATATTACCCCATTGTCCAAGAAGGGAGCAAAGCAGAAGAGTGGAAACTACAGGCCGGTTAAACTGACTTCAGTAGTTGAAACGATGTTAGAGTCTAATACAAAGGATGAGATTACGGAGTACTTAGAACTTCATGATAAAATGGGCCGAAGTCAGCATGGTATTGCCAAGGAGATATCTTGCCTGATAAATCTGCTGGAATCGTTTGAAGAAGTAAATGGCCGAACAGACAAAGGATCATTAGTGGATGTTGTTTGGCTAGATTATATAAGGTGGCAGACGTGAGACTGCAAAGGAAGACGAGAACTCATGGCATCAAAAGGGCAGATACTCGCATGGATAACAGGTTGGCAAAACTCTTCTAAATTCTTTTAAGCTCCAGCGAGTACAGAATCAGTGCTGACAAACGCTCATCACATGTTAACATACTAATTCCTGGAATCATTATTGTAAACCTCCTCTGGAAACTTTCCAGCGCTGGCACATCCTTCCTCAGATATGGTGTCCAAATTTGCTCACAATATTCCAAACACAGCCTGACCAGCATCTTATAGAACGTCAGCATTACATCCCTGTTTTTGCATACAAGCCTTCTTGAAATAAATGTTAGCATTGAGTTTGCTTTATTTCCTACCAATTCGACCTGATGTTTAACTTTATGGGAATCTTTCACCAGCACTCCCAGGTCCCTTAGCACCTCCGATGTCTGGATCCTCACTACATTTAGAAAATAGTCTACATGTTTATTCCTGCTACAAAACGCATGACTCCACACTTTGCAACACTATATTCCATCTGCCTCTTCTCTGTCCGCTCTCCCAACCTGTCTAAGGCATTCTGCAGTCCCTGCTATCTCTACACTATATGCCGGCCACCTATTTTCGTATCATCCACAAACTTGGCCACAAAGCCTTCAATCCCCGCGTCCAAAGCATTAATATACAACGTGAAGAGTAGCGGCCCTAGCACTGACCCGTGCAGAACTCCACTAGTCAATGGCAGCCAACCAGAAAAAGCCCCCTTTATTGCCACGCTTTGCCTTTTGCCATGCAGCTAACCTGCTATCCATGTATCTGCCCTTTGATACCATGGGCTCTCATCTTCCTTAGCAGCCTCACGTGTGGCACCTTATTAAATACTTTCTGAAAGTCTAGGTAAACACCATTTACTGATTCTCCTTTGTCAGTCCTGCTATTGATTTGTTCAAAGAATCCCAACAAATGTGTCAGGCAAGACCTTCCCGTCACGAAGTCATGTTTACATCATGAATCTGTGATGGATTCTTAGAGCAGCTTGTATTGGAGCCTACCAGGGAGAAGGCAATTCTGGATTTAGTGTTATATAATGAACCAGATTTGATAAAGGAACTTGGTGTTAAGGAGCCATTAGGAGGTAGTGACCATAATATGATCAAATTTAATCTGCAATTGCAGAGGGACAAGGGTAAATCGGACGTGTCTGTGCTGCAGTTGAATAAAGCGGACTATGGAGCCATGAGGGAGAATTTGGCCAAAGTTGACTGGAAAGATACCCTAGCAGGGATGACCATGGAACAACAATGGCAGGTATTTCTGGGAATAATACAGAAGGTGCTGGATCAGTTAATTCCAAAGAGAAATAAATATTCCAAGGTGAATAAGGGGCGACCGTGGCTGACTACGGATGTCAGGGACAGGATACAACTAAAAGAGAAAAAGTACAATGTAGTAAAGATGAGGAAGCAAGAGGATTGGGTCATGTTTAAAGAGCAAGAGAAGATAACTAAAAATGCAATACGTGGAAAAAAAATGAGGTACGAAGGTAAGCTAGCCAAGAATATGAAGGAGGATAGTAAATGCTTAGTTAACATGTGAAGAGGAAAAAAATAGTTAAGACCAAAATGGTACAATTGAAGACTGAAAAACGTGAATTTATTATGAGGAACAAGGAAATGGCAGGTGAGTTGAACTTTGGATCCGTCTTCACTAAGGAGGACCCAAACAATCTTCCTGATATACTAGTGGCCAGATGATCTGGGGTAACGGAGGAACTGAAGGAAATAAACCCAAGGCAGGAAATGGTGTTTAGTAGACTGATGGGACTGAAGGCTGATAAATCCCCAGGGCCTGATGGTCTGCATCCCAGGGTACTTCAGGAAGTGGCTCTAGATATCGTGGACGCATTGGTGATAATTTTCCAATGTTCTATAGATTCAGCATCAGTTCCTGTGGATTGGAAGGTAGCTAATGTTATCCCACTTTTTAAGAGAGGCGGGAGAGAGAAAACATGGAATTATGGACCAGTTAGCCTGACATCGGTGGTGGGGAAGATGCTGGAGTCATTTATAAAAGATGAAATAGCCGAACATTTGGATAGCTGTAACAGGATCGGTCCGAGTCAGCATGGATATACGAAGGGGAAATCATGCTTCAATAATCTGCTGGATTGTTTTGAGGATGTAACTGGTTAAATGGACAAGGGAGAGCCAGTGGATGTAGAGCACCTGGACTTTCAGAAAGGATTTGATAAGGTCACACGTTGGAGATTAGTGGGCAAAATTTGGGCGCATGGTATTGGGGGTAGAGTGATGAGATGGATAGAAAATTGGTTGGCAGACAGGAAACAAAGAGTAGGGATTAACGGGTCCCTTTCAGAATGGCAGGCAGTGACTAGTGTGGTTCCGCAAGACTCGGTGCTGGAACCGTAGCTATTTACAATATACATCAAGAATTTAGATGAAGGGATTCAAAGTAACATTAGCAAATATGCAGACACAAAGCTGGGTGGCAGTGTGAACTGTGAGGAGGATGCAATGGAAATGCGGGACAAGACAGGTTAGGTGAGTGGGCAGATGCATGGCAGATGCAGTTTCATGTGGATAAATGTGAGGTTATCCACTTTGGTAGCAAAACCAGGAAGGCAGATTATTATTTAAATGGGGTCGTTGGGAAACGGGGAAGTACAACGGGATCTGAGAGGTCCTTGTTCATCAGTCAATGAAAGTAAGCATGCAGGTACAGCTGGCAGTGAAGACAGCGAATGGCATGTTGACCTTCGTATCAAGAGGAGTTGAGTATAGCAGCAAAGAGGTTGTTCTGCAGTCCTATTGGGCCCTACTAATACCACACGTGGAGTATTGTATACAGTTTTGGTCCCCTAATTGTGGAAGGACATTCTTGCTATTGAGGGAGTGCAGCGTAGGTTTACAAGGTTAATTTTCAGAATGGCGGGACAGTCATATGCTGAGAGAATGCTGAGAGAATGGATCGGCTGGGCTTGGATACTCTGAGGTTTTGAAGGATGAGAGGGTATCTCATTGAAACCGATCGTATTCGTAGGGGTTGGGTCACGCTACAGGCAGGAAACATGATCCCAATTTTGGGGAAGTCCAGAACCAGGGGCCACAGTAAAGAATAAGGGGTAAGACATTTAGAACGGATACACGGAAACACTTTTTCATACAGACGGTTGTGAGTCTGTGGAATTCTCTGCCGGTTCTCTGGATACTTTCAAAAGAGAGCTAGATAGTGCTCTTAAAGATAGTGGAGTCATGGGCTATGGAGAGAAGGCAGGAACGGGGTACGGCTTGGGGATGATCAGCCATGATCATATTCAATGGCGGTGCTGGCTCGAAGGGCCGAAAGTCCTACTCTTGCACCTATTGTCTATTGTCTATTTTATCGTGAACTTCTAAGTGCTACATAACCTCATCCTTTATAATGGACTCTAAAATCCATTTTATGACCCTGTGGCTCTGAGACTACGACTGTGTGACTATGCTCTGTGATTCTATGACTCTATCGCTCAATGACAATGACGATGTCTATGGCTCCATGGCTATGACTCCATGACCGCGACTCTCTGCCTCTGCCTCTCACTCTCTGACGATATGACAATATGGCAATATGACGACGTGGCGATATGACTGTGATTCTGTCATTGTGTGGCTCTGTGGCTCAATGGCCCTTTGACTTTACTGCATACTTGCCTTCAGTACATTGGACTCCTGCATCTTCAGTATGATCGCAGTTGTTTATTTTCCATCCAGAGAAGGCACATTGCGAAAGAGATATTTCGTTTCCACGGCAGTCGACATTGTCCATCCAAATGCTCCCGCTCCCCGCGCCAAACTGCTCTCCCGTGAATGCCGTGGCGCTGGGACCGCAGTTTATTTCACGGCAGACGACCTTGGCATCTCTAACGTCCCAGCTATCATCGCAAACCGTCCCCCACTGTCCTTTGTACTTCACCTCCACTCTCCCCGAACAGCGATCGCTGCCTCCCGCGAGCCTTACGTCAAACTCTGAACAATAAACAGTAAGACATTAAGACCGGGTAAATCAGGGAAGGTCGGTTGGTCAAGAAGGCAAGACACAAAGATCTGTAGTAACTCGGAGGGTGAGGCAGCATCTCTGGAGAACATGGATAGGTGACATTTTGGGTCAGTACTACTTGGACGTAGGGTCCTGACCCAGAACGTCACCACCTATCCATGTTCTCGATTGTTTCGATGAACACCTTCGCACAGTCGTGAGTTACTCTGTCTGACCCGCTGTGTGTTAATATCTATATATATATATATATATATATCTATATATATATATAGATATTATACATATATATATCACAATAAAACTCTCTTGACTTGACTTCTTGACTCTTGTCTATGACTCTATGTCTTTATGACTATGACCCTATGACTCCATGACCCCATGACTCCATGACTCCATTACTATGACTCCATGACTCCAAGACTCCGTGTGCGGACGTGGCGCCGACGGACGAAAAGCCGAAGGAAAGAAGTGGGAGGCAAAGAACTGAATGGAAACGAAACCGAAACGCCAAATAACCGAATGGAAACAAAGCCGAAACGCCAACTAACCAAAAGGGCGGGAGGTCTAAATGCAAACTAACTGAAAGGGCGGGACGTCTAAATGCCAACTAACCATACGGCTGCATCGCCTAAAAGCAAACTCATCGAATGGCCCCTCTGACGAAACACCAGCTTCCCGAAAGGCAGCGTCGCCTACAAGCACACGGACCGAAAGCCGCTCAACAGAAAAGTCAAATAACGGACATGACGTTGCTGGGGGGGCGAGACTTGGCAGCAATTGGTCCAGACCCCCTCGTCTATCACATCACTGTGGAGGGATGAACATTGTCCCACACCTCCGCTTCACCCAACCAACAGCCCGCGGAGGGTGGCCGTGGGGAAGTGGGGGCTGTCAGGAGGGATGCGCACCTTCGGCTGCTTACAACTTGGTGATTGGGTTCAGATTGCCCAGTCACCTATGGTTTGTGGGAAAATGACCCCCACTCTCCCGTCTCCCCTTCTCTCTCCACTCCTCTCTCTCTCTCCCCCTCTCTCTCTTCCTTCTATCTCTCCCCCCTTCTCTCTCTTCTCCCCTCTCCTTCCCCTCTCTCTCCCCCTCTGTCCCCCTTCCCTCTTCCCCCTCTCTCTCCCTTCTCTCTCCCCCCTTCTATCTTTCTCCCCCCTCTGCTCTCTCTACCCCCTCTCCCATCATCTCTCCCCCCATCTCTCTCTCCCCCCCCTCTCTCTCCCTTCTCTCACTCCCCTTCTCTCTTTCTCTCCCCTTTCCTCTCTCCACCATCCCTCTCACCTCCTCTCTCTGCCCCTCCTCTCTCTCACCCCCCTCTCTCCCCTTCTCTTTTTCTTTCTCTCCCCACTCTCTTCTCTCTCCTCTTCCTCCCCCTCCTCTCTCCCCCTCTCCCTCTCTTCCCTTCTCTTTCTATCCCCTTTTCTCTCTCTCTCCCCTCTCTCTCCCTTCTCTCTATTCCCCTCTCTCTCACCCTCCTCTCCCCCCCTCTCTCCCTTGTCTCTCTCCTCTTTCTCTCCCCTCTTCTCTCTCCCCCCTCGCTCCCCTCTTCTCTCTCTCCCCCTCTCTCCCTTTTCTCTCCCCCCTCTCCACTCTCTCCCCTTCTCTCTCCCATCCTCTCTCTCTCCCCCTCTTTCTCCCCTCTCTCCCTCTCTCCCCCTCTCTCTCCTCTCTTTCTCTCCCCTTTTCTCTCTCTCCCTTCTCTCTGTCCCTGCTCTTTCTCTCCACCCTTCTCTCTCTCCTACTTATGTAGAGAGTCTGTGGAAGTTGAGAAAACTGGCACTGACAGCAAAGATAGACACAACATGCTGGAGTGACTCAGTGGGACAGGCAGCATCGCTGGAGAGAAGTAATGGGTGGCGTTTCAGGTAGAGACTCTTCAGACCCAGTCTTCAGGTCTGAAGAATGGTCTTGACACGAAACATCACACATTCCTACTCTCCAGAGATGCTGCCTGTGCTGCTGAGTTACTACACCTTTTTTGTGTCCATCGCCGGTTAAAGCAGTTTACAGATTCTGGTGTTTTGTGCGTGGGAGATTGTGTGCGTTCCGCATTTACTATGCCCCGAGCCGCCTGTCTCCCCCCCCCCTCTGACCCCCGGACCCTGACACTCACACCGGGAGATTCACCCCACCCCGGCCGCGGGGACAGACAGGGCATAGTAAATCACATTTAAAACATGGGGTCAGTATGACAAGTGTGCATGACAACGAACAATTTTATCTCCTCACACTCCCCCTCCCCCCCCCCCCCCCCCCCCCGACAACAAGAAGCAGTTTTATTTATTACCGTCTGGTTGCTTGCGGAGCACACACAAGCTCCCACGCACAAATCACCAGAATCTGTAAACTGTTTTAACCGAAGATGGACACAAATAGCTGGAGTAACTCAATGGGACAGGCAGCATCCCTGGAGAGAAGGAATGGTTGACGTTTCGTGTCAATACCATTCTTCAAACCTGAAGACTGAGTCTGAAGAGTCTTGACCGAACACGCCACCCATTCCTTCTCTCCAGTGATACTGCCTGTCCCACTGAGTCACTCCAGTATGTTGTGTCTATCTTTGCTGTCAGTGTCAGTTTTCTCAACTTCCACAGACTCTCTACATAAGTGGGGGAGAGAGAGAAGGGTGGGGGGAGAGAATGTAGAGAGAGAGAGGGGGGAAGAGAGTGAAAAGAGGAGAGAAAGAGAGAACGGGAGAGAAAGAGAGAAGGGGGGAGAAAGAGAGGGGGGAGAGAGAGAAGGGAGGGAGAGGGGGAGACAGAGAGTGAAGGGGAGAGAGAATGGGGAGAGAGAGGAAAGAGAGGGGGAGAGAGAACAGGAGAGAGAAAGAGAGAAGTGGAGAGAGAGAGAGGGAGAGAGAGGAGAGAGAGGAGGGGAGAGAGAGAGAGGAGAGAGAGATGAGAGAGAGAGAGAAGGGAGAGAGAGCGGGGGAAGAGAGAGAAGAGGGGAGAGAGAATGGGGAGACGGGAGAGTGGTCATCATTTTCCCACACAAGCCATAGGTGACTGGGCAATCTGAACCCAAGCACCAAGTTGTAAGCGGCCGAAGGTACGTATCGCTCGGGACAGCCCCCACTCTCCCACGGCCACCAGCCGCGGCTGTGGGTCGGGTGAAGCGGAGGTGTGGGACAATGTTCACTCCTCCACAGTGATGTGATAGACAGGGGGGTCTGGACCAATCGCTGACAAGTCCCGCCCCCCGGGCAACATCATGTCCGTTATTTGACTTTTCTGTTGAACAGAATTCGGTCCGTCGGCTTGTAGGCTAAGCTATCTTTTGGGTAGGTGGTGTTTCGTCAGAGCAGCCATTCGGTGAGTTTGCTTTTAGGCGATGCAGCCTTTTGGTTAGTTGGCTTTTAGGCGTCCCGCCATTTCGGTTAATTTGCATTTAGGCGTCCCACCCAATCGGTTAGTTGGCGTTTCGGCTTCGTTTCCATTCGGTTATTTGGCGTTTTGGCTTCGTTTCCATTCGGTTATTTGGGTTCCAATTCTTTGTTTTGGCTTCTCGGCCATCGGCGCCACGTCCGGGTACCCTATGACTGTGCCTCTGTGGCTCAATGGCTCTATGACTCAAATACTATGACTCTCTGACACTAAGGCTCTATGACTATGGCGATATGGCTATACGGCTCTCTCTCTATAGCGCGATGACGATGACCATTATGACTGTGCTTCTATGGCTCCATGACTCTAACTATGACTCTATGTGTCTATGCCACTTTGACTATGACTATAGCTCTATGGCCCTGTCTCTTTCACTGTATGACTCTTTGTCTTTATGTCTCTATCACTATTACTATGACTGTCTCGATGTCTCTATGTCTCTATGTCTCTATGTCTCTATGTCTCTGTATCTCTGTATCTCTGTATCTCTTTGACTCTGTGACAGTGACTCTGTGTCTCTGTGAGTCTGTGTCTCTGTGACTCTGTGACTCTGTGACTTTGTGTCTCTATGTCTCTATGACTGTGTCTCTATGACTATGACACTACTCCTCTATATCTCTATGGCTTTATGCCTATGTCTCTATGTATCTGTGTCTCCATGACTATGACTATGTATTTATGTATCGATGTCTCCGTGTCTCTGTGTCCTTGTGTCTCTGTATCTCCATGACTCTGTGTCTCTGTGTCTGTGTCTCTATGACTATGACTATGGCTCTATGACCATGACTCTGTCTCTATGACTATGTCTCTGTGTCTCTATGGCTCTATGTCTCTATGTATCTGTCTCTATGTCTCTATGTCCCTGTGGCTCTATGACTATGACGCTGTGTCTCTGTGTCTCTGTGTCTCTATGACTATGAATCCGTGACTCTATGTCCTATGACTATGTCGCTATGTCTCTCTGACTATAGAAAAATACAAATTAGGTGCAGGAGCAGGCCATTCGGCCCTTCGAGCCTGCACCGCCATTCAATATGATCATGGCTGATCATCCAACTCAGTATCCTGTACCTGCCTTCTCTCCATACACGCTGATCCCTTCAGCCACAAGGGCCACATCCAACTCCCTCTTAAATATGGCCAACGAACTGGCCTCAACTACCTTCTGTGGCAGAGAATTCCACAGATTCACCACTCTCTGTGTGAAAAACGATTTTCTCATCTCAGTCCTAAAAGACTTCCCCCTTATCCTTAAACTGTGACCCCTTGTCCTGGACTTCCCCAACATCGGGAACAATCTTCCTGCATCTAGCCTGTCCAACCCCTTAAGAAGTTTGTAAGTCTCTATGAGATCACCCCTCAATCTTCTAAATTCCAGCGAGTACAAGCCAAGTCTATCCAATCTTTCTTCATATGGAAGTCGTGCCATCCCAGGAATCAGTCTGGTGAACCTTCTCTGTACTCCCTCTATGGCAAGAATGTCTTTCCTCAGATTAGGAGACCAAACCTGTTCGCAATACTTCAGGTGTGGCCTCACCAAGACCCTGTACAACTGCAGTAGAACATTCCCTGCTCTTGTACTCAAATTCTTTTGCTATGAATGCCAACATACCATTCGCTTTCTTCACAGCCTGCTGCACCTGCATGCCTACTTTCAATGACTGGTGTACCATGACACCCAGGTCTCGCTGCATCTCCCCTTTTCCTAATCGGTCACCATTCAAATAATAGTCTACCTTCCTGTTTTTGCAACCAAAGTGGATAACCTCACATTTATCCACATTATACTGCATCTGCCATGCATTTGCCCACTCACCCAGTCTATCCAAGTCATCCTGCAGCCTCCTAGCATCCTCCTCACAGCTAACACTGCCCCCCAGCTTCGTGTCATCCGCAAACTTCGAGATGTTGCATTTAAATCCCTCGTCCAAATCATTAATGTAAACTGTAAATAGCTGGAGTCCCAGCACTGAGCCTTGCGGCACACCCACTAGTCACTGTTTGCCATCCTGAAAAGGACCCGTTCACTCCTACTCTTTGCTTCCTGTCTGCCAGCCAGTTCTCTATCCACATCAATACTGAACCACCAATACCGTGTGCTTTAAGTTTGTATACCAATCTCTTGTATGGGACCTTGTCGAAAGCCTTCTGAAAGTCCAGATACAACACATCCACTGCTTCTCCCTTATCCACTCTACTAGTTACATCCTCAAAAAATTCAATAAGATTCGTCAGAAATGTTTACCCTTCGTAAATCCATGCTGACTTTGACCAATGATTTCACCACTTTCCAAATGCGCTGCTATCCCATCTTTAATAATTGACTCTAGCAGTTTCCCCACTACCAATGTTAGACTAACTGGTCTGTAATTCCCCGTTTTCTCTCTCCCTCCCTTTTTAAAAAGTGGGGTTACATTAGCTACCCTCCAATCCTCAGGAACTACTCCAGAATCTAAAGAGTTTTGAAAAATTATCACTAAGGCATCTGCTATTTCTGGGGCTACTTCCTTAAGTACCCTGGAATGCAGCCTATCTGGCCCTGGGGATTTATCGGCCTTTAATCCATTCAATTTACCCAACACCATTTTCCGGCTATCCTGGATTTCACTCATTTCCTCCATCTCATTTGACCCGCGATCCCCTGCTATTTCCGGCAAATTATTTATGTCTTCCTTAGTGAAGACAGAACCAAAGTAGTTATTCAATTGGTCTGCCATGTCCTTGTTCCCCATGATCAATTTACCCGTTTCTTACTGCAAGGGACCTACATTTGTTTTAACTAATCTTTTGCGCTTCACATATCGATAAAAACTTTTGCAGTCAGTTTTTATGTTTCCTGCCAGTTTTCTTTCATACTCCATTTTCCCTTTCCTAATTAAGCCCTTTGTCCTCCTCTGTTGGTCTCTGAATTTCTCCCAGTCCCCTGGTAGGCTGCTTTTTCTGGATAATTTGTGCGCTTCATCTTTTTCTTTGATACTATTCCTGATTTCCCTCCTTATCCACGGATGTGCCACCTTCCCTGATTTATTCTTTTGCCATACTGGGATGAACAATTGTTGTAGTTCATCCATGCAGTCTTTAAATGCCTTCCATTGCATATCTACCGTCAACCCTTCAAGAATCAATTGCCAGTCCATCTTGGCCAATTCACGTCTCATACCCTCAAAGTTACCTTTCTTTAAGTTCAGGATCCGCGTTTCTGAATTAACAATGTCACTCTCCATCCTAATGAAGAACTCAACCATATTATGGTCACTCTTGCCCAAGGGGCCACGTACAACAAGGCTGCTAACTAACCCTTCCGCATTACTCAATATCCAGTCTAGAATAGCCTGCTCTCTCGTTGGTTCCTCCACATGTTGGTTTAGAAAACTATCCCGCATACATTCCAAGAAATCCTCTTCCTCAGCACCCCTGCCAATTTGATTCACCCAATCTATATGTGGAGTGAAGTCACCCATTATAACGGTTTTACCTTCGTTGCACGCATTTCTAATTTCCTGTTTGATGCCATCCACAACTCCACTACTACTGTTAGGTGGCCTGTACACAACACCCACTAGCGTTTTCTGCCCCTTAGAGTTTCGCAGCTCCACCCATATCGATTCCACATCCTCCAAGCTAATGTCATTCCTTTCTATTGCGTTAATCTCCTCACTAACCATCAACGCTACCCCACCTCCTATTCCTCTCTGTCTATCCTTCCTGAATATTGAATATCCCTGGATGTTCAACTCCCAGCCTTGGTCACCCTGCAGCCATGTCTCCGTGATCCCAACTATATCATAATTATTAATAGCTATCTGCATATTCAACTCATCCACCTTATTACGAATGCTCCTTGCATTGAGACACAAAGCCTTCAGGCTTGTTTTTGTAACACACTTGGCCCTTTTACAATTATGTTGAAAAGTGGCCCTTTTAGATTTTTGCCCTGGATTTGTTTTCCTGCCACTTTTCACCTTGCTACGTATTCCTCCTATCCTCATTTTACACCCCTCTGTCTCTCTGCTCACACATTTAAGAAACCCTCCACTTCTTATTCTCCGTTTGTTATTTTTTTCTTCTTTCCTCCCTACGTGTTGCGTCTGACTGCTTCTCTTCTCTGCCTCCTGCCTCACAAACGGACTACTTGCCTTCTCTATTTGAGTCCCTCCCCCCAACCGATCTAGTTTAAAGTCTCTCCAGTAGCCTTTGCAAACCTCCCCGCCAGGATATTGGTTCTCCTCGGGTTCAAGTGCAACCCGTCCTTTTTGTACAGGTCACACCTTCCCCAAAAGAGGTCCCAATGATCCAGAAACTTGAATCTCTGCGCTCTGCACCAGTCCATTAGCCATGCATTTATCCTCCACCTTGCTCCATTCCTACTCTCACTGTCGCGTGGCACAGGCAGTAATCCTGAGATTGTTACATTTGCGGTCCTTCTCCTTAACACTCTTCCTAACTCCCTCAATTCTCCTTTCAGGACCTCCTCTCTTTTTCTACCTATGTCATTGGTACCTATATGTACCACGACCTCTGGCTCCTCTCCCTCCCATTTCAGGATATCTTGGACACGTTCAGTCACATCCCGGACCCTGGCACCAGGGAGGCAAACTACCATCCGGGTCTCCTGACTGCGTCCACAGAATCGCCTATCTGACCCCCTAACTATAGAGTCCCCTATTACTGCTGCCCTCCTCTTCTTTTCCTTACCCTTCTGAGCAACAGGGCCGGTCTTTGTACCGGAGGCCCGGTCGCTGCTGCTACCCCCAGGTAGGCTGTGCCCCCCAACAGTACTCAAACAGGAGTACTTATTGCCAAGGTGCACAGCCACCGTTGTACTCTCTAGTCCCTGCCTCTGCCCCTTGCCTCTCCTAACCGTGACCCACTTTTCTGTCTCCTGTGGTTTTGGAGTGACCACCTGTCTGTAGCTCCTCTCTATGGCTTCCTCACTCTCCCTGACCAGACGGAGGTCATCGAGCTGCTGCCCCAGGTACCGAATACGGTCCATTTGGAGCGCCATCTTGACGCACCTGGCGCAGATGTGGACATCTGGAGAGCTATCTGACTGCATGACCTCCCACATCTGACATCCAGAACAGTAAACTGCCCTGGCACTCATCCTCCCCGTTACCCTGGATACAATACAATACAATGCAAGGATAAGCAGGGATCTGACTGCCAATCAGCTGCTTCCTCGAGTCGTCTTCCACCAATCAGCTGCTTCCTCAACTGCGAGCTGCGAATGGAACGTTACGGATTTGGGCTCCTCCCATTGCAACCGCCCCTGGGCCTCTGTCTATATATAATCTGTATTATATAGATATATTTTTTATTTTTATTAAACACATTCTGTGATTCTGTGATTATGATTATGACTATGGCTCCATGACTATGACTTTATGTCTCTCTGACTATGACTCTGGCTACAACTACGTCTCTATGGCCCAATAGCTCAAAGACTCTCTGACACTAAGGCTCTGTGACTATGGCTATACGTCTCTACCACCATAGCTCTATGACTATGACCCTTATGACACTATGACTATGTTTCTACGGGTCTGTGACTCTCTAACTCTTCTTACTCAATGACTCTACAACTATGATCCCATGGCTCCATTCCTATACGATTCTATGGTTCCATGACTATTAGATGCATACCTCCATCACAGGTAACGCCAGCATCTTCGTTGTGATTGCAATTGTGATCTTCCCATCCTCCGAAGGAACAGGCCGACAAGAACATTTCGGAACCTTTGCAGGCAACATCGTCCATCCAGATCTTCCCACTGCCTGCCACAAAACGTCCACCCCCGTGTGCAATGTTGGCCGACCGGCATCCAACTTGTCGGCAAACGACATTCGCGTCTTTTATATCCCAATCATCGTCACAAACCGTTCCCCAAATATTATTGTGGAGGATTTCCACTCTTCCAGAGCATTTACTTCCGTCCACCAATCTCACGTCCACCTCTGGAATTAAATGTATGAAGAACTCCTTGAGGATTGCTTTCAGTTTGAGTTTAGTTTTACAAATTAGACAGAATTAAAGTACGTTCCTTTACAAAGGAGACGAGGGGGTATTCCTTTATTCAGAAAGGTTTGAATCTAAAGAATTCCTTGCCACAGAAGGCTGTGGAGGCCAGGTCAATGGATATTTTTAAGGCGGAGATGGATAGATTCTTGATTAGTAAGGGTGTCAGGGATCCCAGGAAGTGGGTTAAAATATGTTGAACAGTTGAAGACACTAGACCTGTATTTGCTGGAATTTGGAAGGATGAGTGGGAACATAATTGAAACTTACCGAATTGTGAAAGGTCTGGATAGAGCGAATGTGGAGAGGATGTTTTCACCAGTGGGAGAGTCTATGACCAGAAGCCATAGCCTCAGATTAAAAATATGTATCTTAAGAAAGGAGATGAGCAGGAATGTCTTTAGCCAGAGAGTGGTGAATCTGTGGAATCCATTGCCACAGAAGGCTGTGATGTCAAGTTAATGGATATGTTTTAAACGGCGTATGACAGATTTTTGATTAGTAAGGGTGTCAGGGGTTATGGGGCGAATGCAGGGGAATGGGGTTGAAAGATAATGATAGTACAGCCACGATGGATGGAATTGCCTAATTCTGCTCTGAGAACTGATGTACGTGATCCGAGGAATACATGGCTGTACGGCTCTATGAATATGATCTCTGACTAGGACCATATGATTATGGCTCTGTGACACTGGCTCTGTGACTGTGGCTCTGTGACTGTGCCTCTGTGACTGTGGCTCTGTGACTGTGCCTCTGTGACTGTGGCTCTGTGACTGTGGCTCTATGACTGTGGCTCCGTGTGGCTCTGTGACTGTGACTGTGACTGTGGCTCTGTGACTGTGGCTCTGTGACTGTGATTCTGCGACAATATGGCTCTGTGACTGTGACTCTGTGACTGTTACTATGACTGTGACTCTGTGACTGTGGCCCTGTGACTGTGGAACTGAGACTGTGATTATTGCTCTGTGACTATGGCTCTGGAGCACTACGGGCTCTGTGACTATGATTCTGTGATTGTGACTATCTCTGTGACTGTGACTCTGTGACTGTGACTCTATGACAGTGCTTCTGTGACAATGTGGCTCTGTGACTGTTACTATGACTGTGACTGTGACTCTGTGACTGTGACACCGTGACTGTGAATCTGTGACTGTGAATCTGTGACTGTGACTCTGTGACTGTGGCTCTGAGATTGTGACTATTGCTCTGTGACTATGGCTCTGGAACTCTACTGGATCTGTGACTATGGCTCTGCGACTGTGATTCTGTGACTGTGACTTTCTCTGTGACTGTGACTTTGTGACTGTGACTCTCTGACTGTGACTGTGACCCTGTCTCTGTGACTGTGACTTTGTGATTGAGCCTCTGTGCCTCTGACTGTCTCTGTGACTGTGACTTTGTAACTCTGTGACTGTGACTATGACTGTGACTGTGACTGTGAATGTGACTGTGACTCTACGACTGTGACTCTGTATCTGTGACTTTGACTCTGTGACTGTGACTCTGTGACTGTGATTTTATGACTGATTCTATGGCTGACTATGACTATGACTGAAAATGTGTGACCATGATTGTACCTTTATGACTGTTACACTGTGACTGTGACTCTGACTCTGTGTCTGTAACTCTGTGACTGTGACTATGACTCCGTGGCTGTGAATCTGTGTCTGTGACCTAGTGACTGTGATTCTATGGCTCTGATACTGTGACTGTGCCTGTGACTGTGATTCTGTGTGTGACTCTATGACTCTGACTCTGTGACTGTTACTCTATGACTGTGACTCTGTGACTGTGACTCTATGACTGTGATTCTATGACTGTGACTCTGTGCCTGTGACTGTGACTCTGTGACCGTGATCTGTGACTGTGACTCTGTGACTATAGGTCTGAGAGTATGGCTCTGTGACTATGGTTCTGTGCCTGTGTCTCTGTGACTATGGTTCTGTGCCTGTGTCTCTGTGACTATGGCACTCTGACTGTGCCTCGGTTACTGTGGCTCTGTGACTGTGACTCTGTGACTGACTGTGACTGTGATTCTACGACTATGGGTCGGAGACTATGACTCTGTGACTGTGACACTGTGACTGTGACACTGTAATCTGTGACTGCGACTTTGTGACTGTGTCTATGACCGTGACTCCATGGCTGTAACTATGGCTCTGTGTCCGTGGTTCTATGACTATTGCTCTGTGACTATGACTCTAAATCTCTACGGGCTCTGTGACAATGGCTATGTGGCTGTGACTCTTTGACTGTTACTCTATGACTGTGACTTTATGACTGACTCTATTGCTGACTATGACTGACTATGATTGACTCTGTGACTGTGACTATGAATGTGACTCTGTGACTGTGACACTGTAACTCTGTGACTGTGGCTCTGTGACTGTGGCTGTGACTGTGGCTCTGTGACTGTGGCTCTGTGACTGTGGCTCTGTGACACTTTGACTGACTGTGACTGTGACTGTCTGTGATTCTGTGACTGTGACTCTATGAATGTGACTCTGTGACTGTGATTCTGTGCGTGACTCTAACCATGGGTCTGAGACTATGATTATGACTGGCTATGGCTGACTATGACTGACTCGATGACTGACTGTAATTGACTATGACTGAATCTATGACTGATTCTGTGACTGTGACCGTGACTGTGTCTCTGTGACTGTGTATCTGTGACCGTGGCATTGTGACTGTGGCTCTGTGACTATGGTTCTAGACTTCTACGGGCTCTGTGACTATGGCTCCGTGTGATTCTGTGACTGTGACTCTGTGACTGTGACAGTGAGTCTGTGACTGTGACTCTGTGAATGACAATGACTGACTCTATGACTGACTCTGTGACTGAGGCACTGTGACTGTGTAACTGATTCTGGGACTGACTTTCTCTGTGACTGTGACTGTGACTCTCTGACTGTGACTCTGTCTCTGTGACTTTGTGACTGTGCCACTGTGATTGTGACAGTCTCTGTGACTGTGCCTCTGTGACTGTGACACTGTGAATCTGTGACTGTCTCTGTGACTGTAACTCTGTGACTGTGACTGACTATGACTGTGACTGTGACCTAGTGACTGTGACCTAGTGATTTCTTCTCTATGACTGACTCTGTGACTGTGACTGTGACTATGTGACAGTGACTCGGTGACTGTGACTCTGTGACTGTAAATCTGTAACTGTGACCCTGTGACTCTACGATGGTGACTGTGACTCTGTATCTGTGACTATGACTGTGACTGCGATTCTGCGACTGATTTTGTGACTGATTCTAATGGCTGACTCTATGAATATGACTGATTGTGACTGTGACTTCACGATTGTGACTTTATAACTGTGACACTGTGACTCTGACTCTGTAACTGTGACTGTGACTCTGTGACTGTAAATCTGTGAATGTGACCCTGTGACTCTATGATTGGGACTCTTTATCTGTGACTCGATGACTGTGACTCTTTGACCGTGAGTCGGTGACCGTGGCATTATGACTGATTCTATGGCTGACTCTATGACTATGACTGGCACTGTAACTGTGACTTCATGACTGTGACTCTGTGACGGTGACTCTGCGACTGTTGCTCTGTGACTGTGACTGTGACTATGGCTCTGTGACTATGGCTCTGTGACAATGACTCTGCCTCTGTGACTGCGGCACTTTGACTGTGGCTCTGTGACTGTGATTCTGTGGCTGTGACTGTGACGGTAACTCTGTGACTATGATTCTATGACTGTGACTCTGTGAAGGTGACTCTGCCGCTGTGACTGCCTCACTGTGACTGTGGCTCTGCGACTGTGACACTGTGAAGCTGTGTGTGACGGCCTCTGTGACTGTAACTATGTGACTGTGACTGACGATGACGGTGACTGTGACTGTGACCTAGTGACTATGACATAGTGACTCTGACTCTGTGACTGTGACTCGGTGACAGTGACTCTGTGACTGTGACTACGTGACCGTGACTCGGTAACCGTGGTGTTATGACTGATTCTATGGCTGAATCTATGACTATGACTGACACTGTATCTGTGACTTTATGACTGTGACTCTGTGACTGTATCTCTGTTACTGTGACACTGTAAGTCTGTGACTGTGACGGTGACTCTGGGACGGTGACTCTGGGACTCTGTGTGACGGTGACTATGGGACTGTGACTATGGGACTGTGACTGGGACTGTGACTATGGACTGTGACTGTGACTGTGACTGTGACTGACGATGGTGACTGTGACTCTGACTGTGACTGTGACTGTGACTGATTTTGTGACTGTGAATATGACTGATTGTGACTGTGACTTCACGATTGTGTAACTGTGACACTGTGACTGACTCTGTAACTGTGACTGTGACTCTGTGACTGTAAATCTGTGAATGTGACCCTGTGACTATGATTGGGACTCTTTATCTGTGACTCGATGACTGTGACTCTTTGACCGTGAGTCGGTGACCGTGGCATTATGACTGATTCTATGGCTGACTCTATGACTGGCACTGTAACTGTGACTTCATGACTGTGACTCTGTGACGGTGACTCTGCGACTGTTGCTCTGTGACTGTGACTGTGACTATGGCTCTGTGACTATGGCTCTGTGACAATGACTCTGCCTCTGTGACTGCGGCACTTTGACTGTGGCTCTGTGACTGTGATTCTGTGGCTGTGACTGTGACGGTAACTCTGTGACTATGACTCTATGACTGTGACTCTGTGACGGTGACTCTGCCGCTGTGACTGCCTCACTGTGACTGTGGCTCTGCGACTGTGACACTGTGAAGCTGTGTGTGACGGCCTCTGTGACTGTAACTATGTGACTGTGACTGACGATGACGGTGACTGTGACTGTGACTGTGACCTAGTGACTATGACTCTGTGACTGTGACTCGGTAACCGTGGCGTTATGACTGATTCTATGGCTGAATCTATGACTATGACTGACACTGTATCTGTGACTTTATGACTGTGACTCTGTGACTGTATCTCTGTTACTGTGACACTGTAAGTCTGTGACTGGGACCGTGACTCTGGGACCGTGACTCTGGGACCGTGACTCTGGGACCGTGACTCTGGGACCGTGACTCTGCCTCTGTGACTGTGGCACTGTGACTGACTGTGTAACTGTGATTCTGTGACTGTGACTCTGTGACTGTGACTCTGTGACAGTGAATGTGACTCTGGGGCTGCGGCTCTGTGGCTATGGCTCTGTGACTGTGGCTCTGTGACTGTGACTCTGTGACTGTGACGGTGACTGCCTCACTGTGACTGTGGCTCTGTGACTGTGATTCTGTGACACTGACTTTCTCTGTGCCTGTGACTTTGACTCTCTGATTGTGATTCTATGACTGTGGCTGTGACGGTAAATCTGTGACCCTGTCTCTGTGACTGTGACTCTGCCTCTGTGACTGTGCCTGTGACTCTGTGACTGTGACACTGTTAATATGTGATTGTGACGGCCTCTGAGACTGTAACTATGTCACTGTGACTGACTATGACTGTGACCGTGACCTAGTGACTGTGTTACTGTGACTATGTGACCGTGACTCGGTAACCGTGGCGTTATGACTGATTCTGTGGCTGACTGTATGACTACGACTGACACTGTATCTGTGATTTTATGACTGTTAAACTGTGAATGTGACTCTGTGACTGTATCTCTGTGACTGACACTGTAACTCTGTGACTGACTATGTGACTGTGACTCTGTGATGGTGATTCTGTGACTGTGACTATGTGACCGTGACTCGGTAACCATGGCGTTATGACTGATTCTATGGCTGACTCTATGACTATGATGACACTGTATCTGTGACTTTATGACTGTGACTGTATCTCTGTGACTGACACTGTAACTCTGTGACTGTGACGGTGATTCTTTGACTGTGACTTTGACCATTTGACGGCGACTGTGACTGTGACTCTGGGACTGTGGCTCTGTGGCTATGGCTCAGTGACTATGGCTCTGCCTCTATGACTGCCTCACTGTGACTGTGACTTTGTGACAGTGATTCTTTGACACTGACTTTCTCTGTTACTGTGACCCTGTGACTGTGACTCTGACTCTGTGACTGTGACACTGTTTCTGTGACTGTGACTCTGTGAGTGTGCCTCTGTGACTGTCTCTATCACTGTGACTCTGTGACTGTTACACTGTGAATCTGTGACTGTGACAGTCTCTGTGACTGTAACTCTGTGACTGACTATCACTGTGACTGTGACACTGTGATTCTGTGACTGTGACGGTCTCTGTGACTGTGACTGACTCTATGACGGTGACTGTGACCTAGCGACTGTGACCTAGTAATTGTGACTGTGACTGTGACTCTGTGACGGTGACGCTGTGACTGTGACTGTGACTTTAAATCTGTAACTGTGACCCTGTGACTCTACGACTGTGACTCTGTATCTGTGACTATGGCTGTGATTCTATGGCTGACATTATGAATATTGCACTGTGACTGTGACTTCATCATTGTGACTTTATGACTGTGACAATGCGACACTGTGACTGAGTCTATGACTGTAACTGTGTGACTGTGACTCGTGACTGTGACTCTGTGACTGTGATTCTATGACTGATAGTGTGACTGTGACTGTGCCTGTGACTCTGTGACTGTCACTCTGTCACTGTGACTCTATGGATCTGACTGTGCCTGTGACTGTGATTCTGTGAATGTGACTCCATGACTGTGACTCGGTGACTGTGACTCTGCGACTGTGACTCTGCGACTGTGACTCTGTAACTCTGAGTCTGTGACTGTGACTCTGTGACTGTATGACTGTGTGGCTGTGAATCTATGAATGTGACCTAGTGACTGTGATTCTATGACTCTGATAGTGTGACTGTGACTGTGGTTCTGTGACTGCGACTCTGTTACTGTGACACTATGGCTCTGACTCTGTGACTGTGACTCTGTGACTGCGGCTCTATGACTGTGACTGCGACTCTCACTCTGTGACCGTGACTCTGTGACTGTGATGCTGTGACTGTGATTCTGTGACAATGGTCTGAGACTATGGCTCTGTGACAATGATTCTGTGACTGTGTCTCTGTGACTGTGGCCGTGTGACTGTGGCTCTGTGATTGAGGCTCTGTGACTGTGACTATAACTGTGACTCTATGACTATGAGTCTGACCATGGCACTGTGACTGTGCTTTGTGACTGTGGCTCTGTGACTGTGGCTCTGTGACTGTGACTACGGCTGTGACTATGACTGTGACCCTGTGACTGTGATTGCGACTTGACTGTGACTCTGTGACTGTGGCTATGTGACTGTGGCAATGCGACTGCGACTGTGGCTCTGTGAATGTGGCTGTGTGACTCAGTGACTATAGCTCTGTGACTATGGATCTGTGACTATGACTGTGACTGTGGCTCTGTGACTGATTCTGTGACTCTGACTTTCTCTGTCACTATGACTGTGACTCTCTGACTGTGACTGTCTCTGTGACTGGGACTACGTGACTGTGCCACTGTGACTGTGAATGTTTCTGTGACTGTGACACTGTGAATCTGTGACTGTCTCTGTGACTGCGACTGTGACTGACACTATGACGGTGACTATGTGACTGTGACTGTGACTATGTTACGGTGACTCTGTAACTGTGACTGTAAATCTGTGACTGTGAATATGACTGTGACTCTGTGACTGTGTTATTGTGACTGATTCTAATGGCTGACTCTATGAATATGCCTGATTGTGACTTCATGATTGTGACTTTATGACTGTGACACTGAGACTCTGACTCTGTGACTGTGGCTGTGTAACTCTGTGACTGACTCTTTGACTGTGACTCTGATTGTGAATCTGTGACTGTAAATCTGTGACTGTCACTCTGTGACTGTGAATCTGTGACTATGTCTGTGACTCTGTGACTGTGACTCTGTGACTGACTATGACTGACTCTATGACTGTGACTGACTCTGGCTGACTCTGTGACAGTGACTCTGTGACTGACTCTATGGCTGACTATGCCTGACTCTGTGACTGTGACTCTGTGACTGTGACTCTGTCACTGTGACTGTGAATGTGACTGTGACTGTGACACTCTAACTCTGCGACTGCGTCTCTGTGACTGTGACTATGTCTGTGACTCAGTGACTGTGAATCTGTGACTATGGGTCTGAGACTACGGCTCTGAGACTATGACTATGCCTATGACACACTAGCGATTCTAGTTGTACTCGCTAGAATTTAGAAGATTGAGGGTGGATCTTATAGAAACTTACACAATTCTTAAGGGGTTCGACAGGCTAGATGCAGGAAGATTGTTCCGATGTCCAGAACAAGGGGTCACAGTTTAAGGATAAGGGGGAAATTTTTTAGGACCGAGATGAGAAAAACATTTTTCACACAGAGAATGGTGAGTCTCTGGAATTCTCTGCCACAGAAGGTAGTTGAGGCCAGTTAATTGGCTATATTTAAGCGGGAGTTAGATGTGGCTCCTTGTGGCTGGAGGGATCAGAGGGTATGGAAGAAGGCAGTTACGGGATACTGAGTTGGATGATCAGCCATGATCATATTGAATGGCGCTGCAGGCTCGAAGGGCCAAATGGCCTGCTCCTGCACCTATTTTCTATGTTTCTATGTTTCTATAACTGACTCTATGACTGACTCTGTGACTTTGTCCTAGTGAATGTGACTCTATGACTGTGAATCTGTGACTGTGACTCTATGACTGTGACTGTGATTGTGACTCTGTGACAGTGACTCTGTGGTTGTGACTCTGTGGCTGTGACTGACTCTATGGCTGACTCCATGACTGACCTATGACTGTCATTTTGTGACTGTGACTGTGACTCTGTGACTGTGACTGTGCCTATTTGACTGTGACTCTGTTTCTGTGACAGTTACTCTGTGACTGTGACTCTGTCTATGGCAGTTACTCTGTGACTGTGGCTCCGCGACAGTGGCTCTGTGACACTGTAACTGTGACTCTGTGACTGTGGCTGTGTGACTGTGGCTGTGTGACTGGCTCCGTTGCTCTCTGCCTGTGGCTGTGTGACTGTGGCTATTTTACTTTGGCTCTCTGACAGTGGCACTGTAACTGTGACTATGATTCTGTGACTATGGCTCAGTGACTATGGCTCAGTGACTATTGCTCTGTGAGCATGGATCTGTGACTGTAATACTGTAACTCTGTGACTGCGACTCTGTGACTTTGACTATCACTGTGACTATCACTATGACTTTATGATTGACTATGACTGACTGTGACTCTGTGACTGTGATTCTGACTGCGACTATGTGACTGTGACTCTATGATTGTTAAAAATGTGTCTGTGACTGTGATTGTGATTGTCATTGTGACTCTGTGACTGTGACTGCGATTTTGTGACTGTGACTGTTACTCAGTGACTATTACTGTGACTATAGCTCTGTGACTATGGCTCTGTGGCTCTGTGAGTGTGACTGTGACTGACTGTGAGTGTGACTGTGAGACTGTGACTGTGAATGTGACACGGTGACTTTAACTGTGACTGTCTCTGTGACTGTGACCCACTGACTGTGACTCTGTTACTTGGTAAATTGGACAATTAGGCAATTTAGCATCTGATACAAGCAAGACTTGCTCAAAGGGTGAGGCCCTGTCTGTGTTCGGCCCTGTCGAGGGAAGTGCCCTGTAATAAAAGTGCGAGTCTTTGGCTCGAGAGTCTTCAACGAGGAGGCTGAGAAGAGGCGAAGCAAAACGCTGGAGAGGGAGAGACGAAAGAAGCAGATGTCAAGCAAGCTGATTCATTGTGATGCTTGCAGTATGTGGGATGTCAAGGACACTGCTGGTGCCTCTGGCTGCCACAAATGTGAGAAGTGCATCCAGGTACACCTCCTGAAGGACTGTGTTGGGGAAATGGAGAAGCAAGTGGATGACCTCATGTTCATCCGAGAAACTGAGTCGTTCATCGACAAGTCCTACAATAAGATTGTTACACCTAAGATACTGGAAGAGAAAAGGTGGGTGACGGTGAGAAAGGGAGGGAAACATGGAAAACAAAGGGACCCGGGTTTTGTACCTCTTGTGAACAGGTTCACCCACTTAGAAGCTGTTGGGACAGAAGACGTTATCACACTGAGCGGCGGACTAGCTTGCGAAGCAAAAAGGGCTGTTGAGCCAAAACTAAAGAGGCCGACGTCAGGCAACGCGATGGTATTTGGAGACTCCATTGTGAGAGGTACAGACAGGGGTTTCTGCGGCAACAGACGGGATTTGAGGAAGGTGTGCTGCCTCCCTGGTGCCAGGATCCAGGATGTCATGGACAGAGTGCAGAAAATCCTCAAGTACAAAGGTGAACAGCCGGAAGTGGAAGTGCATGTCGGCACAAACGATGTCGGAAAGGAGGGGATGACTATTCTGCAACGTGACTTTAGAGAGCTCTGAAAAATGCAGAAAAGGACCTCCAGGGTGGTTATCTCTGGTTTGCTTCCAGTTCCTTGTGCTGGCGAGAACAGGAACAGGGAGATACAGGACCTGAATGTGTCACTGAGAATCTGGTGCAGGGGGCAGGGATTTATATTCTTAGACCACTGGGATCTGCTTTGGAGTAAGGGGAAACTGTACAAAAGGGACGGATTGCACCTTAGCAGGTGGGGGACCAGCATTCTGGCAGGCAGGTTTGCCACTGCTACAAGGGTGGATTTCAACTGAATAAGGGGGGGTGCTGTGTCAAATGGGATAGTTGAGGATGGAGTTAAAGGGAAAGAGAGTAAAGGGGTTGTTAATGACACCAGAATTAACAGGAAAGAGAGCTCACAAAGGGATAGGAGAGTATGGCCTCGCAGAGCCGGATTCACCTGAAGGGTCTCGACCCGAAACGTCGCCTATCTCCTTCGCTCCTTAGATGCTGCTGCACCCGCTGAGTTTCTCCAGCCTTTTGTGCACCCTCGACTCTCCAGCATCTGCAGTTCCTTCTTTAATCACCACTAGGCTTCATCGGCTGAAGCCTAGGGCCTCGAAATCTAGGGGGCCTCCGGCCAAGGCAGGACACCTGCCGTTCAACTCTGGGCGGGCCCCCCTCTCTCTCTCTCCCCTCTCCCCCTCTCCCCCTCCCCCCCTCTCTCTCTCTCTCCGCCTCCCCTCGCTGTCTGTGTCCGGGCCGCCGGGCTCCGCTCTCCGCTCGCTCCTCATCCGCCGGCACGGCAAGCCGCCTTGCACATGCGCATTGCTGCGGCCTGCGCGTCCTCCCCTGCACACGCGCACAACGACGACCACCACATCATCGGCCGCCCTGCGCATGCGCACTGCCACGGCAACTGGTCGGCGCTGGGCACTTTCTCACTCGCTTTGAATTGTGGGAGGTTTGGCCGCCATTGCTGTCCGATCGCTGCCTCGCCGCCAGCGCTGAAAACCAACGCAGATTCACTCCCTGACCCTGGATCTGGAGTAACTCCATGGAGTGACAATTGCTTCTGGTTTCCTGGTCCTCCATAAATATTCCAAATGGAATTTAAACTGGAGGTGGTAGAGGGCTGGACAATAACAACCTATTGCATTTTATCTGTTTATTTATTGTGTATGTATATGGTCTATGATACATAAACACACCGAACTTTCATCTCCTGTTCTGTATTATGTTCACATATTATGTTGTGCTGCAGCAAGCAGGAATTGCATTGTCCTATCTGGGACACATGACAATAAAACTCTCTTGACTCTTGGACTTAAGCAGGGCTGCCAACTCTCACGCTTTGAGCGTGAGAATCACGCATTTGAAGAAACTCTCACGCCCTCACGCTGATCAGAAATTTCTCACGCTCTGTGGTGAGAAATTATTTGATCAACGAAAATTTCAAAACTCAAATAAACTGCATGGTCCGCGGGTATTGGAGAGCCGGGGCTGAGGGAGGGATGGAAGCAGAACCAGCGGCTGCGGGCGGAAAGCGTGGGCTGCCAAGTGTTTACGGGACTGGCGAGTGTTTGCTGGGGACAGATGCAGCGAACGGGGCTGGCGAGTCGCTCACTGCAGCTCCGGCCATGGAGAAGCCTCAGTGCAAGAGTGCCGGGCCGATAGGAGGCTTCGGAAACATTGCGCCGCTGCCGCGAGAGTCTCTGTGCCGATGGGACAGAGACTCTCGAAGGGAGGTGGAGAGAGAGGGGAAGGAGACAGCGAGACAGGGAGACAGGGGGAGATGGAGATGGGAGAGACAGAGGGGGAGTGAATGGGGAGAGAGAAGAGTGAGAGGGAGAGGGGTAGGGGAGAGAGTGAGGTGGGAGAGGGGGAAGAGAGAGAGAGAGGTGAGAGGGAAGCGAGAGGGGGTGGAGAGGGTGTGGGAGAATGGGGAGAGGGCGGGAAAGAGAGAGGGGAAAGAGAAAAAACGGGGGAAAGAGAGGGAGATGGAGGGGCAAAGAGAAATAGGAGAGACAGAGGAGAAAGAGAGAGGGGAGAGGGAGCAAGGGGGAGAGTGAGGTGGGAGGGAGAAATGGGGGAGAGAGAGGGGGGGGAGAGAGAGGGAGGGGGAGAGAGAGGGAGGGGGAAGAGAGAGGTGAGAGAGAGAGAGAGAGAGAGAGAGGGAGATGGGGGGGAGAGAGAGGGAGGGGGGAGAGAAAGTTAGGGGAGAGAGAGTTAGGGGAACGAGAGGGGAGAGAGAGTTAGGGGAAAGAGGGAGAGCGGGAGAGAGGAGAGGGGAAGGGGAGAGAGGAGAGAGGGGACAAGAAAGAGGGGGGAGAGTGAGGTGGGAGAGAGGGGAAAGAGAGGGGGGAGAGAGATGAGGGGAGAGAGATGGGGAGAGAGAGGGGAGGGGGAGGGAGAGGGATAGGGCGGCAGGGGTGCCAACACCCATGCACTGAGCGTGAGAATCACGCATTTCGCCAAATGTTCACGCTGATCACAAATTTCTCACGCTCTGTCTTGGCTGACAAGAGAAGTTAGGGATAGAATAAAGCTAAAAGAAAAGATGTATGAAACAGCAAAGAGTAGCCGGAAGCCAGAGGATTGGGAAACTTTCATAGGACAACAAGGAAACAAAACGGGCAATATGGGCTGAAAAGATGAAGTACGAAGGGAAGCTGGCCAGGAATATAAAGGACAGTAAAAGCTTCTTTAGAGGGAAAAGAGTTGCAAAGTCAAATGTGGGACCCTTGAAGGCAGACACGGGTGAAATTATTATGGGTAACAAGTAAATGGCAGAAGAGTTGAACAGGTACCCCGGATCTGTCTTCACTAAGGAAGACACAAACAATCTCCCAGATGTACATGAGGACAGAGGACCTAAGGCGGAATAGGAACAGAAATAAATTTTCATTAGGCGATAAAGAGTATTGGATATGCTAATGGGACTGAAGGATGATAAATCCCCTGGGCCTGATGGTCTGCACCCCAGGGTTCTCAGGGAGGTGGCTCTAGAAATAATGGACGCATTGGTGATAATTTTCTAATGTTCAATAGATTCAGGATCAGTTCCTGTGGATTGGAGTATAGCTAATGTTATTCCACTTTTTAAGAAAGGAGCGAGAGAGAAAACGGGGAATTACAGACCAGTTAGCCTGACTTCGGTAGTGGGAAAGATGCTGGAGTCAATTATTGAAGAGGTAATAATGGAGCATTTGGATAGCAGTATAAGGATTAGTCCAAGTCAACATGGATTTATGAAAGGGAAATCATGCTTGAGTAATCTTCTGGAATTTTATGAGGATGTGACAAGTAAAATGGATGAAGGGGTGCCAGTGGATATAGTGTATATAGACTTTCAGAAAGCCTTTGATAAGGTCCCGCACGGGAGACTGGTGACTAAAATTAGAGCACATGAATTGGGGGTAGGGTGTTGACATAGATAGAAAATTAGTTGGCAGGCAGGAAGCAAAGAGTAGGAGTCAACGGGTCCTTTTCAGAATGGCAGGCAGTGGCGAGTGGATTGCCTCAAGACTCGGTGTTGTCGCCCGCAACTGTGTACCATATATATTAATGATTTGGAAGAGGGAATTAGGAGCAACACTGGCAAGTTTGCGCATGACACAAAGCTGGGTGGTGGTGTGAACTGTGAATAGGATGTTAGGAGGTTGCAGGGTGACCTGGACAGGTTGAGTGAGTGGGCAGATGCGTGGCAGATGCAGTATAATATAGATAAATGTGAGGTTATCCACTTTGGCAGCAAAAACAAGGGGGCACATTATTATCTCAATGGGGTTAGGTTAGGTAAGGGGGAGGTGCAGCGAGACCTGGGCGTCCTTGTACACCGGTCACTGAAAGATGGCGTTCAGGTACAGTAGGCAGTGAAGAAAGCTAATGGAATGTCGGCCTTCATAAAAAGAGGATTTCAGCATATGAGTAAAGAGTTTCTTCTGCAGTTGTATAGGGCTATGGTGAAACCACATCTGGAGTATTGTGTACAGTTTTGGTCTCCTAATTTAAGGAAAACATCCTTCTGATTGATGCAGTGCAGCCAGATTGATCCGTGGGATGGCAGGACTGTCATATGAGGAAAGATTGAAAAGACTAGGCTTCTATTCACTGGAGTTCAGAAGGATGGGGGGGGGGGGGGATCTTATAGAAACATATAAAACTATAAAAGGATTGGACAAGCCAGATGCAGGAAACCACAGTCTTAGAATAACCATATAACCATATAACAAGTCTTAGAATAAAGGGGAAGCCATTTAAGACTGAGGTGAGAAAAAAACGTTTTCACCCAGAGAATTGTGAATTTGTGGAATTCCCTGCCATAGAGGGCAGTGGAGGCCCTCTACTGGATTTAAGAGAGAGTTAGAGAGAGCTCTAGGGGGCTAGTGGAATCAAGGGATATAGGGAGAAGGCAGGCACGGGTTATTGATTGGGGACGATCAGCCACGATCACAATGAATGGCGGTGCTGGCTCGAAGGGATGAATGGCCTCCTCCTGACTCTGTGACTGACTGTGACTCTATGACCGTGATTTTGTGACTGTGACTCTATGACTGTGACTCTATGACTCTGTGACTGACTCTGTGACTGCGTCTCTGACTATGACTCTGTGACTGTGACTGTCACTCTATGACAGTGACTCTATGACTCTGTGTCTGTGACTCTCTGACTGTGACTGTGACTGCGACTCTGTGACTGTGACTATCATTCTGTGAGTATCACTCTGACTGTGAATTTATGACTGACTCCGTGACTGTGACTTTGTGACTGTGACTCTGTGACGGTGACTCTGTGACTGTGACTATGGTTGTAACTCTGTGACTGTGACTCTGTGACTGTGGCTTTGTGTCTGTGACTCTTTGCCTGTGACTCTTTGCCTATGACTGTAACTCTGTGACTGTGACTTTGCGACTGTGACTTTGTGACTGTGACTTTGTGACTGTGACTCTGTACCTGAGTCTCGTTGCCTGTGACTCTGTGACTGTGATTGTGACAGTCACAGTCACAAAGTCACAGTCACAGTCACTGTTAGAGTCACAGTCACAGTCACAGTCACAGATTCACAGTCATAGTGTCACAGAGTCACAATCACATAGTCACAGTCACAGACTCCTTGAATTCCATGTGATCTAACCTTCCAGAGCAGTCCACCATGTGGAACCTTGTCGCATGCTTAGCTGAACATCTATCTTTTTGGTCATATCTTCTAAAACCTCAATCAGAGACATGACTATGTACAAAACCATGCTGACTCTCCTGGATCAGCTCTTATTCATGCAAATGCATGTAAATGCATTAAATTCGATGCCTCAGAATACTCTCTAGTAAATTTTCCAGCAGAAAGAAAATACATTATTATAATCGAGCCAGTGTACAGACGCAGGATAAAGTTTAGATTAGTTTAGTTTATTATTGTCACCGTACCAAGGTGCAGTGAAAAGCTTTTGTTGCGTGGTAACCAGTCAGTGCAAAGATAATACATGATTACAATCCAGTCATTCACTGTGTACAGATACAAGATAAAATGAATAACGTGAATAACGTTTAGTGCAAGTCCAGTAAAGTCTGATCAAAGATAGTCCGAGGGCCTCCAATGAGGTAGAAAGTAGCTCATGACAGTTCTATATTAGTTGATAGGATGGTTCAGTTGCCTGATAATAGCTGGGAAAAACTATCCCTGAATCTGGAGGTGTGCGCTTTCACACTTCCATCCCTTTTGCCCAATGGGAGACTGGAGAAGAGGAAGTGGTGTTCAGGAAGATGTTGCCAGGACTCGAGGCCCTGAGTTGTCGGGACAGATTGGGCCAGGCTAGGACCTTTTCCTTGGAGCACAGGAGGATGAGAGGTGATCTTACTGAGGTGTATAAAATCAAGAGAGCAATAGACAGCATTTCATGGCACTGGGCCTGTGTACACTGGAGTTTAGAAGAATGAGGGAGGAGAGTGCTCATTGAAACTTACCGAATAGTGAAAGACCTGGATGTGGAGAGGATGTTTCTCACTTTTGGGAGAGTCCAGGAACAGAGCCTATAGCCTCAGAATAGAAGGGCATACCTTTACAAATATGAGGAGGTATTTCTTTAGTCAGAGGGTGGCAAATGGGTAGAATTCATTGCCACAGAAGGCTGTTGAAACCGTCAATGAATGTTTTTAAGGCGGTGATTAATAGATGATCAGTACGGGTATCAAGGGTTAAGGGGAGAAGGCAGGAAAATGGCGTTGAAAGGGAAAGATTGATCAGCCATGAATGAATGGCGGAGTAGATTTAATCGGCCGAATGGCCTAACTTTGCTCCTACTGCTTATGATTTTATGGACGTATGATGGCCAGGGCTACGTCCACAACGCTGTGCAATTTCTCAAACTTATGAACACTACTCCACTGTTTCTTTGTGTCTTTTCCTATTTGAATAGATGCACACCTCCAGATTCAGTGACTATCTTCCCAGCTGTTATCAGGCAACTGAATCATCCTACCAGAGTATACTCCTGTATTGGTGCTCCTCAGACTATGTTTCATCAACTTTCCTGGCTTTACTTTGCACTCATTGTTATTCCCTTATTATGTATCTATACACTGTAAATTACTTGATTGTAACCATGTATTCCTTTCCGCTGACAGGATAGCACGCAACAAATACTGTTCACTGTACCTGTGACAATAAACTGGAACTGTAAAAGGGCAGCTGGAGTCGACGAGAGAGCCAGATTGAGGGTACAGGTTATGCACAAGATTCTCCCCCAAACCGTTGTGTGAAGATTCAGGAAGTGATGCATACATACCTTGTGAGTAAGCTCTCTGATTGTGACCGATAAGCACTGAAAGGTAAAGCAAATGGTGAGACAACGTGAGAGTATCCCGGAGAGCGCCACAGGCGGCCCGCAGACAGAGGATACGCCCGAAGGTCCAGGTCGCCCGGTAGGCCCGACACCACCACAGACTGGGGACTCGCCTGGTAGGCCCGACACCACCGGAGACTGAGGATTCACCCGGTAGGCCTGACACCACCACAGACCGAGGACTCGCCCGGTAGGCCCGATAACAACACAGACCGGGGACTCGCCCGGTAGGCCCGACACCACCGGAGACTGAGGATTCGCCCGGTAGGCCCGACACTACCACAGACCAGGGACTCGCCCGGTAGGCCCGCCACCGCTACAGACCGGTACTTGCCCGGTGGACCCGATACCACCAGAGACCGAGGACCTGCCCGCCATAGACAGCTGACACTTGCCAAAGAGAGGAACCCGCCCGGAAGGTTCGGCTGGCCCACTGCGGATTTAGGACCCACAGGACCATACGTGGAGGGCAGGTCTGCAGGCCGCCTGCGAGAGGGAGTGCAATGCCTCGATGGGGGAGCGGGCCGCTAGAGGCCCTGCAACAGCCTGGGGCTCGGCTGGACCGGGCGCCGCTCCTAGAGGCCAACCACGTGGACCGGACAGTGGTGGAGCAGCGGCAGAGACACCACAACTATGCTTGGCCAGACAAACCTTGCAACGCCGCCAGGACAACAGATCTTCATGGTCAGATCAAAATCCCTGCACTTACAACACTGGGACTGGAACATGGCACCAGACTCTGTATACTGTGTATGTGTCGGTCTATATCTCATCTTTCCCTTTCCCCTGACTCTCAATCTGAATAAGGATCTCGACCAGAAACCTCACCTATTCCTTTTCTCCAGAAATGGTCTCTGACCCGCTGAGTTACTGCAGTTTTTTGTGTCTATATTCTGACTCTGTTTACAGTTGCAGTGTACGACTGCAAGACATTTGCACAGTATCTGAGATGCTTATTTAATATGTCTCATGTGCTGGTTCGCAAAATTGCTGGAGAAACTCAGCGGGTGCAGCTGCATCTATAGAGCGAAGGAAATAGGCAATGTGTCATAGGAAATGTGTCATGTGCTTACTTGTATAGTGATACATGTTACTGGACTGTATACACAAATGACTTTCACTGTACCTCGGTACATGTGACATATAATACCAATACCAGTACAGTTGAAAGTAAATTCTTAAATGAATTCAGAGCTGAAAACAGTTCTGTCAAAATAAAGCCAAAATGCTGATATAGTCAGAGAATATTTAGACTTTAGAGATACAGTGTGAAAGCAAGCCTTCAGCCCACAGAGTCCACGCCGACAATGGATCACCCATTCACGCTAGTTTCATTTAGAGATACAATGTGGAAGCAGGACCTTCGGCCCACCGAATCCACCTCGACCAGCGATCACTAATTCGCAATAGTTTAGTTTAGAGATATAATGTGGAAACAGGCCCTTCGGCCCACCAAGTCTGCACTGACCATCAATCATCTCTTCACACTAGACGCAAAAAGCTGGAGTAACTCCGCGGGACAGGCAGCTTCTCTGGAGAGATGGAATGGGTGACGTTTTGAGTTGAGACCGTCCTTCGGACTGGTTAGGGATAAGGGTAGCGAGAGATATAGACAATTATGTAGAGAGATAAAGAACAATGAATGAATGATATGCTAAAAAGTAAGGATGATAAATAAAACTGGCCAATGTTAGCTGTTTGTTGGGTGAAAAACAAGAAGCCTGTGAGACTTGGGTGGTGGGGGGGGGATAGAGAGAGAGAGGGAACGCCGGGGTTACTTGAAGTTAGAGGAATCAATATTCATACCATTGGGCTGGAAGCTCCCCAAGCAAAGTATGAGATGCTGTTCCTCCAATTTGCATTTAGCCTCACTCTGAGAATGGAGGAGGCCTAGGACAGAAAATTCTGTGGGAATGGGAAGGGGGATTAAAGTGTTTGGTAACTTGGAGATCATGTATGTCCAGGCGGACTGAGCTGAGGTGTTCAGCGAAACGATCGCTCAGCCTACTTTTGGTATTGCAGATGTATAAGAGTCCACATCTTGAACGTCGGATGCAGTAGATGAGGTTGGAGGAGGTGCAAGTGAATCTCTGCTTAACTTGGACAGAGTCGAGGGTGGAGGTACAGGGACAGGTGTTTCATCTTCTGCGGTTGCATGGGAGGTGCCTGGGGAGGGTAGGTTTAGGTGGGAATGGACGAATTAACCAGGAATTTGTGAACAGAACGGTCTCTGATGAAGAGGAAAGGGATGGAAATTGGAAAATGTGGCTGGTGGTGGGATCCTACTGGAGGTGGCAGAGACTTATGTGTTGTATGCGATGGCTGATGAAGTGATAGGTAAGGACTAGGGGAACGGTCTCTGTTGCGACTGGGGGGGGGGGGGGAGAGCTGTGGGGTAATGCGGTGACATGAGTGAGGGCCTCATCTATGATTGGAGAGGAGAACTCCCGTTCCCTAAAGAATGAGGACATCTCGGATGTCCTGGAATGGAACACATCATCTTTGGCACAGATGCAGTGCAGACGGAGTAAATTTGCATAATTGGACACCTCCGTCACCTCCCTCCCCTTTCTTGATCTCACGGTCTCCATCACAGTATGTAGACTATCGACTGATGTCTATTACGTTGACTTCCACACAATCTCGATGACACTTCTCAACCTGCTTTCTGCAAAGACTCTATCCCCTCCTCCCAATTCCTCCATCATTGCCACAGGCAGTTGTGGAGGCCTTCAATTGATATTTTTAAAGTGGAGGTTGACAGGTTCTTGAGAAAGGATGTCAAGGGGTTATAGGGAGAAGGCAAGAGGAAAGACAGATCAGCCATGATTGAATGGCAGAGCAGACTCGATCGGCCAAATGGCTTAATATTGCTCCAGGACTTGGAAACTTGAGAAAAAGAGACGGGGATAGTAGGAGTTTCATCATGGAAACAGGCCCTTCGGCCCAACTTCAGCCCATCTGCACTAGTCCCACCTGGCTACATTTGGCCCATATCCCTCTAAACCTCTCTGTCTCTGTGAATGTTTCCTAAAAGTTACGATAGTCCTAGTCTCAACTACCTCATCTGGCAGCTTGTTCCATATCTATCACCCTTTGTGTGAAAAAAGTTACCCCTCAGATTCCTATTAAATCCTTCCTCGGTTCTCGATTACCCAACTCTGGGCAAGAGACTGTGCATCTACCGAACTATTCCCCTCATGATTTTGTACACCTCTATAAAATTGCCCCTCATCCTCCTGTTCTCAGAGGAACAAAGCCCAAAGTTTGGTTAGAATATTTTAAGATATCTAAAGTTAAATATATTGAGTTGAAAGTCCTGGGATTTATAAGTCATTGCAGTTGGTTGTGACGTGATCAATTAGTCAATTGTAGAATCAATACGGACAGTGGGGAACCTTTTTGAGATAAGGTATTTGGCAACAAAACATGTTCATAACTGATAGGAGCAGAATTAAGCCATTTGCCCCATCAAGCCTACTCCGCCATTCAATCATGGTTGATCTATCTTTCCCTTTCAACCCCATTCTTCTGCCTTGTCATAATCCCTGACACCCGTACTAATCAAAAATCTGTGTACTGTATCTCTGCCTTAAAAACATCCAATGATGGCCTCCACAGTCTTCTGCAGCAATTAATTCCACGGATTCACCACCCTTTTAGATTAGATTGTTTCCAACCTGTTACTCTACCCTCCCTTGTAAAACTGATCACTACTGTGAAACCTACGACCTGCCCCCTCGACACTGTCCCCTCTGCCCTCCTAAAGGACGTCATCATAGCAGCCGGTCCCAGTATCCTCACCATCTTCAACAGTTCTCTGGCCACTGGCACTGTACCTACCTGCTTCAAGCTTGCGGTGGTCCAGCCACTCCTGAAAAAAACCTAACCTCGACCCCACGTTGCCAAGCAACTACAGACCCATTTGTAAACTGCCTTTCCTCTCAAAAGCCTTTGAAAGGGTAATCGTAAGTAAACTTATGCCTTACATTCACCAAAATACTATCTTGGAAACCTTTCAATCAGGTTTCAGGGCTCACCACAGCACAGAGTCTGCCTTGTTGAAGGTACATAATGACTTACTGCTCACCGTTGACTCCGGCGTCTGTGCAATCCTGCTCCCTCTTGACCTCAGCGCAGCATTTGATACAGTCGACCACACCATCCTAATTGACCGTCTCCGGTAAGGGGTTGGTATTGATGGCACTGCCCTGAGCTGGTTCATCTCCTACCTCAAAGGTAGGAGTTTCTCTACTAACATAGGCAACTCTTTCTCCTCCCAAGCTAGCCTCTGCTGTGGGGTTCCACAAGGTTCCATCCTTGGCCCCATTCTCTTCTCCCTGTATATGCTCCCCTTAGGCCAAGTCATCGAAAGGCACGGCATTTCCTTCCATTGCTACGCAGACGACGCACAGCTGTACCTCCCCCTGAAGCCCAAAAAGCAATCAAACCTGCTTAACCTTACCCGCTGCCTCGAGGATATAAAGTGCTAGATGGCCCAGAACTTCCTCCAACTAAACGAGAGTAAGTCTGAGGTCATCCTTCTCGGCCCCTCGGACTCAATCAAAATGATAGCAGGCTGCCTTGGAAGCCTTACCCCACTACTCAAACCTCACGTCAAAAATCTTGGCATTATATTTGACTCAGCACTCAAGTTTGACAAACAAGTCAATGCTGTGGTAAAAGCTAGCTTCCTTCAGCTTCGGATGATAGCTAAAATAAAACAATTCCTCCAGTTTGATGACTTCGAAAAGATCATCCATACATTTATCTCCTCCCGCCTAGATTACTGCAACTCCCTTTACACTGGCATCAGCCAATCTTCCCTGTCCCGCCTGCAACTAGTCCAAAACGCCGCAGCGAGACTCGTGACGGGCACCCGAAAAAGGGACCACATCACCCCGATCCCGGCCTCTCTCCACTGGCTCCCGGTGCGGTTCCGAAATAATTTCAAGACCCTCCTCTTTGTCTACAAAGCCCTCAATGGGCTTGCACCCACCTACATTAAAAGTCTTCTCACCCACTACACCACCTCCATGTCTCTCAGATCGGCCGACTTGGGGTTGCTGAATTTCCCGCAGTCTAGGCATAAGCTCAGGGGCGACCGCGCCTTTGCGATCGCAGCTCCTAGACTGTGGAAAAGCATCGCCCTCCCCATTAGAACTGCCCCCTCCATTGACTCCTTTAAGTCTAAAAATGTATCTGTTCTCCCAAGCCTTTCCTGACGTCCTCTGAGTGAGGGCTATTTGTATATATGTATGTAGCCTGCTTGTGTATACTACTCTTATATCAAATGTAAATCACTTTGGTCAACGAGAGTTGTTTTTTAAATGTGCTATATAAATAAATGTGACTTGACTTGACTTTGACTAAAGAAATTCCTTGTCATGTCCTTCCCAAAGGAACGTCGTTCAAGTCTAAGGCTATGACCTCAGATCCTCGATTCTCGCTTTAGTGGAACCACCCTATCTACATACACTATATCCAGGCCTTTCACTGTTCGGTAAGTTTCAATGAGCTTCCCCCTCATTCTTCTAAACGAGTAGAGGCCCATTGCGATCAAATGCTAATTATATGTTAACCCAATCATTCCTTGGATCATTCTCGTAAACCTCCTCTGGACCCTCTCCAACGCCAGCACATCCTTCCTCTGATATGGAGCCCAAAATTGCTTATAATACTTCAAATGCGGTCTTGAATCCTGGTAACAACTTAGTAAATAATTTCTGCACCCTTTCGAGCTTAAAGCATCTTCCAGATGATCGATGGTCTACATGGACTCTGTTTCCACGCAGTATTTCTAAGCACACAATCTCAGTTTTGCGCACTATTCACCGAATGATTCTTTGCCCTGAAGTGGTTCACTTACCAAAGCTGAGAAACATCAACATACATTCTGGAGGCATTATTGAGCGTTTGAGGAAAATCTAAATCACGGATACAAGAACCCACGTCTTTATAGTAGTCAGCAAATCTGAAAGAGGAACTATAAATAAACAATCTTATGATTTAGAAAATGAAGAGTTTTGAAAAACATCTGAAATGCTGACCAACATTGAATTGTAGACGACGCCCAGACCATCACACAAAGCAATCTCCCGTCCATTGACTTCATTTCATAAGTTCATAAGTGTTATGAGCAGAATTAGGCTATTTGGCCCATAAACTCAACTCCACCATTTAATCATGGCTGATCCATCTCTCACCCCTAACCACATTCTCCTGCCTTATCCCCATAACTCTTGACACCCATACTGATCAACAATCTAGCGATCTCTGCCTTAAAAATATCCATTGACATGGCATCCACAGCCTTCTGTGAAAATAAATTCCACAGATTCACCACCCTCTGACTCGAGAAATTCTTCGTCCTAAAGGAAGTCCAAATCTGAGGCTATGTTCTCTGGTCCTAGATTCTCCCACTAGTTAAAACATCCACTCCACATCCACTCGATCCAGGCCTTTCACTATTCCTTAAATACCAATGACGTTCTCCCTCATTCTTCTAAACTCCAGCGAATAGAGGCCCAGTGCCGTTAAATGCCCTTCATATGTTACACTTCACACTACCTCGGCAAGGTCAGCAGCATAATCAAGGACTAGTTTCGCACCCTGGCCATTCCCACTTTCCCCCTCTCGAATCGAACCATATCTTCCCAGCAGTTATCAGGCAACTGATCCACCCTAACACAACTGGAGAGCATTCCGGCACTAATATCTACCTTATTGCAGACCCTCAAACTATCTTTGATTGGACGTCACTGCCTTTAGTTTACATTAAACGTTATTCATGTTATTCCTTTTATAGAGTCATAGTCATAGATTTATACAGTGGAAACAAGCCATTGGGCCCAACTCGCCCACATTGGCCAACAATGTCCCAGCTACCCTAGTCCTACTTGCCTACGCTTGGTCCATAACCCTCCAAACCTGTCCTATCCATGCACCTGTCCAACTGTTTCTTAAACATTGGGATAGTCCCAGCCTCAACTACCTCCAGTGGCAGCTTGTTCTATACAACCACCACCCTTTGTGTGAAAAAGTTACCCCTTGGATTCCTATTAAATATTTCCCCTTCACCTTGAACCTGTGTCCTCTGGTCCTCGATCCCCCTACTCTGGGTAAAGATGCTGTGCATCTACCTGATCTATTCCTCTCGTGAGTTTGTGTACCTCTATAACATCTCCCCACATCCTCCTATGCTCCGTGGAATAGAAACCCAACCTACTCAACCTCTCCCTATATCTCACACCCTCTAGTCCTGGCAACATCCTTGTAAATCGTTTCTGAACCCTTTCAAGCTTGACAATATATTCCCTTTAACATGGTGCCCAGAACTGAACACAATATTCTAAATGGAGTCTTACCAACGTCTTACACAACTGCAACATGACCTGCCAACTTCTATACTCAATACTCTGACTGATGAAGGCCAAATTGCCAAAAGCCTTATTGACCACCTTATCTACCTGCGACTCGATCTTCATGGAACCATGTACTTTTACTCCTAGATCCCTCTGCTCTACAACACTACCTGGAGGTCTACCATTTTCTGTGCACATCCTGCCCTTGTTCGAAATCCCAAAAAGCAACACCTTACACTTGTGTGATCATGTACAGTTTTTCCGCTGACTGGTTAGCATGCAACAAAAAAGGCTTTTCACTGTACCTCGATATGCATCACAATAATAATCTAAACTGAACCTATCCAATCCACCAACCTGTCATAGAGTCAGAGAGTCTCACAGCATGGAAACAAGCTCATCAGCCCAACTTGCCCACAACGGCCAACATGTTCCATCTATAGTCCAACCAACCATGTTTGGCCCAGATCCCTCCAAACCTGTCCTATGCATGTAACTATCTAACTGTTTCTTGAACGTTGGGATTGTCCCTGCCTTAACTATGTTCTCTGGCAGCTCGTTCCATACAACAAACACGCATTGTGTGAAGAAGTAACCCCTCAGATTGTTAATAAACCTTTTCCCCCTCAACGTAACCCTATGTCCTCTGGTTCTTGAGTCCTCTACTCTAGGCAAAATTCTAAATTCACCGTAACGACACCTTAAGGAAACTGCAACGATACTCTGATTTACCATATCCATTCCTATCATGATTTTGTACACCTCTATAAGATAACAGCTCAGCATTCTGCGCACCAAGGAATACATTCCTAGCCTGCACCAACCACTCCCTATAGCTCAGGATCTCAACTCCCGGCAACATCCTCGTAAATCTTCATCTGCATCCTTTACAGCTTAACAACATATTTCCTGTAACATGGTGACCAAAACTGAACAATATACTCCAAATGTGGCTTCACCAATATCTTGTACAACTGAAACAAGCCTTATATCCCAAACTCTGACTTTGTGTTTTAGCTTTTAGATACAGTGGCTTGCAAAAGTTTTCATACCCCTTGAACTTTTCCACATTTTGTCACGTTACAACCACAAACGTAAATGTATTTTATTGGGATTTTATGTGATAGACCAACACAAAGTGGTGCATAATTGTGAAGTGGAAGGAAAATGATACATGGTTTCCAAATTGTATTACAAATAAAAAAACTGAAACATGTGGCGTGCAAAAGTATTCAACCCCCCTGAGTCAATATTTTGTAGAACCACCTTTCGCTGCAATAACAGCTGCAAGTCTTTTGGGGTATGCCTCTACAAGCTTTGCACATCTAGAGACTGAAATTTTTACCCGTTCTTCTTTGCAAAATAGCTCAAGCTCAGTCAGATTGGATGGAGAGCATCTGTGAACAGCAATTTTCAAGTCTTGCCAGAGATTCTCAATTGGATTTAGGTCTGGCCTTTGACTGGGCCATTCTAACACATGAATATGCTTTGATCTAACCATTCCATTGTAGCTCTGGCTCCAGTCTGCTATGGTACAGCAGTTGCACCATAGCAGACAGGAAGGCACTACAACGGGTAGTGAAAACCGCCCAGCACATCATCGGTGCCCCGCTCCCTGCCATGGATGCCCTCCACCGAAAACGGTGTCTGAGACGGGCTGGGAAGATCATCAAGGACCCCTCCCACCCTAACCATGGACTGTTTGCCCTCCTACCATCGGGGAGGCGGTACAGGAGCCTCAGGTCCCGCACCAGCAGGATGAGGAGTAGCTTCTATAATAACACCATCGCACTGCTGAACTCGGAGTCCCGCCGATAGATTTCCACATCTGTAATTTATTTATCTGTATTTACCTATATATTGCTATCACTTCGTACTGTCACTAAACTGCATTTTGTTGTACCCATACTTGTATCTGTGCAATGACATTAAAGTTGAATTGAATTGAATTGAATTGAATGTTTAGGGTCGTTGTCCCTGCTGGAAGGTGAACCTCCGCCCCCCGTCTCAAGTCTTTTGCAGACTCTAACAGGTTTTCTTCCAAGATTGCCCTGTATTTGGCTCCAGCCATCTTCCCATCAACTCTGACCAGCTTCCCTGTCCCTGCTGAAGAAAAGGATCCCCACAGCATGATGCTGCCACCCACCATGTTTCACAGTGGGGATGGTGTGTTCAGAGTGATGTGCAGTATTAGTTTTCCGCCACACACATAGCGTTTTGCATTTAGGCCAAAAACTTCAATTTTGGTCTCATCAGACCAGAGCACCTTCCTCCACATGTTTGCTGTGTCCCCCACAAGGCTTGTGGCAAACTGCAATCAGGACTTCTTATGGCTTTGTTTTCAACAATGGCTTTCTTCTTGCCACTCTTCCATAAAGGCCTGATTTGTGGAGTGCACGACTAATAGTTGTCCTGTGGACAGATTCTCCCACCTGAGCTGTGGATCTCTGTAGCTCCTCCAGAGTTACCTTGGCTGCTTCTCTGATTAATGCTCTTCTTGCCCGGCCTGTCAGTTTAGGTGGATGGCCATGTCTTGGTAGGTTTGCAGTTGTGCCATACTCTTTCCATTTTCGGATGATGGATTGAACAGTGCTCCGTGAGATGTTCAAAGCTTGGGATATTTTTTTATAACCTAACCCTGCTTTAAACTTCTCCACAACTTTATCCCTGACCTGTCTGATGTGTTCCTTGGGCTTCATGATGCCCAAGGTACATTGTTTGTTCACTAATGTTCTCTAACAAACCTCTGAGGCCTTCACAGAACAGCTGTATTTATACTGAGATTAGATTCCACACAAGCGGACTCTACTAATTAGGTGACTTCTGACGGCAATTGGTTGCACTGGATTTTATTTAGGGGTATCAAAGTAAAGGGGGCTGAATACTTTTGCACGCCACACTTTTCAGTATTTTATTTGTAAAAAAATTTGAAAACCATGTATCATTTTCCTTCCTCTTCACAATTATGTGCCACTTTGTGTTGGTCTATCACATAAAATCCCAATAAAATACATTTACGTTTGTGGTTGTAACGTTACAAAATGTGGAAAAGTTCAAGGGGTATGAATACTTTTGCAAGCCACTGTATAACATGGCTAAAGATAGGGCAGTAGAGAAGGCATACAGTATGCTTGACTTCATCGGCTGGGGCATTGAGTATAAGAGTTACGATGTTATGATGCAGCACTGTCGGACTTTGGTCATGCTGCATTTTGAGTATTACTTGCAGTTGTGGTCGCCCCCATTACAGGGAGGATGTGAAGACTTTGGAGAGGGTGCAGAGGAGGTTTACCCGGATGCTGCCTGGATTAGAGGGTATCAGCTGCATGGTGCGGTTGCAGTGTGTAACCGGTGATCGATGGTTGGCGCGGACTTGTTGGGCTGAAGGCCTGTTTCCGCACTGTACCTCTACACTAAACTAATGTGATCGGGTAGTCGATGATCAGCATGGACTCGGTAGGCTGAAGGGCCTGTTTTATGCGTTGTGTCTGTGCACTAAAGAAAAACGAAACTTATCACAAATTAATGAGACCGCAAAAATCAAGTATAAGGTTACATTTGATCATTGGCATGCTATCATGCGAGTTTTATTCACATGTAAATGCAGAAGTTAAACTACACATGTCAATAAAGTTCAATTTTCTGTAGAGATGACCTTTTCGAGCCTAGAATAAGTCATAGAGTCATAGTCATTGAATCATACAGCGTCAACATGCCCTTCAGCCCAACTTGCTCACAGTGACCAGCATACCCCAGCTACACGTCCCAACTGACTGTGTCTGGCACATTACCCTCCAAACCTGCCCTATCTATGTACCTGTCTAACTGTTTCCAAAATTTTTGTCTAACTGTTTCCGAATTTTTTGAAGCGGTAACTAGGGAAATTGATGAGGGTAAAGCAGTGGATGTTGTCTATATGGATTTCAGTGAGGCCTTTGACAAGGTTCCCCATGGAAGGTTGGTTCAGAAGGTTCAATCTTTGGGTGTTAATGGCGGAGTAGCAAGATGGATTCAACAGTGGCTGAATGGGAGATGTCAGAGAGTAATGGTGGATGGCTGTTTGTCAGGTTGGAAGCCGGTGACCAGTGGGGTGCCTCAGGGATCTGTTTTGGGTCCACTGTTGTTTGTCATGTACATCAATGATCTGGATGAATGGGGTGGAAAATTGGATAAGTAAGTATGCAGTATGATACTAAGATAGGTGGTATTGTGGATAGTGAAGTAGATTCTCAAGTCTACAGAGAGATTTGGGCCATTTGGAAAAGTGGCTGAAAGATGGGCAGATGGAGTTTAATGCTGATAAGTGTGAAGTGCTACATCTTGGCAGGACAAAATCAAAATAGGGACGTACATGGTAAATGTAGGAATTGAGAATGCTGTGGAACAGAGGGATCTAGGAATAACTGTGCATAGTTCCCTGAAGGTGGAATCGCATGTCGATAGGGTGGTAAAGAAGCCCTTTGGTGTGTGCTGGGCCTTTATAAAATCAGAGCATTGAATATAGGAGTAGGGAAGTAATGTTAAAATTGTACAAGGCATTGGTAAGACCAATTCTGGAGTATGGTGTAACAATTTTGGTCGCCTAGTTATAGGAAGATGTCAACAAAATAGAGAGAGTACAGAGGAGATTTACTAGAATGTTGCCAGGGTTCCAGCAACTATGTTACAGAGTAAAGGTTGAACAAGTTAGGTCTTTATTCTTTGGAGCGCAGAAGGATTAAGGGGTGACTTGATTGAGGTCTTTAAAATGATGAAAGGGATAGACAGAGTTGACCTGGAATAAGCATTTCCCATTGAGGGTAGGGAAGATTCAAACAGAGATTAAGGCATGACATGAGAATTAAGGACAGAAGTTTATGGGTAACGTGAGGGGGAACTTCTTTACTCAGAGGGTGGTGGCTGTGTGGAATGAGCTTCCAGCAGAGGTGGTGGAGGCAGGATCGATTTTAACATTTAAAAGTAAAGTGGATAGGTATATGGACGTGAAGGGAATGGAGGGGTATGGTCTGAGTGCAGGTAGATGGGACTAGGGGAAAACAAATGGTCGGCACGGACTGGAAGGGCCGAGAGGGCCTGTCTCCGTGCTGTAATTGTTATATGGTTATATGGTTAAAATGTTGGGATAGTCCCTGCCTCAATTACCACCTCTGGCAACTCGTTCCATACACCCACTACCCTTTGTGAGAAATGATCCCCCTCAGATTCCTACGTTTCAGAAAGTAGAAACATAGAAACATAGAAATTAGGTGCAGGAGTAGGCCATTCAGCCTTCGAGCCTGCACCGCCAATTCAATATGATCATGGCTGATCATCCAACTCAGTATTCCCGTACCTGCCTTCTCTCCATACCCTCTGATCCCCTTAGCCACAAGGGCCACATCCAACTCACTCTTAAATAGTAGCCAATGAACTGGCCTCAACTACCCTCTGTGGCAGAGAGTTCCAGAGACTCACCACTCTCCGTGTGAAGAAAGTCTTTCTCATCTCGGTCTTAAAGGATTTCCCCCTTATCCTTAAGCTGTGACCCCTTGTCCTGGAGTTCCCCAACATCGGGAACAATCTTCCTGCATTTTAGCCTGTCAGCCAACCCCTTAAGAATTTTGTAAGTTTCTATAAGATCCCCTCTTAATCTCCTAAAATTCCAGAGAGTATAAACCAAAAGGAGTCTATCCAGTTCTTTCTTCATAAGACAGTCCTGACATCCCAGGAATCAAGTCTGGGGAACCTCCGCAAAAAAGCAAAAAAAAAAAGCAAAAAAACAACAAAAAAAACAGAAAGATAAAAAAAAAACTGACTCCAACACACACCCAAAGCACAATAAGAAATCCCTCTAATGGCAATAATGTCCCTTCCTCAGATTTGGAGACCAAAACTGCACGCAATACTCCAGTGTGGTCTCACCAAGACTCCTGTACAACTGAAGTAGAACCTCCCTGCTCCTGTACTCAAATCCTTTTGCTATGAAAAGCTAACATACATTCGCTTTTTTCACTGCCTGTTGCACCTGCATGCCTACTTTCAATGACTGGTGTACCATGGACACCCAGGTCTCGCTGCATCTCCCCTTTTCCTAATCGGCCACCATTTAAATAAATAGTCTGCTTTCCTGTTTTTGCCACCAAAGTGATAACCTCACATTTATCCACATTATACTGCATCTGCCAAATCATTTGCCACTCACCCAGCCTATCCAAGTCACCTTGCAGTCTCCTAGCATCCTCCTCACAGCGAACACTGCCGCCCCAGCTTAGTGTCATCCGCAAACTTGGAGATATTGCCTTCAATTCCCTCATCCAGATCATTAATATATTATTGTAAATAGCTGGGGTCCCATCACTGAGCCCTGCGGTACCCCACTAGTTTACTGCCTGCCATTGTGAAAAGGACCCGTTTACTCCTACTCTTTGCTTCCTGTTTGCCAGCCAGTTCTCTATCCACATCAATACTGAACCCCTAATACCGTATGCTTTAAGTTTGTATACTAATCTCTTATGTGGGACCTTAAAGTGCTACAGTTATAGTCAGATTCCTATTAAATCTTTCCCCGCTCACCATAAACCTATGTCCTCTGGTCCTCGATTTACCACGCTGGTCAAGAGACTTTGTGCATCTACCTGAGATCTGTTCCTCTCACGAGTTGATACATCTTAAAAAGATCATCCATAACCCTCTTTGCACTCCAAGGAATCGAGACCCCAGCTTTCTCAACTTCTCCCTATGGCTCAGACACTTGAGTACTGGCACCCATCTCACATGTCTTCTCTGTGCCCTTTCCAGTTTGACAATATCTTTACCTTAATACGGTGCCCAGAAACTTAACATACAGTAATACCCTAAAGGCAGCCTCACCAACATCTAATATAAACTGCAACATGACTTCCCAACTTCAAACAACACTCATATTCTCACTGAATAAAGGCTAATATGCCAAAAGCCTTTTGACCACTTATTTACCTGCAACAAAACCACCTTCAATGAACCATGCACATGCACTCCTAGATGACTCTTGTCTCTACAAACGACTCTCCAGAGCCACACCATTCACTGTGTTCGTCCTGTCCGTGTTAGACTTCCCAAAATTCAACAACCTCACATTTCTCTGTAACATGTCATAGATATTTTACTTCGGAGTCAACTTCGTGAAGACTCCGCCAGCACGCTATTGCGTGACATATCGTCGCAGCGCATTTGCTCGACAAGCTGGGGGGGGGGGGGGGGGGGGGGGGGGCGGGGGCGTGACAGAGTGAGCTCTTCCTCCTGATTCCTTCATGTAAGAACGGCAGAGTAAGTGACTTACCTTACTCCCCACAGGATGGGGACAAGGGGCAAACGGAAGGCGAAAGTCTCTCCAGGAGCCGTTGCTGCTTCGACCAGCCAGTGGCTGTTGTCCCGGAGCTTCAAGCACCAACCAGCGTAGACTTCGGGGACGTTGTTGGGTGGGGCAAAGAAGGCGGAGGAAAGTCAGGGGCGCTCCCGCTTACTTTAGCTCCAGGACTCATCACCTAGTGGTTTACCGCCCCCTGGAGCTGGATACGAATCTGACAGACTATTGAGCCCGTCACCAAGAAAAGAGGGGGGGAAAACAGGTATGCTGGGGAAGTGGCTCGCTCAATCGCCTGCGGACTTCACCCCGTAGTTCCGAGTAGACCCGAGGGGGTACTGGGCCGGGGGACAGATGCACTACAGGGGAGCCCTGAGATGTGCACCGAACCGTTCCAACTGGCCAGGGAGTGTGTGCCAGAGAGCTAGTTTCGGGCAGATCTACTGCTGTCGTCGAGCAGGACTGCAGGAGCAGGTGCCGCGGACCAAAACACCCCCGTCAGGATGCGGGTTTCAAGGGCGGATTGGTGGCTAAGCATTTAGATCGGTATCGGTCAGCTTAGACTATGGCGTAGGTCGCGGACCGACTTGCTGCCTCACAAGCAAAAAAATTGGGCGACCTGGTGTGGAGTAGGTAAGCCTGCAGACGGAATCCAGGAGATGCCAGCGGGTTCCGGGGGACGGCGGCTGAATCCAACTCAACCGCCTTCGTAATCAGACAGGTGGGCCGCCACACCGCACAGTCTGGAAGAAGAAGAACTAGCGGTGAGTCCGTGCCGGGAGTTTGTATGAGCCTACTCGGGCGGATAAGGCCATCGACGAAAACCAGACGCCATTGGTCCCCCTAAGACAGCCCTTATACGGAGGTGTGGTCGATGGTGGGGGGGGGAAGCCCTCGCAGTGATATCGCAGGGGCCTGGGGAAAGTCGGATGGTTTTTGTTGTCCGCTTTAACACTTGGCAGGGTACGGTCGCATAGAGTGGTTGGGCTCTTAGTGGAGCAACTCCTCCAGTCGGGAAAGAGGTCCGGGAAAGAACAGGACTCAGGGCGTCACAAGCACGTGCAATGAGTCCTTTCCAGTATCTCGTTCTTCACCCAGCCAGAAGTGCCAGCAGTTGCCAGCCGCTGTATTTGAAGATGACCGGGACGGCCAAGTGACGCTAAGCCAGAGACAATGAGATGGTATATGCTGGCGTGGTGGGCAAAGTTTGCCACAACCACACAACAGGGGAACCACTGGCCCACCAGCAAATGGCCGGCAGGGACCCATTGCTTACCTGACTACTCACCAACTTCCAGTGTCTAGGTTACTCAAATGTAATACGGAGTAAAATAAAATCGCCCAAAACCTGCATCTAACATCAGTGTTCACCCTGGTTAATTGCTCAAACCCTGGGACACTTGAGAATCGGCCACCAGGAGCGCCAGGAATGCAGCTCCTTCCAGCTTATTTAAAGTTCCTCTCCACGGGCATCGGCGTTTGCTAGGACCCTATGATGGGGATAATGTGTCCACAGTGAACAACATAGATGCAACTGGCACTACCTATTTGCCAACGCCCAGTATGGAGATCAAACTGCCTGCGTAAGAGCTCCTTTAAGCCCGACACTCATACCGCCTAAATTTCGCAGGGGTTGTTGACCGTTCATCAACCGCATCCACCGCCTCATCATACTGGTTTTGGAAATCTGTCCAAACAATTAAGAATCTAGACGATGGAGGCCAAACATCAAGCTGCTCATGAAACCTCCTAATCAACGACTAGACTTCACCCATACCACGGCAACAACCACACACAAATGGAAACCGCGGCAAGCCGGACAGGACACAAAAGGCTATCCACCTCCACTTCCCCAAACACAGCGGCCTTTTTTTGGACAAGGCAACAGCGACCTGCATGGAGATGCGGCCGCCATCCGACAACCTCCTAAACGTCGCACCCAAAACGACAATACCAGAAAACGTCGTTAACCATGGAAGTAAGGGCAGGGCCTGTGCTTTTCAGGACCTAGCAATCCTCTGCACAAATTGGTGGGCCGATATTTGCGGGCCCTTTTGGGAATATGGAACTCAGGATCACAACAGTTGTACTTTTACAAAAGTGTTTATGTGCTTTGATTATAGGAAATATATCAATTGGTGGGTAAAATCCCCTACCCAGCATTCGGCTCATCGGAAAATTTGCACTATCCCAAATGAGAGTTTGAAGCAGGACACGACTGAAAATTACGGCTAGCAAGCAAAAGGGGTGATTGGCCAAGACAACCGCACCCAAACCCCTGAGTTTGTGTCCACCATTTTTCACAGAATTAAAAAAGCTGTCGGAAACATCTATAATAGCCTAATGGAGATGAGGACA
>JAVHYY010000494.1:0-76054 GCA_035221665.1 Okamejei kenojei | reverse complement strand
TTAATTGAATGAATAATAAGTAAAGGAGGATGTTTTGTGGACCACCAAAGCCGTTGGGTATCTTCTGAAATTTGATTGTTTTTTCTTGTTAATTCCATTATATAAATCTTTTATATATATTGTTGGTCCCTGCTCCGAGCGTTGCGCACTCCGATCAAATGCCTCCATTCTGACCACCTCAGCACATGGCACATGCCTCATACATCGCCAGAAAATTTGTACAAGCGAATTTCCCCTTCATAAATCAATGCTTGATTGACCAAATCTCAAAAAGCTATCCAAATACGCCTGTGTATTTACTTCAATAATAATTAAACTCGTTGCCCAACTGTAAAATTACCCAGCTCGCGTGAAGTCAGGCTAACGGTTCCCAGAGGCTTCCGACAGCGCCGCACACAGGAATTCTCATGCGGCAGTAGGCGTTGAGCGAAGGCCTTAACGCGTTGAAGCGCCAGTGTTGGGTAGTGCCAAGACTTAGTGTTGCGGCCAGCTGCTTAAGCAGTCGTGAAGTCAGTGGTTCTTGCGTGAGCTTCCGAAGCCGCGGCGCGCTGAGCGTAAACAATCGTGCTGGAGTCCTAAGATCCAATGCCGTGGGTCTCCATACGTTGGATGCGCGCGTCCAGCTCGGCCTATTGCCATCTTCAGAAGCCGAGGTCCCGTAGGAAGCGTGCCTAGTTGACGGAAACATGAAGCCGTGTCAGTAGATCATTCTCGCGCGTGGTTCCGTGGCCGTTCGGTCTGTTCCAGTGCATCCCAGTTGCCGGAGAAGGCCTGCATCATCGGCCGGTGCCGTTGCGCACTCTTGGGCGGGGGTGACTCAAAGCACGACCACTGGTGTGAACCAAGAGGACTTTACTGAACTTTATGATGGTGCCTTCCGCTCACCGATAGGGGGTCGGCATACTTTGTGATGGTAGGCCGCTGTGGTGGAAATAATACATGTTAAATTATACCCTGTGTAATGTACCTCGTAGAACACGAATTCTAGATGATATCTTTTGGTGTAAATCAATCCAACACTGTGCGCAATTGGTGCATGTGAATATAAAATTAAGACCATAACTTGAACTTGAACATAATATTCAAGCAGTATCTGCTGTCAAAGTACCCCACATTTGCCTTGACTAATATTTTTTTTTCTCTGAACATACCTAAATAGGCATTTATTGCCCTTTATATACCCTGGCGAGCTCACCTTCGTACTTCTAATTCCCCCCCGTATTGCCAGTTTTTTGTTACCTTCAGATGTCCTTCTAAAATTGCCCTCTCCTCAGGCTATCCCCGCCGCTCTTTCCTGGTTATACATCTGTTCCTTTAGTTTTTTACCGTCCCCAACTTTCCAATTTCAGCCATGGTTACCTCTTACTATTCCTTAAGAATCTGTCTTCCATCCTTGGAATGAAATTTATCTTTGTATCTTCGCATTATGCCCTGAAATTTCTACCATTTTAGTTTCCTCCGTCACTTCCCTGCTAGATTCATTTTCAATCGGGCATTGGCCCGCACTTCTCTCATGCCGTCAACTGTGTTGACCTTTGGTTCAACTACATAACTGACACATCTGAATGTAACAATTTCCCACTCAAATTGCGGATTAAAACGTATCATATTATGGTCATCTCCTTCCTTAGGTTCCTTTTAAACTTGAGTTCCCTTCCTAAATCTGGTTCATTAGATAACACTAAATCCAGAAATTGCCGTTATCTCTGGTAGGCTTCATGGACCGTTGCTTTAAGGACCCATCTTCAGAGGCCATCTCTAACATATTTCCCATTCTTGGTTTTCTAAAACCTACCTATTTTCACAGTCTAACCTGCATTTTATTCTTGTAATCTCTGTAAAAGCAGTGACATTACATGTGTTACATGCCAATTATTAACTTCCTGCTTCAACTTGCACCCTATAATCCATGCTAATTGTTTTGTACTTACCATTGTCGTGTATCATTTACATTTGCAGAATTCAATCCACAGCGACTTTACAATATCGTCAGTCCCCTCTGTCAACCCTCACCTACAGGAGCTAGCCCACCTCCGCTGGCCCACATGACTTGATCATATTTGATTGGCAGTGCAGGGACGAAGGGAGAATGATTTACACCTACACCTATTTTCGCGATGTTTTTCTGTGTTTCTCCATCCCTGCAGGTGACTGCATTAGTTGCAGTTTGCGTGTTCTGTTTCACTGGCTCAATGACTTTCGGTGCGATACCGGTAACCAACCGCACTGTGGCCTCGCATTTGACATTTCGTTGCGATTTGATAAGCCGGCGTGCAGCAATTTCCACTACCCTTGACGTTACAGCCTCTCATCAAACAAACAAACAAAACAAACAGCCATTCACTGCCTTCCTGCATTGTTGCGGCGGGGTTGCACATTGAGCGACAGCCTCCGCCATCCGTTCAGTTTTTATTTTGTCACGTATACCAAGGTACAGTGGAAAATCGTTTGTTGCTTATTTAAACCAGTAAGCTCGGTGAGACAATAAAAAATATATGGTAATAATCGAGCCTCTCACAGTGTACTGATCGAGTGGCTTGCAAAAGTTTTCATACCCCTTTGACTTTTCCCACATTTTGTGACGTTACAACCACAAACGTAAGTGTATGTTGCTGGCATTTTATGTGATAGACCAACACAGGGTGCATTATTGTGAAGTGGAAGGAAAATGATACATGGTTTTTTCCAAATTTTATTACAAAAATAAAAATGAAAAGTGTGGCGTGCAAAAGTATTCTGCCCCCCTGAGTCAATGCTTTGGTAGAACCCCACCTTTCCGCTGCAATTACAACCTGCAAGTCTTTTGGGGTATGTCTCTAATCAGCTTTGCACATCTAGAATAGACTGATTTTTTTGCCCATTCTTCTTCTTTGCAAAATAGCTCAAACTACTCATCTCCAGATTGGATGGAGAGCGTCTGTGAACCAGCATTTTTCAAGTCTTGCCACAGATTCTCAATTGGATATGACGTCTGGACTTTTGACCTGGCCATTCGAACACTTATGAATACCATTGATCTTAACCATATTCCATTGCAGCTCTGGTTGTATGTTTAGGCTCGTTGTCATGCTGGAAGGTGAAACTCCGCCCCAGTCTCAAGCCTTTTTGCAGACTCTAACAGGTTTTTACTTCCAAGATGCAGTGTATTTTCCCTCCATCCATCTTCCCATCACCTCTCTGGCCAGCTTCCCTGTCCCTGCTGAAGGATAGCATCCTACAGCATGATGCTGCCACCACCATGTTTCACAGTGGGGATGGTGTGTTCAGGGAGATGTGCAGTGTTAGTTTTCCGCCACACATAGCGTATGGCCATTTAGGCCAAAAACTTCCATTTTTGTCTCATCAGACCAGAGCACCTTCCTCCACATGTTTGCTGTGAACCCCACATGGCTAGTGGCAAACTGCAAACGGACTTCTTATGGCTTTGTTTCAACAATGGGCTTTCTTCTTGCCACTCTTCCATAAAGGCCCGATTTGTGGAGTGCACTACTAATAGTTGTCCTGTGGACAGATTCTCCCCACCTGAGCTGTGGATCTCTGCAGCTCCTCCAGAGTTGCCATGGTCTCTTGGCTGCTTCTCTGGTCAAGGCTCTCCTTGCCCGGCCTGTCAGTTTAGGTAGACGGCCCCGTCCTTGGTAGGTTTGCAGTTGTGCCATACTCTTTCCATTTTCGTGTTAAGGGATTGAACAGTGCTCCGTGAGATGTTCAAAGCTTGGGATACTTTTATATAACCTAACCCTGCTTATAACCTTCTCACCACAACGTTTATCCCTGACTGTCTAATGTGCTCCTTGGCCTTCATAATTCTGATTGTTCACTAATGTTATCTAAACAAACCTCTGCGGCCTTCACAGAACAGCTGTATTTATAATGACATTACGTTACACACAAGTGGACTCTACTTCAATTAGTGACTTCTCAAGGCAATTGGTTGCACAGGATTTTAGTTAGGGGTGTCAGAGTAAAGTGGGGGGCTGAATATACTTTTTCACGCACACCCATTTCAGGTTTTTTTCGTTAACAAATTTGAAAAAACCATGTATCATGTTCCTTCCACTTCACAATTATGAGACACGTTGTGTTGGTCTATCACATAAAAATCCCCAATAAATACATTTACGTTTGTGGTTGTAACGTGACAAAATGTGCAAAAGGTTTCAAAGGCTATGAAAACATTTGCAAGCCATTGTACATGATAAATTGAACAAAGTTTAGTGCAAGATAAAGCCAAAAATGTCCGAATAGGATAGTCCGAGTGTCAGCGATGAGGTAGAAACGTATGTCAGGACTGCTCTCAAGTTTTTTTCGGTGGTCAGTTGCCTGATTAACCGCTGGTAAGATACATTATGTCCCTAAATCTGGAGTGTGAGTTTGCACACTTCTATATCTTCTGCCCGATTGGAGCTGGGACTGTGCGTTCAACCCGATCTACTGCCCCTACCCCATATGTTCAGATGACTGAATGATTCAAATGGTCCACTGAACGTCAGAGAAACGTCAGAGCCACATCAGATGCTTCACAGCACATTACAGGCCACCAAACAAACCAGCAGATTTAACAATCCCCTTCTCAAGCTCTCCATCTCCTCGCACATCGATTTTCAAAAATTCCCCAGAACAGCGCCCGCAACCGAAACGAAAAGGACAGCTGAGATTCCCCGCTCAGTTTCTCCGGGATAGGCTGCAGGATCTGTCGGGTGACGTGTGCTCCATCCTCTCGTCACGTTAACCATTTTTTCCCGGAGAGGCGTGATGGGAATGCTCATTTTTTTTGTATTGTCACTCTGCTTACGCCGTGAGTACCGGTCCCCGACCCCCACACAGTGCGGGTTGAACATAAAACAACTCGAGTGCACTCCGACCTGAATTTCAAACACTGACCGCAATTTTATCCTTCTGCCGTGGTTCGCCTCGAATTCCCACTCACCTCTCCCTGTGTTTAATCTACAGACACCTTCAGTCAGTCAGTGACTCAGAGCCCGAATGCGGTGACTGGAAAAGAGTGCCAACCTGTCACAATCACCTGCCTTTTCCAAGAAGGTTCCTGGGGTAGCTACGAATTTGATGCAGGACATTTCTTCAAGCAAGCACAAATCCAGTGCTTATTGGCAGCGGATCAAAACAGATGGACGGGTTGTTGTGTCGACCAATAAAGCGAAAAAGTACTTTACGTTGAAAATTCTTGATTTGAGAGTTGAGGACATGGCCACATATTACTGTAAAGCTGAGTACAGGTGGAGAAAGCACAGTGATGGGCCTGCGGTTCCAGCAATACAAAAAAACCCTGACGGCAGATACTAGTAGCAACGTAAAGACGCGAGGTGAATCCACCGCGAAAACCCACGGTCCCGCTTTATCCCGCCTGCCCTGCATTACATGTTGCACTGGATGAAATGCGTGCTATTCAAACAATGGGGTTTGTCTATTTGGCGAGTGCGGCTGGATAATGTCCCCTTTTCCCGAAGCTGGTGTTAATGAACTTCCATGGAGAATGACTTACATATCTTCTGATGCACAACTCCAGACGAGGTCCAGTTACAGAAGCTGCAATCTGAAAAATGCATTCGCTGGACGTTAATCTCCTGCTCACAACCCGTCTCGCCGGGCGCCCTGGGGATTTGAAAGTGACGTGAAACAACGTGTGACAATGGAATATCCACAGTGTAGGAGAGTCGAATAAAAAAACTCACCCCATTCAAGATATATGTTCTTGGGTTCCGGAACCTAAATCAAAGGATTGTTGTTCGTGACGCTGTTGTTCCATTAAATTGCATAGGGATGACCACATTCCGTTAACATTCCATAATAATTGGTTCCATGTTTGTCCAAAGCACACCAGTGGGGATCACTCTGCTCTTAGCTCTGTTTCTTAGGGGAACCAGTCGACCCCCACCGAGGATTGGGGAGCAAGGGACAATTACTGCTTGGTCTGAAACTCCTGGATTAATTGGACAGCGATGCTTATGTTTGCCGGGCAAATCGAGGTGAGAACTGTTCTTGTTCAGCGAGCATCGAGATACGGGGCACTGTGGCTTCTTGGGACACCCACTATCAGGATGGGACGGGGACTACGGTGACTGTCACAGCCGGTAAGTACCCTAAACCTCTCTTATCCACGTCAGTTCTTGGAAATATTCCATTTTCCTTTAATATTGGATCATGGGGCATCAATTGGTTTTCCAATTAAAACATATTCTATTGATAAAGGTTCCAGCAACTTGGTACAGATGTACGGTACGCGTGAGTCAAATGAGAGGATATGTGGGCTCCCCGGATCACAAAGTTAATCACGTTTCAACAGTACTTCTTCCCCAAAACAATTAGAGTCGGAACACCACACAGTGCAAACCGCAGCTATGAATTTCTATGCAGACACATGAAAATGCGGACGCTGAAATGGGAATCTGAAGTCTGGATGCCAAATGTCGGCTATCAATGTTCTCCTGAAATGCTGCCTGAACAGCGCAGTTAATGCTACCACCAAACCGCCGGCTTGCTCCAAAACGCTATGTGAATTCACCCTCTTGTCGACAAGTTACTGCAGCACTTTGTGATCATAAACTTTTCATAATTGTCTCTGGTTAAACAAAGGATGTTTTTTGTGGCTCTAGGATTGCGGCCATTAAATTATTGAGTTATTTTTGTATCATATTTTATGAGAGGACTGGGGTGATCTTATGGAAGTGTATAACATCATGGAACGAATGGATCGGGTAGATACGCAGAATCTCTTGTGCAGAGTTGGTGAGTCGAGGACCGAGCACACAGGGTTTAAGCTTAAGGGGAAGATTTACTGGGATGTGAGGGGTAACGTTTTCACACGGAGGGTAGTGGGTGTACAGAACAAGTTGCCAAAGTACATAATTGAAACTAGCACTATCCCACCAAGAATCAGTTAGACAAGTACATGGACAGGACAGGATTATATGGATTTCGAACAAATGCGGATAGCTGGCACTAACGTAGCTGTGACATGTGGCCGCTGTCGGGAACGTGAGCTCATTAGCCTGTTTCCGCGTTATATCGCTCCATGACTCTATGATGCTGTTATCTGATAAAGCATATTGCTTTTCTAGGCCTGTGTGCATCTACAAGTAAGAATGTCACTGTTCCGTTGTCGGAACAGATTACATTTGAACACCCTGAATTCGTTATTTTTGATTCTAATGGTAAATGACTGTTGGCCTTAACAGCTATGCCCACATCCAAAACAACGACAAAGACCGTAATGCATAGAGGCAGAGTTAGGGCATTTGCCCGTCGTGGAAATTGAAATCCGCCGTTGGAAGTGAAAATGAAACGTGCTTGGGTGAAGACTGTGATATATAGCAAGGGTCAAATTCAGCGAAAAGTGGGAAGGTATCCGAGTTTGGAGCGTGAGGACGAAATGCCAATGGCAATGCTGCTCAAATGTCAATCAGAGTGATCAGATTGATCAGAACTTATCCTTCTCAAGTCCAGCGTGTGTAGGCTTGGAGTTAGAAAACACTTATTATGCGCGACTGAATGATCCCCCAAATAATTCGCGAAAACCTCCGTTTGGTAACCTCCAAAGCCACAATATCGTTTCCTCAGATACGAGACCCAAAACTGCTCGCGTTATTCCAAATGTGATGAAATCAGTGCCTAAAAAAATGTTTTTTTACTATTTACATTAGAACCCTGTTTTCATATTCTAGTCAACTTCGAAATGAATGCTAAAATTTAATTTGTATCCCTCAAGACGCTTCACTCTGCAAATTCACATTTTGGAATTCCCGTACCAAAGTGCATGCCCGTATAGTGTGCTATGTGGTATTCCATCTGCCACTCACTTGCCCCCTCTTCCAACCTGTTTAAGTAACTCTGAAGACTCCGTGTTTACTCAACATTACCTGCCCCTTCACCTATTTTTTGGCATCATCCGCGATATCAGCCGCAAAGCCATCAATTCCATCATCCAGATCGTAAACATACAACGGGAAAAGTAGTGAACCCAACATTGACCCATTAGTCAAAGGCAGCAAGCGGAATAGATCACCTTTATTCTAACATTTTGACCTGATACGGACAGCCTATCCTCATCCACACTGTATGCTTAACTCTAACACTAATACCCCATTCTTAATTACCCGCTTCGCGTCCTACACCATTTAATACACATCAGAAAATTGTAAGGAAGCAGTATTTCTGACTTTCCTTTCTCCATCCTGCTTGTTACGTTCACAAAGAATGTCAACAGATGTGTCAGGCAAGAGCCCCCCCCCCCCCCCCCCCCCCCCCCCCCCCCCTTGCTGACTTCGCCGATTTATCATTTGCTTCAAAGTAACTGGAACCTCATGTTTGCTAATTGTCTCTAAAATCTTACGAACTATTGAAGTCTTGCTAAGCGCCTTATCATTACAACGGGCTTATAAACTTTCCCATACAATTAATGGAATTGATCCACACCCCCTGCATGTGAAAGCCTGGGAAACAATCTATTTCTTATTTCGAGGAAACAGAGGGACGTTGGCAGGACGGTAGATGGACTGCGAGTGAAGCTGGACACACTGTAAACATTCCACAAACTGAAATCAAACGACAGCTGTCAGAACTGTTGAAACTGATCTCGAAGGGGAAAATATGAACCGCAAGCAGCACAAAGCGGGCGACCAAGATTGAAAACTAAAAATGTTTTTCAGTTAAATTAAAGTAAAACGTAGAAGGACGAGGCCCAGTGAAGAAAAAACAACGCTGAATACATAGAGGGCAAAGCATTTATCTCAGTTGAGCAAATTGCACTCTAAAGATGACCTTCCAGTTGTTAAACACAGAAGGCTGTGCAGACCAAGTCAGGGGGAAAATAAGGCAGCGATTCATAGATTTTTGATTAATCGAGGCGTCAGACGTTATTGTTATTGTGGAGAATGCAGGGGAATTGGGTTCGCAAGGCGAGATAGTTCACCATCATTCAATGGCGGAGTAGGCTTCATGGGCCGAATGGCCTAATATACTTCTATCACATGATCTTATGCCTGAAATGCCAATTACATCACTGTTGAATCCTTAACCATACCTAGGAAGGGATACACTTCAGTCAAGCTGTGAGGAGAATGACTCGTTCTATTGTTTTAACGCGAAGAACCAATTAAAAAATGTTAGAAAAGCGGGTAAGGTAATTTGGCTCATTCACCGGATACCTACTCTCTGAATCAGCTCCACTATTATTCCGTGCTCGCTTTGGCTGTTCACACAGCGTGGGATGTTTCCAATTTCCCTTTCATAATCAGAGTTTGACCTCGCGAATATTCGTCAGTGAATTTCACCACGGCGGCGCAACGGTAGTCCTGCTTCCCGACAGCGCTGTTAGCACCTGAGACCCGAGTTCGATCCCGACTCCGGGTGATGTCTCTACGGAGTTTATGTGTTCTGCCCATAATCTGCGTGGGTTTTCTCTGAGATCTAGGGTTTCTTCTCACACTCCAAATACGGACAGTTTAAAAGGGTAATTGACTATCCATAAATGTTCATTATCCATCGTGTGTGTGGGGTAGTTTTAATGTGCTGGAATTGCAGGGCGGTGCGGAAGGTGGGCCGAAGGGCCCGTTTCCGCGCTGTGTCCCTAAATTAAACAAAATTAAACTGAACTAAATTAAAGTAAATGGAACTAAAGTAAACTAACCTAAACGAAATTTAAATTCAACTCCTGGTAGGAACAATTACAAGATTCATAAATAATGTTTCCATACATTTTTCAAAAATGTGATGAACTACTGGAGACGGCAATCCCTTTCTGCGCATGTCACAGTCTCCAACAGTCAATGTTAAAACAATAACAATTCTGCTATTTTCTGCAGATTCCATTTCCGCGGGATCCCAGAGTCCGCCTCAACAAACCTCTCTTTCTGGTGACACTGTTACTCTTAACTGCGTATATTCCGGAATTTGCTCCTACACAGTACACTGGTACCGACAGTTCCCAGGGCAATCTGTGGAATTCCTGCTCCGAAGACACACTTCAGGAAAGCCAGATAAGGAAGAGGCTGCCGAAGGTCGTATTACTGGTTCTCTCGATCCTGGCCAGAAAATCAGTCGGTTAACGCTATCTGAAGTACTGCCGAGCGACCAGGCTGTGTATTACTGTGGGATGAGTCCGCGCATCGCACAGTGACACCGCGCAGTGAGATAGCTGTACCAAAACCTCAGCGTGGCAGAATGCAGACACACAGCACAGCAGAACATCTGCGGCGCAATCCGAGAACCCCAGTCTAGTGTGGATTGACTACACGTTGCGTGGGAAGGAAAAAAATAGAAAGATTACAAAGATAAATGACAGAAGCAAAATTATTCTGGGAAGACAGAGAGAGAGAGGGAGAGAGAGGAGAGGAGAGAGAGGAGAGAGGGAGAGGAGAGAGGGAGAGAGAGGGAGGAGAGAGAGAGAGAGAGAGAGAGAGAGAGAGAGAGAGAGAGAGAGAGAGATAGAGAGAGAGAGAGAGAGAGGGGGAGAGAGGGAGAGGGAGGGAGCGGGAGGGAGAGGGAGCGAGGAGGAGAGAGAGAGAGAGAGAGAGTGGGGGGCGCGGTGAATGTAACCGATATATATATATGGGGATAATAGGCGGAAATGGAGCTGAAATGGAAAATCGGCCCTGGCTTTAAATATCTCAGTAGACGTCAGTGGCCAGGTAAACATCAGCCGCCGATTATTATTCTCACAATTTTACATACACACGAGCGCAACACAAACAAGCACAGACTAAAACTGTTTTAAAATCTCATTCATCTACTGTTGCCAATTTGTATCAGTGTACTTTACGAAGCAGCAGCAGACGTACTAGTACAAAGACTGATGAACTGCCCACTATTTACGTGCTGGTGGGGGTGCACAATGTGAAGAAGTTGGGAGCTGCTCAGTTCCGCACTGGAGAAAATAAAATCTCCCCCTTCACTGAACGGAAATCGAATCCGGACCACTGGACATGATGGAAACTACATATCCTTAACCTACATAACTCATTCTGGCCATGGAGGAGGCCCAGAACACAGTGAGGCCCACCGCAAATTGGCACCTCATATTTTGCTTGGGTAGTTTACACCCCTGCGGTATGAACATTGACTTCTCCAATTTCAGGTAGTCCTTGCTTTCTCCCTACATCCCCTCCCCTTCCCAGCTCTCCCATAGCCCACTGTCTCCGCCTCTTCCCTTTTTCATCCAGCCCCCCAACCCCACATCAGTCTGCAGAAGGGCCTCGACCCGAAACGTCACCTATTCCTTCTCTCCATAGATCACCGGTCGCCAGGCTCCACCCCCCCCCCCCCCCCCCCACCCCCCCACACCCCAAGGACCTTCATGTAGTCACCCCCAGGACATCCAGAAAACTCTACCGTCTGCCAAACCGGCTGGGGATTTGCCCCTCCTCCAATGTAGGCAACTCCTCCAATGAAAAGTGGTCATCAACGAGTTCAAACAACTCTCTATCTGCAGTCAGTAGACCCTCCCACTGGACCAGCTTGTCTTCCCGCTGAATCCATCTGAGGAGAACAGAGACCCAAAAAATGACCGAACTAAAGCACTGATCTTCTCTGGATCTTTAACAAAGGAGCCGTCATCCGCGAGGAGCCATTTCTCCAGAGAGAAAAATAAAGGTGATGCACGCTGTAGATCGTGCAGCATCTGGACCCGCGACCTCACGTAAGCATCTCGGGACCGCTGAAGCTGCAGGTCCCTCCGTGCCTCCTTTCTCTCATAATATTCTTCCCACTCACGGGAGTGCTCACCTATCCGACCCAAGCGAGACTCTGTGTTGACTAATTCTCTGCGACCCGCCTTCTGGTCGAACCCGACGTGAACTCCTGACCAAATGATGTAAGTCTTTCCCACACCCCACCACTGCCTAAGGGAAGGGATACCCCTCCGCCTCTCTCGTCACTTCACCCATAACCGACAGAATGACTCTTGGAATCGGCTATCCTCCAGCAGCTGGTTATTAAGGTGCCATAACGCTGACCCAGCTGGTGTGCGCGCTAGTATAAAGTCCACTCACACCAGACAGTGGTCCGAGCACGGTACCGGCCGCAAGGAGGCCACGAGACACGGGGGACATAAGCTCCGGAGATGTACATGCGATCGATACGTGAACCACCCCCCTCGGACCTGCGCGAAAAAGCGTTGGAATAAGCGTGGAGCTGAAATAAAAATATAAAAGATTCATACAACCAATTTTTACCTTTATTTAGCTGGAAATAAACATCTAAATTCGTTTCACGAGAGATCAGCAAGTTGTAAAAATCCCACATAGTAAGGCTTTGTAGAGTTGATCGGGAGAATCAACAAAATATTGATGGGACATGCAACATACTTTCAATGGGGACAACAGCGGAGAAGGTAAGACTTTACCAAATGAATTCAAGCCATTTGCACTATGGAGGCTGCTGCATTCAAATAAACACACTGGTCGTACAAGGGACAGTTCGTTCCGATTGTGCCAACTAAATGGCGAGAAATATAGTTCACAATTTTCCCCATCACAGAATAATTCCGCTCAGATTTACATTTCACGGAATCCACGACTAAACATGTCCCGGTGAGGGGATGCTGCATGATAATGTTGGCAGAGCTGACATATGGACAGCTGGAGGAGTGTATTATCACTTAATTTATTAATAAGTGGTTTGTTAATAAGAATGCACGAGCGATGATTATTTTTTTAGAACAAGATATCTTCATTTTAATTCATAATTGACAGATTATTTTATTTGCTTCGCAGATTGCGAGTGAGGGGAGAAATGGGTAGGTACAAAGTTAACCTTCCACCAGCCTCAATTTTGTGGTATCGGGGAAACATTATGCGGCTTACTGTCGCTTAACAGCAAATGAACAGCAGGCAGTATCTCTGGAGGAAAAGGATAGATAACGTGTCTGGTCAGGATCACTCTTCCGTCGAAATAGGGCAGGGCCACTGGAAGCAAGAGTGGGCCAGAACAAGGCAGGGACGATAACAAATAAATAAATTAGCCCATAATTGCCCATTGTTAGAAACAGAGAAACATAGAAAATAAGTGCAGGAGTAGGCCATTCGGCCCTTCGAGCCTGCACCGCCATTCAATATGATCATGGCTGATCATCCAACTCAGTATCCTGAGTTGGCTGTGAAATACGTGGCAACAAACAACTACAAATTTGCGAGCAGTACAACTAGTATGATGACTAGGTTGCGGGAGAGAGTGAGAGAAAGGGAGATATGCGACATACGACATGCTTCATTGATTACGTGGCCTCGCTCTAACAGTTGAGGAGGACAACGGCAGAAGGGTTTATATGGGAATGGGAAGAGGTGTTCAAATGTTTGCCCTCCGGGAGAACGTAAAGGCAAATGCGGAAATTGATTTGTTACCGTACATAGCATCATGGAATCACAGAGTCATAGAGTGATACAGTGTGGTATCAGGACCTTCCGCCCAACTCGCCACACCGGCCAACAATATTCCAGCTACACTTAAGTGGACCGACTTAACTGGAGGGGGGCCGACCTTCTGGCAGGCAGGTTTGCTAGGGCTACACGTGTGGGTTTGAACTAAACCGTTCGGGGGAGGGATTGACAAATCGGGATTATAAAGATGTAGTTGAGGGGGAAGTGGCTACAGGAAAAAATGCAAAAGATTCTCGAATTAATGGGAAGGAAAGCTCGAGAATGGACAACAGAGTAAGGTTATGGACAATTGCGAATGGTGCGAGGGGGGAGTGAATATGGAGTTAAAAGTGCTGTATATGAATGCGCGAAGTACAGCATAAGGAATAAAGTGGACGAGCTTGTGTCTCAGTTAGAAACTGGCAAGTATGATGTTGTGGGAATTACTGAGACATGGCTGTAAGAGGGCCAAGGATGGGAACTGAATATTCAAGGCTACACATCCTATCGAAAAGACAGAACGATGGGCAGAGGGGGTGGGGTTGCCCTGTTGGTGAGGAATGAAATTCAGTCCCTTGCAAGGGGTGACATTCAAACAGGAGTTGTGGAGTCTGTATGGATAGAACGAAGGAATTGTAAGGGTAAAAAGACCCTCATGGGATAATCTACAGGCCCCCAAACAGTAGCCTGGACATAGGGCGCAAGTTGAATCAGTAGTTAAAATTGGCAAGAAGTAAAAGTAATTCTGTGGTCCTTATGGGAGATTTCAACATGCAGCTAGACTGGCAAAATCAGGTTGGTTCAGGACCCCAAAAAAACGGAATTTGTAGAGTGCCTAAGTGATGGGTTATTTGAACAGCTTGTATTGGGGCCTAACAGGGAGAAGTCAATACTGGATTTCGTGTTTTGTAATGAACCGTATTTGATAAAGGACCTCGATGTTAATGATCCATTAGGACGCAGTGGCCAAAACATGGTCAGGTTTATTCTACAATTGGAGAGGGAGAAGTGTAGCTCGGAGGTGCCAGTGTTGCAGTTGAATAAAGGGGACTATGGGACCATGAGGAAGGAGCTGGCCAAAGTTGATTGGAAAGATACACTAGCAGGGATGACAGTGGAACATAAATGGCAGGTGTTTCTAGGAATAATACAGAAGGTGCAGGCTTAGTTCATTCGTAGGAGGAAGAAAGATTCCAAGGGGAGAAAAGGACGACCATGGCTGACAAGGGAAGTCAGTGACAGTATAAAAATTAAAGCGAAGGCGTACATCGTCGCAAAGATGAGCGGGAAGCAAGAGGATTAGGTAAAGTTTAAGGAACAACAGAAGATAACTAGAAATACAATACCAGAAGAAACGATGAGGTACGAAGGTAAGCAAGCCAAGAATATAAAGCAGGATATTAAAAGCTTCTTTAGGTATGTGAAGAGGAAAAAAATATTTAAGGCCAAAGTTGGACGCTTGAAGACCGAAAAAGGCGAATTTATTATGTGGAACAAGGAAATAACAGATGTGTTGAACAGGTACTTTGGATCTGTCTTCACTAACGAGGACACAAACAATCTTCCTGATATAGTAGTGGCCAGAGGATCTAGGGTGACGGAGGAACTGAAGGAAATCCACATTAGGCAGTAAATAGTGTTGGATAGACCGATGGGACTGAAGGCTTATAAATCCCCAAGCCTGATGGTCTGCATCCCAGGGTACTTAAGTAAGTGGCTCCAGAAATTGTGGATGCATTGATAATTTTCCAATGTTCTCTAGACTCAGGATCAGTTCATGTAGATTGGAGGGTAGCTAATGTTATCCTACGTATTAAGAAAGGCGGGAGAGGGAAAACAGTGAATTACAGCCCAGTTAGACTGACATCGGTGGTGGTGAGGATGCTGGAGTCAATTGTAAAAGATGAATTTGCCAAACATTTGGATAATTGTAACAGGATCGGTCCGAGTCAGCATGGATTTACGAAGGGGAAATCATGCTTGACTAATCTTCTGGGATTTTTTGAAGATGTAACTAGGAAAATGGACAAGGGAGAGTCAGTGGATGTAGTGTACCTGTACTTTCAGAAAACATTTGATAAGATCCTACATAGGAGAATAGTGGGCAAAATTAGGGCGCATGGTATTGAGGGTGACATGGATCAAGAAGTGGTTGGCAGTCAGGAAAAAAAAGTAGGGATTAACGGGTCCCTTTCAGAATGGCAGGTAGTGACTAGTGAGGTACCGCAAGGCTCGGTGCTGCGACCGCAGTTATTTACAATATACATCAATGATTTGGATGAAGGGATTCAAAGTAACATTAGCAAATTTGCAGATGACACAACGCTGGGTGGCAGTGTGAACTGTGAGGAGGATGCTATGAGAATGAAGGGTGACTTGGACAGGTTGGGGGAGTGGGCAGATGATGGCAGATGAAGTTTAACGCGGATAAATGTGAGGTTATCCACTTTGGTAGCAAAAACAGTAAGGCAGATTACAATGAACAAGCTATGAGGGCTGATTCCATGGCTAAGAATCTGCTAAGTAACAATGCTACATATTTTTGGAAGGAAGTGAGAGCTCTTGGCAGTTGCAAAACATCTCTACCATGTACTGTAGATGGAATCTCCGGAACGGCTAATATCATTATAGTACTTTATTCAACTGTGTCCAAGGTGACTTGTATAGGGTGGGCAATATTGAGAGTAATGACTCGATTGTGATTATGTCACATGAGGTGTATCATGCCATAAACAAGCTGTCCAACAACAAAGCAAGTGGCTTGGATCATATCTCTGCTGAACATCTTAAGTGTGCGAGTATGAGGATAGTTCCTCTCCTAGCTATTTGTTTTACTGGCTTTATGATTCGTGGCATGTTACCATACTCAATGTTGTCTGTCCTGTTAGTGCCGGTTATTAAGGACAAAGCGGGTAAAGTAGGCAGTCAAAATAATTACAGGCCCATAGCTTTAGCCAGAATATTGTCAAAAGTCTTAGAAAGAGTTCTGCTGGATAGAATACATGACTTTGTTAACTCCACAGATAACCAGTTTAGCTTTAAAGCTAAACATGGCACTGACTTATGCATATATGCCCTAAAGGAGATTGTAAACAAATATAGAGGCAAAAACTCTTCAATCCTTATGTGCTTTATTGATACTCCCAAAGCCTTTGACCGTGTTACTCACTGAAAGCTGTTTGGTAAAATGCGTCAAAGAAAGGTGCCTAAATACATTGTGAGAATACTGGCCCACCAGACTATGCAAATAAAATGGGGCAATAAGGTCTCAGCCCCATTTGGGGTTAGCAATGGTCTTAGACAAGGGGGAATTTTATCCCCAGTCCTTTTTAATCTATATATTGATGATTTGTCTAAACAATTCAAAGCCTGTAACACTGGGTGCGTGATTGGTAATATTTTAGTGAACCATATTATGAATGCAGATGATCTTGTGGTCTTTAGTCCATCTCGCGCTGGTCTCCAGCAGCTCCTTACTGCATGTTCCGTGTATGGTTTGGAACATGACATTAAATATAATGCTAGTAAGAGTGCTGTTATGGTCTGTAGAACCAAAGAGGATAAAAGCCTAAAATATCCCGATTTTAAATTGTCTGACAACAATCTTAGTGTCTGTAATAAGATAAAATATCTAGGGCATATTATTACAGAACAAATGACAGATGATGAGGATATTTATAGGCAACGACGCATGCTGTATATACAGGCGAATATCCTCTTGCTTAAATTTGGTGCGTGTGCAGATGTGGTGAAGATGTCCCTATTTAGAGCATAGTGCACACCCCTCTACACTGCGCACCTGTGGTCGAACTATTTAAAGACAAGTATGCAGAGACTAAAGGTTGCATATAACGATGCCATGAGAACATTGCTAAGGCAACCACGATGGTGTAGTGCCAGTATTATGTTTGTGGCTGCAGGAGTCAGTACTTTAGAAGCTATCCTAAGACACCACATGTATAAATCCTTTTGCAGGATAAATGACTCTAAAAGTGTGCTTATTGTGGCCTTGACAAACATAAGGGTCAGCACTTCACGCTACGAATCCCAGTTGTGGAGACACTGGTATCCCACTGAAGCCCACAGGAGCCGTTGGGAGTGAAGGAGGGGGAGGAGCGACACCCGACCGGTAAGCTTTAAAATCAAGCGCGGGGCTTGTTTTTTCAGAGGCCCACAGGACCCGTTAGAAGTGAAGGAGGGGAAGGAGCGACACCCGACCGGTAAGCTTTAAAATCAAGCGCGGGGCTTGTTTTCTTCAGAGGCCCACAGGAGCCGTTGGAAGTGAAGGAGGGGGAGGATCGACACCCGACCAGTAAGCTTTAAAATCAAGCGCGGGGCTTGCCGAAATCCATAACGTCCCATTTGGAGAAGGGTTTTTTTTTCAGGAAGCCGCTGATTGGTGGGAAGTGGACTAGGGTAAGCAGCTGATTGGTGGGAAGTGGACCAGGGAAACAGCTGATTTACAGTCAGATTTCAGCAGTTTGTAGTGATTTTACATTGTGTTGATATTGTATCCTGTGTAAGGGGGGAGTATGAAGGCCAGGGCAGTGTACTGTTCTGGATGTCAGATGTGGGAGGTCAGGGAATCTGACAGCCCTCCAGACGTCCACATCTGCGCCAGGTGTGTCGAGATGGGGCTCCTAAAGGACTGTGTTAGGAACCTGGAGCAGCAGCTCGATGACCTCCGTCTGGTCAGGGAGAGTGAGGAGGTCATAGAGAGGAGCTACAGGGAGGTAGGCACTCCCAGACCACAGGAGGCAGACAAGTGGCTCACAGTTAGGAAGGGTAAGGGGCAGAGACAGGGGCTAGAGAGTACCCCTGTGACCGTACACCTGGAAAATAGGTACTCGGGTTTGAGTACGATTGGAGGGGACAGCATAGCTGGGGGCAGCAACAGCGGCCGGGCCTCCGGCTCAGAGACCGGCCCTGATGCTCAGAAGGGTAGCAAAAAGAGGAGGGCAATTGTAATAGGGGACTCTATAGTTGGGGGGTCGGATAGGCGATTCTGTGGACGCTGTCGGGAGACCCGGATGGTAGTTTGCCTCCCTGGTGCCAGGGTCTCGCATGTGTCAGAACGTGTCCAAAAGATTCTGATAAGGGAGGGAGAGGAGCCTGATGTTGTGGTACACATAGGTACCAATGACATAGGCAGAAAAAGTGACGAGGTCCTGAAGGGAGAATTTAGGGAGTTGGGGGGAAAGTTAAGGAGAAGGACCAAAAGGGTAACGATTTCAGGATTACTGCCTGTGCAGCGCGACAGTGAGAGTAGGAATGAAATGAGGTGGTGGATAAATGCGTGGCTGAGGGACTGGTGCAGTGGGCAGGGATTCAAGTTTCTTGATCACTGGGACCTCTTTTGGGGAAGGCATGATCTGTACTCAAAGGACGGGTTGCACTTGAACCCGAGGGGGACCAATATCCTGGCAGGGAGATTTGCAAAGGCTACTGGGGAGACTTTAAACTAGAAAGGCTGGGGGGAGGGACTCGGGTAGAGGGGGCTAGGGGTCAGGGTGTGGGGCAAGAGGCAGAGAAGGGAAGCACTCGGACACAAAATGTAGGCGAGAAAGATGAAAAAGATAATAGACAGAGAATAAGGGATGGTGGGTTTGTAAAATGTGTATATTTTAATGCTAGGAGCATTGAAAGTAAAGTGGATGAACTTAGAGCCTGGATTGACACCTGGAAATATGATGTTGTGGCAATCAGTGCAACATTGGCTGCAGGAGGGCTGTGATTGGAAACTAAATATTCCAGGATTTCGTTGCTTCAGGTGTGATAGAATTGGAGGGACCAGAGGGGGAGGTGTTGCATTGCTTGTCAGAGAAGATATTACAGCAGTGCTTTGGCAGGATAGATTAGATGGCTCGTCTAGGGAGGCTATTTGGGTGAAACTGAGAAGTGGGAACGGTCTAGCAACACTTTTAGGGGTGTACTATAGACCGCCAAATGGGGAGCGAGAATTGGAAGAGCAAATATGTAAGGAGATAGCGGATATTAGTAGTAAGCACAAGGTAGTGATTGTGGGAGATTTCAATTTTCCAAAAATAGACTGGGAAACACATTCTGTAAATGGGCTGGATGGTTTGGAGTTTGTAAAATGTGTGCAGGATAGTTTTTTTGCAGCAGTACATAGAGGTATCGACCAGAGAAGGGGTAGTGTTGGACCTCCTGTTAGAAAATGAGGCAGGTCAGGTGACGGAGGTATGCGTTGGTGAGCACTTCGGGACCAGTGATCACAATACCATTAGTTTCAATATAATTATGGAGAGAGTCAGAACTGGACCTAGGGTGGAGATTTTTGATTGGAGAAAGGCTAACTTTGAGGGAATGTGTAAGGATTTTAAAGGGGTGAATTGGGACACTTTGTTTCATGGGAAGGATGTAGAAGAGAAATGGAGGACATTTAAAGGGGAAATTGTAAGAGTACAGAATCTTTATGTCCCTGTTAGGTTGAAAGGAAATAGTAAAAATTGGAAAGAGCCATTGTTTTCAAGGGAAATTGGACACTTGTTTCGAAAAAAGAGAGATATCTACAATAATTATAGGAGGCATGGAGTAAATGAGTTGCTAGTGGAGTATAAAGAATGTAAAAAGAATCTTAAGAAAGAAATTAGGAAGGCTAAAAGAAGATATGAGGTTGCTTTGGCAAGAAAGGTGAAAGTAAATCCAAAGGGCTTCTACAGCTAAATTAATAGCAAAAGGATAACGAGGGATAAAATTGGACCATTAGAGAAACAGAATGGACAGCTATCTGCAGAGCCAAAAGAGATGGGGGAGATATTGAACAATTTCTTTTCTTCGGTATTCACCAAGGAGAAGGATATTGAACTCTGTGAAGTAAGGGAAAAAAGTAGAGTAGCTATGGAAACTATGAGATTCAAAGAGGAGGAAGTACTGACACTTTTGAAAAATATAAAGGTGGATAAGTCTCCCGGTCCTGACAGGATATTCCCTAGGACATAGAGGGAAGTTGGTGTAGAAATAGCAGGAGCTATGACAGAAATATTTCAAATGTCATTAGAAACGGGAATAGTGCCAGAGGATTGGCGTACTGCGCATGTTGTTCCATTGTTTAAAAGGGGTTCAAAGAATAAACCTAGCAATTATAGACCTATTAGTTTGACGTCAGTGGTGGGCAAATTAATGGAAAGGATACTTGGAGATAATATATATAAGCATCTGGATAAACAGGGTCTGATCAGGGACAGTCAACGTGCCTGGAAGGCCATGTTTGACAAACCTTCTTGAATTTTCTGATGCGGTAACTAGGGAAATTGATGAGGGTAAAGCAGTGGATGATGTCTATATGGATTTCAGTAAGGCCTTTGACAAGGTTCCCCATGGAAGGTTGGTTAAGAAGGTTCAATATTTGAGTGTTAATGGCGGAGTAGCAATGGTGGATGGCTGTTTGTCAGGTTGGAAGCCGGTGACCAGTGGGGTACCTCAGGGATCTGTGTTGGGTCCACTGTTGTTTGTCATGTACATCAATGATCTGGATGATGGGATGGAAAATTGGATAAGTAAGTATGCAGATGATACTAAGATAGGTGGTGTTGTGGATAATGAAGTAGACTTTCAAAGTCTACAGAGAAATTTGGTCCATTTGGAAAAGTGGGCTTAAATATGGCAGATGGAGTTTAATGCTGTTAAGTGTGAAGTGCTACATCTTGGCAGGCCAAATCAAAATAGGACGTACATGGTAAATGGTAGGGAATTGAGGAATGCTGTGGATCAGAGGGATCTAGGAATAACTGCATCGTTCCCTGAAGGTGGAATCGCATGTAAATAGGGTGGTAAAGAAAGCCTTTGGTGTGTTGGCCTTTATAAATCAGAGTATTGAATATAGGAGTAGGGAAGTAATGTTAAAATTGTACAAGGCATTGGTAAGACCAATTCTGGAGTATGGTGTACAATTTTGGTCGCCTAATTATAGAAAGGATGTCAACAAAATAGAGAGAGTACAGAGGAGATTTACTAGAATGTTGCCAGGGTTCCAGGAACTATGTTACAGAGAAAGGTTGAACAAGTTAGGTCTTTATTCTTTGGAGCGCAGAAGGTTAAGGGGGGACTTGATTGAGGTCTTTAACATGATGAAAGGGATAGACAGAGTTTACGTGCATAAGCTTTTCCCATTGAGGGTAGGGAAGATTCAAACAAGAGGGCATGACATGAGAATTATATTTAAGAGTGAGTTGGATGTGGCCCTTGTGGCTAAGGGGATCAGAGGGTATGGAGAGAAGGCAGGAACGGGATACTGAGTTGGATGATCAGCCATGATCATGTTGAATGGCGGTGCAGGCTCGAAGGGCTGAATGGCCTACTCCTGCACCTAATTTCTATGTTTCTATGTTTCTATGTAAGGGACAGAAGTTTAGGGGTAACGTAAGCGGGAACTTCTTTACTCAGAGGGTGGTGGCTGTGTGGAATGAGCTTCCAGCAGAAGTGGTGGAGGCAGGATCGATTTTAACATTTAAAAGTAAAGTGGATAGGTATATGGACGTGAAGGGAATGGAGGGGTATGGTCTGAGTGCAGATAGATGGGACTAGGGGAAAACAAATGGTCGGCACGGACTGGAAGGGCCGAGAGGGCCTGTTTCCGTGCTGTAATTGTTATATGGTTATATGGTTATATGGCTATCGTTGTCTCGTTGTACGACATTGATCATTTTTTACTCTGGATTTTTAACTTACGTATTGTGGGGTTATTTTTAAATATATAAATTATGATGTTTTTATGTGATTTACCATGATTTTATATATATTTATGATATTTGACATGCAATGCATTTTTAATGTAATGTTGCCCCTTGTCTGGACCTTGAGTCCGTAATAAAGTTATTATTATTATTATTATTATTATTATTATTATTATTATTATTATTATTATTATTATTATCCAAATGACGTCATTTTGGGAAAAGGGGAAGTACAACGGGATCTGGGGGGTCCTTGTACGTCAGTCTATGAAAGTAAGCATGCAGGTACAGCACACAGTGAAGAAAGCGAATGGCAAGCTGGCCTTCATAACAAGTGGAATCGAATATAGGAACAACAGGTGCTTCTACAGTTGTGCAGAGCCCTAGTGAGACCACACCTGGACTATTGTGTGCAGTTTTGATCCCCTAATTTGAGGAAGGACATTCTTGCTATTGAGGGAGTGCAGCGTAGGTGTACAAGGTTAATTCCCGGGCTGGCGGGACTGTCATATGCTGAAAGAATGGAGCAGCTGGGCTTCTTCACTCTGGAGTTTAGAAGGATGAGAGGATACTCATTGAAAGAGATAAGTTTGTCAAGGGCCTGGACACGCTAGAGGCATGAAACATGTTCACGATGTTGGGGGAGACCAGAACCAGGGGCCACATTTTAACAATAAGGAGTAAGCCATTTAGAACGGAAAAGAGGAAACACTTTTTTCTCACAGAGAGTGGCGAGTCTGTGGAATTATCTGCCTCAGCGGGCGGTGGAGGCGGGTTCGCTGGATGCTTACAAGAGAGAGCTATATAGGGCTCTAAGAAATAGTGGAGTCAGGAGATATGGGGAGAAGGCGGGAACGTGCCACTGATTGGGGATGATCAGCCATGATCACATTGAATCGTGGTGCTGGCTCGAAGGGTCGAATGGCCCACTCCTGCAGCCATTCTCTATTCTCTATCGTCTAGTCCCACTTGCCTGCATTTGGTCCATATCCCTTCAAATGCCTCCTATCCATGTACCTGTCTAACTATATAACTATATAACCATATAACAATTACAGCACGGAAACAGGCCCTCTCTGACCCTTCCAGTCCGTGCCGACCATTTGTTTTCCCCTAGTCCCATCCACCTGCACTCAGACCATTCCCTTCACGTCCATATACCTATCCACTTTACTCTTAAATGTTAACATCGATCCTGCCTCCACCACTTCTGCTGGAAGCTCATTCCACACGGCCACCACCCTCTGAGTAAAGAAGTCCCCCCTCACGTTACCCCGAAACTTCTGTCCCTTAATTCTCATATCATGCCCTCTTGTTTGAATCTTCCCTACCCTCAATGGGAAAAACGTATCCACGTTAACTCTGTCTATCCCTTTCATCATTTAAAGACCTCAATCAAGTCCCCCCTTAACCTTCTGCGCTCCAAAGAATAAAGACCTAACTTGTTCAACCTTTCTCTGTAACATAGTTGCTGGAACCCTGGCAACATTCTAGTAAATCTCTCTGTACTCTCTATTTTGTTGACATCCTTCCTATAACTAGGCGACCAAAATTGTACACCATACTCCAGAATTGGTCTTACCAATGCCTTGTACAATTTTAACATTACTTCCCTGCTCCTATATTCAATGCTCTGATTTATAAAGGCCAGCACACGAAAGGCTTTCTTTACCACCCTATCTACATGCGATTCCACCTTCAGGGAACTATGCACAGTTATTCCTAGATCCCTCTGTTCCACAGCATTCCTCAATTCCCTACCATTTACCATGTACGTCCTATTTTGATTTGTCCTGCCAAGATGTAGCACTTCACACTTAACAGCATTAAACTCCATCTGCCATCTTTCAGCCCACTTTTCCAAACGGCCCAAATTTCTCTGTAGCCTTTGAAAATCGACTTCATTATCCATGAAGTAGATTTTCTAATTGTTTCTTAAACGATGGGAAAGTCACAGACTCGACTACCTCCTGTTACAGCTTGTTCCACATACCCACTACCCTTTGTGTGAAAATGTTTCCGCACGGATTTCTATTGAATAGGTTTCCCTTCTCCCTAAACCTATGTCCTCTGGTAGTCGATTCGCTGGGCAAAAGACTCTGTGTATCTACCCGGTCTATTCCTACATCTGGCACACTTCACCTATAGCAATACTTTCATAGAATCATAGAATCATAGAAAATAGGTGCAGGAGCAGGCCATTCAGCCCTTCGAGCCTGCACCGCCATTTAATGTGTTCATGGCTGATCATCCAACTCAGTATCCTGTACGTGCCTTCTCTCCATAGCCCCTGATCCTTTGATCACGAGGACCACATCTAACTGCCTCTTAAATATAGCCAATGAACTGGCCGCAACTACCTTCTGTGGCAGAGAGTTCCACAGATTCACCACGCTCTGTGTAAAAAATGATTTTCTCATCTCGGCCCTAAAAGACTTCCACCTTATCCTTAAACTGTGACCCCTTGTTCTGGATTTCCCCAACATCGGGAACAATCTTCCTGCATCTAACCTGTCCATACGTTTTGTGTAAGTCTCTATAAGATCCCCCTTCAACCTTCTAAATTCCAGCTAGTACAAGCCGAGTCTATCCACTCTTTCTTCATATGGAATTCTTGCCATCCCAGGAATCAGTCTGGTGAACCTTCTCTGTACTCCCTCTATGGCAAGAATGTATTTCCTCAGATTAAGAGACCAAAACCGTACGCATACTCCAGGTGTGGCCTCCCCAAGATCCTGTACAACTGTAGTAGAACCTCGCTGCTCTTGTACTCAAAACCTTTTGCTATGAATGCCAACATACCATTCGCTTTATTCACATCCTGCTGCAACTACATGCTTAGTTTCAATGACTGGTGTACAATGCCACCCAGGTCTCGTTGCATCTCCACTTTTCCTAATCGGCCACCATTCAGATAATAGTCTACCCTCCTGATAAACACTAAAAATCAAAGGTAATTGGGGAAACTTTAAAGTAGATGTGAGACGTTGACATAAAGGTAGATGGGTTGTTGTGTACGTTTCTTACAGCAGCAATATTTTAGGAGTTGCAGACAGTGAGGTATGCTGCCAGTAAATCCGGAGCGTTATGGATGAGCTGAAGAAATGGCTAGAGTAATGGCAAATTGAATTTATCCAGAGTGAGTGCGAAGTGTTGAACATTGGGCGGTTGAATGTAAGGAGAGTGTATATATTAATGACAACGCTCTTAACATCATTGAGGTGTAGAGGAATGTGACATTCCACGTCCATACTTCGCCGAGGATGGACACACTACTAGGTAAAGTGATAAAGAAGCCATATTATTTTCATTTTTGCATGTATGGGCATTGAATATAAGAGTCAGGAGGTTATTATGCAGATCTATCTGACTTTAGTTACATAGAAACATAGCAATTAGGTGCAGGAGCAGGCCATTCGGCCCTTCGAGCCTGCACCGCCATTCAATATGATCATGGCTGATCATCCAACTCAGTATCATGTACCTGCCTTCTCTCCATACCCCCTGATCCCTTCAGCCACAAGGGCCACACCCAACTCCCTCTTAAATATGGCCAACGAACTGGCCTCAACTACCTTTTGTGGCAGAGAATTCCACAGATTCACCACTCTCTGTGTGAAAAACGATTTTCTCATCTCGGTCCTAAAAGACTTCCCCCTTATCCTTGAACTGTGACCCGTTGTCCTGGACTTCCCCAACATCCGGAACAATCTTCCTGCATCTAGCCTGTCCAACCCCTTAAGAATTTTGTAAGTCTCTATGAGATCACCCCTCAATCTTCTAAATTCCAGCGAGTACAAGCCAAGTCTATCCAGTCTTTCTTCATGTGGAAGTCGTGCCATCCCAGGAATCAGTCAGGTGAACCTTCTCTGTGCTCCTTCTATGGCAAGAATGTCTTTCCTCAGATTAGGAGACCAAAACTGTACGCAATACTCCAGGTGTGGCCTCACCAAGACCCTGTACAACTGCAGTAGAACCTCCCTGCTCTTGTACTCAAATCCTTTTGCTATGAATGCCAACATACCATTCGCTTTCTTCACAGCCTGCTGCACCCGCATGCCTACTTTCAATGACTGGCGTACCATGACACCCAGGTCTCCCTGCATCTCCCCTTTTCCTAATCGGTCACCATTCAAATAATAGTCTACCTTCCTGCTTTTGCCACCAAAGTGGTTAACCTCACATTTACCCACATCATACTGCATCTGCCATGCATTTGCCCACTCACCCCGTCTATCCAAGTCATCCTGCAGCCTCCTAGCATCCTCCTCACAGCTAACACTGCCCCCCAGCTTCGTGTCATCCTCAAACTTCGAGATGTTGCATTTAATTCCCTCGTCCAAACCGTTACGCCGCATTCGAAGTATCGCCCCAGCATTGGTCGCCCAATTACAGGAAAGATGTGGAAGTTTTGGAGATGGAGCAAAATTATAGGGCGTCAACTAAAGGTAGAGGTTGGATAGACTTGGATTTTTTTTCTGGTTCGTCTGAATTTGAGAGGGGTCTTGATAGAGGCTTATACAGTCACGCGCGGCATTGATAGGGTATACAATCATAACCTTTCTCCAAGGATGAAAATAACCAATCCCTGCTTGTAGAGATATATGCTGTGTGGTGGAAAGTTTAATGGAGATGTGCGGGTAAGTTTGTTTTAACCGAGAAAGTGGTGGGGGATTGGATCGCATTGTCAGGGGTGGTGGTATAAGCAGATTCGATACTGATGTCTGAAAGGTTTTTAGATTGCCAACATGGAAATTAATAGAGGGCTATGCCCCATGTGGGAGGGTGGCGGAGATAAAATCAGTTCAGCTGCGCATCATGTTCGAACACGCATTGTGTTTGCTTCCTGTGCTGTACTATATCCGATGTTTTACATGTAAATATTTTACACTTAGATGGTTGGATGACTGGAACGCGCTGCAAGGCGTGGTGGTGGAAACAGATAGGTTAGTGGCATTTTGGAGGCTTTACGAATGACGCATACACATGCTGCTTTTGGGTGAATACGGATCACATAGAAATAGAGAAAATTAGTTTAGCGTCATTGTGTTCTGCCTAGTTGTTCTGGGCCAAAAGGTCTGATCCTGTTCTCTACTGTTAACGTTCTATGTTCTAATCCGCCCTGTCTCATAATATCACGAGATCATAAGATCATATAAGATAGGAGCATAATTAGGGCATTCGGCCCATCATGTCTACCCCGCCATGCAATCATGGATGATCTATATCCCCCTCCTTACCCCCATCTCATGCCTCCACCCCATAGCCTCTGACATCCGTACTAATCTAGAATCTATCGATTTCTGCCTTAAAAAATATCCACTGACCTGGCTTTTACAGCCTTTTGTGGCAAAGAATCCCACAGATTATCCACCTTCTCACCTTTTTTTGCACTTTCAGGTCGTTCATCACATGCAACGGATCCCGCTTCTCCTCGTTTCAATCTATCTGTCGATTATCCCATTCTCCCATTTAGTAGATTTCTTGAAGTTACCAAATGTTCAGAGTACATATTTAAATTCGTTCATAATGTGGCGCTTCTCATAACATATAAAATAGAACACAGAACAGTACATCATATATTAGTTCCAGACATGATGCCAAGTTAAACAGATCTCATCTGTCTGTACATTATCCGTATCCCTCTTTTCTATGTGACTTTCTAAACCCCTCTAAAAAGCCAAAGGTAGGCATGTATGCACGTGTATTCCCCGTTGTCATTTAGAAGACGTCGTGTGTCCAAGTTTAGTTACTCTCAATGGCTCTCGCAGTGAAGTAAACCCGTTCTACTCTCCGGAACACCAATCCGTGGATTTAGAATTAGTTACCTTGAAGGTATATATTTCGAAGTCAGGATGGTGCATGGAATTGAGAGATTACCTGAACCAGTTAATGACAAAGAGGGGATCATTTCAGGTGAATTAGGTAATTTTGTCTGTTCATCTCAGGTGGAGGACGGGACATTCCGTGCAGGTTCTCTGCCTTCAATCGACATCACTCTGTTAGTCTCCCACACCCCTGACCTCTGTTATGCTCTGAGCTATGTGTGCGTCATGTCCTAACAGGACCGAATGACCTGGTTTGGTTGAGAAGGTAGAAGAATTTGAGGTTATCGCTATGACCCACGAAATACCAAAAGTGGGGCTCGGACCCACGTGAACAACCGTTCATTGGATGTTAACTTGAACCACTCGCTCATCCTAGTCTGCAGAGCTACTTCACCCGTCTAGGTTTTGAGGTGATGAATTCCCATTAACCCTCAACACACTCAATTATAGGATGGATGACCAAGACGTGCGTTTTATGAGGCGAGCAAGTTGCATAATTAATTACCTTGTCGAATCCTGACGAATACACCTTCTAGCAAAATGGCTAAATGCTCATAACCTCTAATTTGAGACGCCTCCCACTACCGCCAGATTGCCACCGTCAGTATTTCCTTGTTCGAAAGCCAGATCAGTATAACAATTAGGAACAAGGAATTGTAGCTGCTGGTTTACAAATGAAAGCACGGTGCTGGAGTAATTCTGCGAGCAATATCTGCTGTGAACAAGTATAAGTATTATGAAGTTTGATGGAGTATTCACAACGGAGGCGGTGGCGATGGCGCTCTGTGTGTGCGCTACTCGTCTCAGTATTGGTTTAGTTTAGTCTAATTTCGAGATACAACACGGAAATAGGTCATTATGTCTATAGAGTCTGCATGGATCATCGATCTTCCAACATTAACGGAACCCGGCACAAACTAGGGACATTTTTTACAATGACATAAAACCAATTAATGCACATACATGTACGTCGTTGGCGATCTACACCCGACATAACATGTCCATCTTCCCTGACCGGTGCATCAATGCAAAGCATTTAAAGCTTCGTAGACTGGCGGCACCTCCTATCTGCGCGCGCACGCGCGAGCGCGCGCGAGATAGACAGAGAGAGACAGAGAGAGAGAAAAATCCATCTGCGGAGAACAGAGATCCATAAAAGGACGCAACTAAAGCACTGATCTCTGGATATGTGACACAGGAGCCTTTATCAGCGAGTAGCTAGAGGAGCTGTTTGGGGATTCCCCACCTCTCTCCAGAGAGAAAAAGAAAGGTGATGCACGGTCCAGATCGTGCAGCATCTGGACCCACGACCTCACGTAAGCACCTGTGACCGCTTCCATGATACTCTCCCCAAACACAGGAGTCCTCAGCAATCCCACTCAAGCGAGACGCTGCGTCGAGTAACTCCCTCTCGAGGCTCTCGTCCGCCGCGTCCCGCCTTCCGGTGGAACCCCACGTGAACTCCTGACAAAAGGGACGGATGTAAGCCTTCCCCACATCCCACCACGGCCTAAGGAAACGGAAACCCCTTCGCGTCTCTCTCCACTTCACCCAAAATCGACTAATTGCCTCCTCGAATCGGCTGTCCTTCAGCAGCCGGTTATTAACGTGTGAGTACGCGGACCCAGCCCGTGTGCGCGCTAGGATGAAGTCCACTCGCACCAGACAGTGGTCCGAGCACGGCACCGGCCCCATAGATGCCGCCGAGACACGAGGGACATAAACTCCGGAGATGTACATGCGATCGATACGGGAAACACCCCCTCAGACTTACCCGAAAAAGCATTGGAATCAGGGTGGAGCTGAAGGAAAAATATAAAAGATTCCTACAACACATTTTCACCTTTATTTAACTGGAAAGCAACTTCCAATTATTTTACAAGGGAGGACAGCAAGTTTAAAAAAAACACGTCGTGCTAGAGTTAATCGGGAGTTTTATAATAATTTTCATGGGAGATGAAATATGCTTTCAATGGGGACAACAGGGGAGAAGGTAGATTTCAGAAACTGATTTCAAACCATTTGCACTATGGAGGCTGCTGCATTCAAAGACACACATAAGTAGGAAAGGGGGCAATGGTCTCCGTTGCGATTGTGCCTATTAAATGGAGAGAAATATGGTTCACAATTTCCGCCATCACACAGAATAATTTTCGCCATCACACGTCGCCTATAGCTTTATTTTCGAAAGAAGTGTTCCCATACAAAAGGTATATTAAGCACGCTGTCTGTTTGGATCTTTACACAATCTAGACCGTCAGCTGCTAAAACAGCAGATTCTCTTTAAACCGAAAACCTCGTTTTTTGGGGTTTATTTTTTATAAATTATTTTTTGTTAGACGTAAGTACAGTAACGTGGTACCTACGTACCTGATACATAAATACACGTTACCATTCCTGTACAACTTCTTATTTTAATTTAATAATAAAAGAACAGTGATAGAAAGAGGAAAATAAAGTGACAATAGAAAGTAAATAAATTAGGAGATATATACCTATTTAATATATTTACACATCCATCACCCGGTTCTGAACCATTTAATTTCTAAGGTTATGGTATGTTGCACCATATGCTTGTAAGAAGTCGATAAAAGGAGACCAAATCTTTAAGAATTGGTCTACTTGCCTAGTAGGAGGAATCTCATTTCTTCAAGATGTAGCGTTTCCAATATATTGGAAATCCACATTTTAAACGTTGGCGTGAGTGCATTTTTCTAAAACTTAAGTATGTTTTTTTTGCTGCTATTAAACCATAATTAAAGAGAGCTTATTGAAACGTAGTTAATTTACGTCCTTCTTCCATTGATCCGAAGATAATCAGTTCTGTATTGGGGTTCAATTTTGTGTTGAATAGTTTTGTAAAAGTTCCGAAGATTTCATTCCAAAATGTATGAAGTTTTGTACAGGAGTAAAAGGAATGTGCTATAGTGGCATTATGAGTTAGAAATGTGTCACAAATGGGGGAAACGTTTGGTAATATTTCAATCTATCTGGTTTTCGAGTAATATAATCTATGTAAAATTTTAAATTGAATTAAGTTATGCCTTACATTAATCGAACATTTATAATAACTCTTGTTCCCAGTCCCTTCTAATTTCCTCTGTCGTTGGTGTTTCTATATTTAAAATTATATTATATAAATAAGATATTAAATTGCTTGATTCTGCCTTTCTGTTCAATCCTTCCTCTAATAAATCTGAGGTTAGAGTTTTATATCCTTGTATACATTTTTTCAAATAATCTCGAATTTGAAGGTATTTAAAATATTGATTAATTTTCAGATTGTATTTTAGTTGTTGTTGCTGGAATGATAGAGGTTTCCCATTTCATACATATCTCGAATCATTTTAATTCCTATTCTTTCCTAATGGATACATTTTTATCAATAATAGAGGGTTTGAATGAGGGATTGCTAACTATTGGGGAAAGAAGCGATGTTTCTTAATTTTAAGGTTAATTTTATTTGTTTCTAAATTCGTATTATGCTGTGAATAATTGGATTCTTCTTATTTGTTATATTGTTCAGTTTCATCTGGGAAAGATGAATTTCTCCTATATTATCGGGTGGACAATCCTCTTTCCCCATGCTTATCCAATCTACTTGATGAGCAGAACTGTCCAACCAGTAAATTATATTTTTAATATTCACAGCCCAATAGTAGTACAACAATTTAGGGTGTGTCAGCCCCCCGAATTCTTTAGATTTAGACGGATGTTTTCTTTGAATTTTATGTAATCTATAGTCCCATACAAAATTTGTAATATCAGAGTAGTTTATTTTATTTCTTTAATTTGGTAAATATATTGGTAATGATTGAAATAGGTACAGTATTTGTGGTAAGATCATTTTTATAACATTTATTCTGCCTATTAAGGACATCGGCTGTGTTTTCCAGAATGTAATCAACCCATTCAATTTAGTTTGCATATAGTTTGCATAGGCATATAGTTTGCGTTAAATGATGATTTATATTTTCTAGTAATTTGGATACTAAAATACTTGAATGTTTCTGTTGCAATTCCAAAAGGGACTTTCAACATATGTGTCGGCTCTTGAGGTTTTATCGTCATTATTTCGCTTTTGTTCCAGTTTATTCGATATGCTGAAAAATAACCAAATTGTTCTATTAAATTTAATATATTTGGTATGCTAATTTGCGAATTTGTCATGTATAATAATATGTCGTCTGCGTACAAAGAAATGTTCTCATTTGAGTGTTTGGTATTATGAATATTCCGACGACTTTGCATACTTTGTGCTAAAGGCTCTATCACCAGTGCAAATAGAGGGGCGATAATGCACACCCCTGTCTATTGCCCCTTGATAATTGAAATTTCGGCTATAATAAATTATTAGACAGTATTCTAGCCCTTGGCTTAACATATAATCATTTTACCCATGAGATAAAATTATCTCCCATGTAAACGTTTTGCAATACTTTAAATAGATATTGCCATACTACTTGATCAAAAGCTTTTTCTGCATCCAGTGAAATAATTGCTAAGTCTTCCTCTTCAGTTTTATGTGAGTACATTACATTAAACAGCCGTCTCAAATTGTTCAATGAGTATCTCTTGGGTATAAACCCCGTTTGATCCGGATTTATTAGTTTGCTAACATATTTACTCAATCTTCTCGCTAGGGTCTTTGCTAATATTTGTTGATCTGTATTTAGGAGTGCCATGGCTCTATATTAGCCTGCGTCTTCTAGATATTTATCTTTTTTAGGTATCAGTGTAATAGTTGACTTGGTTAGTGTTTCTGGTAATATATTTTCTTTAAAAGCATGCATATATAAATTTTGTAAGCGTGGTGAAAATAGCTCGTAGAATCTTTTATAGAATTCATTACTAAAGCCATCTGGTCCTGGCGTTTTACCATTCTTCCACGAATGTATTGTTTCTTCTATTTCCTGAAGTGTAATCTGAGCTCCTAATTCCTCTTGTTGAAACGTATTGCGTTTTGGAAGATTACAATTGTCCAAGAAGTTTGTAATTTTAGTATTGTTTGCAGAGGTTTTAGATGTATATAGATTTTGGAAAATTGAGCAAATATTTTATTAATGTCTTCAGCTAGTGTTAATAATTCACCTTTATCTGATTTAATTTTGGTAATTGTATTTTCCGTTTCCCGTTTTTTTAGTTGACGTGCTAAGAGTTTATGTGGTTTATCACCGAATTCAAAGTTTTCTTGTTTTGTTATTTGAAATAATCTTATTATTCTTGCCGATAAAATTGTATTTAATTTGTTTTTTTTTATATTGTTCTCTTATTATGTTTATCTATGGTTAGTTCTTTGGCATTTTCTAGATCTAATTGTGTAATTTGTTGTTCTCATTGCAATTGTTCAGTGTTGTTCTTTGTATTTCGTTTACTGAGTTGGATGATCAGCCATGATCATATTGAATGGCGGTGCATGCTCAAAGGGCCGAATGGCCTATTCCGGCACCTATTTTCTATGTTGCTATGTTTCCATTTCAGAAAGCTTGATATGAAATTATACTTCCTCTAATAAATGCCCTAAAGGTTTCCCATAATAAGGAGGGTGAAATATCTGGTCTATCATTTGTCTCAAAGAAGAACATCATCTGCCGCTTAAAATATGTACAACCTTGTGAGTTGTTGAAAATTTGGGGGTTAAACCTCCAGAACGATTTGTTATCAGACATTCCTTCTAATTTCAAAAATGTTTAACGGGGAGTGATCAGAAATAATATTTTTATGATATTTAGAACTATATGTATAGGGAATTCATTTCGTGTCCACTAAAAAATAGTCGATACGTAATACGTTTTATGTACCATTGAATATATCCTACCTACTTGATTCGCGATTCTCCATACATCTGTTATGTTTTTATGTATTTTTATGTATGTATTTAGGAGTGCACTAGTTTTGGATTTTATGTTAATCCATTTTTTGTTTTGCTGATTTATACAGATATGGAACTAGAACACAATTGAACTCTCCCTCCATTATCACATTTTGATAGTTAATCTCTGAAATTATATCCTGAATTTTACTAAAGAATTGGGGGTTATCAAAGTTGGGAGCATAAATATTTATCAAAGCAAGTGGGTAGAGTGAATTTCTCCCGTAACTCTCACGAACCTCCCCTCTTTATCTGCTACGATATTATTTGGTTTGAATGGTATACCTTTACGAATAATAATAGCCGTGCCTCTAGATTTAGAAGTAAATGAAGAGTAGTAGGTTTGCCCAATCCAATTTGCCTTCAATTTTATCTGTGATTGATGTTTCAGATGTGTTTCTTGTAAAACAATTATGTCATAAATGAAAGCTTTTAATTGGGCAAAACTCTTACCCCTTTTAATTGGTTCATTAGCGCCCCTTATATTCCAACGACAGAACGTGATTCCTCCAGTTTTCTTGTGTTTGTCAACTTGGAGTGTAAATCATGCTAATACCCTTAAGTCATATGGTGCAACCAAGTATCTCAGAACTCTAAGTGATGGGAGGTCATCCACAGCTGTTAAATTTTGTTGGCATCTTCCCTTTAAAATATACCTTAGAAAATACCAGAAAGTGTAAAATGGTGAAAAGGTAATAGAAAAACAAAAAGTGATATTATGATATCTAAAAATAAAGATATAATAATCTTTAAAAAAAGCCACTAAAAGATGATAGACATATTATTGTAGACTTCCGTGGATGTTGTTATGCATTCCGCTCTGCCCCCTTGACCAATTATTATTAAAAGGAAGAGAGAGCGGTTCAAAATTAAAAAATATATATGAGAAACCGCATTCCAAATCTAACTATTCGAATGTATCTTCAAAAAATCCAACATTAGATATAGAAACATAGAAACATAGAAATTAGGTGCAGGAGCAGGCCATTCGGCCCTTCGAGCCTGCACCGCCATTCAATATGATCATGGCTGATCATCCAACTCAGTATCCTGCACCTGCCTTCTCTCCATACCTGACCCTTTCAGCCACAAGGGACACATCTAACTCCCTCTTAAATATGGCCAACGAACTGGCCTCAACTACCTTCTGTGGCAGAGTATTCCATGGATTCACCATTCTCTGTGTGAAAAACGATTTTCTCATCTCGGTCCTAAAAGACTTCCCCCTTATCCTTAAACTGTGACCCCTTGTACTGGACTTCCCCAACATCGGGAACAATCTTCCTGCATCTAGCCTGTCCAACCCCTTAAGAATGTTGTAAGTCTCTATGAGATCACCCCTCAATCTTCTAAATTCCAGCGAGTACAAGCCGAGTCTATCCAGTCTTTCTTCATATGGAAGTCGTGCCATTCCAGGAATCAGTCTGGTCAACCTTCTCTGTACTCCCTCTATGGCAAGAATGTCTTTCCTCAGATTAGGAGACCAAAACTGTACGCAATACTCCAGGTGTGGCCTCGCCAAGACCCTGTACAACTGCAGTAGAACCTCCCTGCTCTTGTACTCAAATCCTTTTGCTATCAATGCCAACATACCATTCGCTTTCTTCACAGCCTGCTGCACCTGCATGCCTACTTTCAATGACTGGTGTACCATGACACCCAGGTCTCGTTGCATCTCCCCTTTTCCTAATCGGTCACCAATCAAAATAAGAATCTACTTTCCTGTTTATGCCACCAAAGTGGATAACCTCACATTTATCCACATCATACTGCATCTGCCATGCATTTGCACACTCACCCAGGCTATCCAAGTCATCCTGCAGCCTCCTAGCATCCTCCTCACATCTAACACTGCCCCCCAGCTTCGTGTCATCTGCAAACTTCGAGATGTTGCATTTAATTCCCTCGTCCAAATCATTAATGTATATTGTAAATAGCTCGGGTCCCAGCACTGAGCTTTGCGGCACCCCACTAGTCACTGCCTGCCATCCTGAAAAGCACCCGTTCACTCCTACTCTCTGCTTCCTGTCTACCAGCCATTTCTCTTTCCACATCAATACTGAACCACCAATACGTGTGCTTTAAGTTTGTATACCAATCTCTTGTGTGGGACTTTGTCAAAAGCCTTCTGAAAGTCCAGATATAACACATCCACTGTTTCTCCCTTATCCACTCTACTAGTTACATCCTCAAAAAATCCAATAAGATTCGTCAGACATGACTTACCTTTTGTAAATCCATGCTGACTTTTCCAATGATTTCACCACTTTACAAATGCGCTGCTATCCCATCTTTAATAACTGACTCTAGCAGTTTCCCCACTACCGATGTTAGACTAACTGGTCTGTAATTTCCGTTTTTTCTCTCCGTGCCTTTTTAAAAAGTGGGGTTACATTAGCTACCCTCCAATCCTCAGGAACTACTCCAGAGTTTAAAGAGTTTTGAAAAATTATCATTAAGGCATCTGCTATTTCTGGGGCTACTTCCTTAAGTACCCTGGGATGCAGCCGATCTGGCCCTGTGGCTTTATCGGCCTTTAATCCTTTCAATTTACCTAACACCACTTTCCGGCTAACCTGGATTTCACTCAGTTCCTCCATCTAATTTGACCCGCGATCCCCTGCTATTTCCGGCAAATTATGTATGTCTTCCTTAGTGAAGACAGAACCAAAGTAGTTATTCAATTGGTCTGCCATGTCCTTGTTCCCCATGATCAATTCACCCGTTTCTGACTGCAAGGGACCTACATTTGTGTTAACTAATCTTTTTGCTTCACATATCGATAAAAACGTTTGTAGTCAGTTTTTTGTGTTTCCTGCCAGTTTTCTTTCATACTCCATTTTCCCTTTCCTAACTAAGCCCTTTGTCCTCCTCTGTTGGTCTCTGAATTTCTCCCAGTCCCATGGTAGGCTGCTTTTTCTGGCTAATTTGTACGTTTCATCTTTTGCTTTGATACTATCCCTGATTTCCCTTGTTATCCACGGATGCGCTCCCTTCCCTGGTTTATTCTTTTGCCATACTGGGATGAACAATTGTTGTAGTTCATCCATGCAGTCTTTAAATGCCTCCCATTGCATATCCACCGTCAACCCTTCAAAAATCAATTACCAGTCCATCTTGGCCAATTCACGTCTCATACCCTCAAAGTTACCTTTCTTTAAGTTCGGGACCGGTGTTTCTGAATTAACAATGTCACTCTCCATTCTAATGAAGAACTCAACCATATTAAGGTCACTCTTGCCCAAGGGGCCACGTACAACAACACTCAAATATAATACTCAACAACACTCAAATATAACAGTAAGTATGTTAGTTATACACCCGTCTGCCGATATACCGACAATTATTACATTTCATTCCCGAATTAAGTCCCATTATTTTATATTAGCCAGCAGCAGGTTCCAGTGGTTAACCAGAATCAGACCCTTGGATAATTTTCAAGTACCTAGTTTTCCACCACCCCTTTACGCACTGTTTAAACTAAATCTACTACATTAATTAAGTTTGGTAGTATATTGTTAATACTTATCGATCATATTTAACTCATTGTTCATATACTTAGAAGTTAATAAACATCAAGAGATAAAAGTCAGTCATTATTACGCTGTGCATCAATATTACTCAGTAGTGGGTTATTGTTGTAAAGTTAGTAATAATAGTTAAATATTTTATGTTAGTATATAATTGGATGTTTCTTAAGTCCTAATTTTTTGTATACAATTCCGTTAGTATTGTTTTTTTCGTATTCCCAAATTCTGTTTGTTTTCCACCACGGTTTCTCTTGCTTTCCAAGTCCTTAATTCAGAGTGGATCATAAAGTTTGACCTTAAATTAACATTCCAGAGATAAAGTGTCTAGACAGCTCCTCGTGGAGAAATCCGCCACCTGAACAAGAGCAGGTTATTTAATAGAAAAGTGCTTTCTTCGCCGCTTCTCCTCTGTATTGTTATGAGAGACCGACTCCTGTGCGATACCTTGTGCATATTTAAATGCCTCTTCTGGGTCCGTGAGGGCACGTTCAACAGAGTTATAAGTGACCCTCATCTTTGCAGGGTACATTATTCCATATCTTATGCCAGTAATTTCTTTCAAAATCATTCTTGTCTTTATGAACATGTCCCTCTATTTAACTATTTCAACTGGATCGTCACGAAATAATCTTAGGTTATCTTCTCCAAACGTCAAATTCGATCCACATGGAATCAGTTTCATAATTTCCTCCAGAGTAGAGATGTCATAAAATTTCACAATGATCCGTCTTGGGGGTGGGGGACAGCTGAGCTTGCTTGATCCTTGTGTGGAACCCGGTGAGCCACGTATATTCTCGGGTTGCCAGGCAGCTTAAATACTTGTTTAAGTAAGTTGACAGCAAACTCCTGAGGGTTTTGTCCACTCTCCCTTCCCTCTTTTACAACAACTATTCTTACATTCTGCCTTCTCGATCTTGCTTCCAAGTCCAGACATTTATCCTTCATTTTGGCAAGTTGCACCCCAGTACTTTCTTGCTCCTTTCTCAGTCTCCTTATCTCCTTAGACATCTCAGTCATTGTAATATCCATTTCTTCCATATCCGAATCATATTTTGTAGTGGTCTTGAAAATTGAATCAAACGTCTTATTACCGTCGTTTTCAACCCGCTTAATTTTCCTGTTTAAATCCTCCTCCATTTCTTCAACACGTTTATTTAAGTTATCAATTTTCAGCATCAGCTTCTCATTGCCATGTTGAATTTGTTTTTATCAATTTAGAAATATATTGGGTAACTGAAGCTCTTACCGACTGAAATCAATTCTGTAGGAGGACTTCGAGAGTCAGCTTCTTCTTCAGAGTTTTCAGCTGATGTTTGAGGAGTTTGAGGACTCTTATCAAGTTTTTTTTTTCAATTAGAGTCTTGTAGCAGGTCTTGCAGCACGTTTTGCAGGCTTCTGGTGAGCTTTCCCTTTTTTCATTTAAAATTGCCGATACTCTCCGTCTTTTCGCGGCGACTTCTGATGACGTCACTTACGCGACGTCAAACAGCTCCCGTGAGTTTTTAAATCGGTCCCGACTTCCAAACCGTCTTTTTCAAGATTTAACGGGAGCAGATATCGATGCTGCGCCTTTGTTACTCCATTGCGCCACCGGAAGTCGAAAACCTCGTTAATTAGCAATGATACTTTTTACTCAATGATGAAAGGAAATCATCTATAGAACACTGTCAAGTCTTTTAATGTTTTTGTGCAGATTCTGATTCATCCACCCCGATATGATGAACTGGATTTCACTCAATGACCAAACACTTATTTTCCACCCCCCCCCCCCTTTTTATTTTGGCAGATTCAGCAATTAATTTACAGTTCCATTTGATTTATTGCTTCAGCCATTACTTTGAAGGCATTTGGATGTTGTGGGTCTCAAGGTATTTAACAGTTTAGTCTTTTAGTAGATGAAAAACCGGCTGCTAATCGGGTGCTGTAGATAATCAGTCCTGCATGCCTTTGCTGGCGATCGCGACAGTTTTTAGGACAGTCACTTACATTATACTGTTCAAGTTTTAGCCGCAAGTCAACTTCTCTCGCTGGCCTGTCCACTTTTCTGTTCACGGTCGGGCTGATTCTGATCCCGACCGGGCTTTCTCTGTTTTCTCCCCCCTCCCCCCCCCCCCAGCCTCTGTCAGTGGCCCTCTGGATCTGTCCGCTGCCTTCACGGTACTAGGCCCCCACCCGACGTCCGTGGCTGCTGCTTGGGCTTGGCTTTGGGCTGCACAGCCCTGGATATATTCCAGGTAAGCTGACACCGTGCTTAGTGACGCTTACTGCCCCAGCTTGTTTTCCTAGCTCTTCCCAGAGCTATTGCTTCCCGTTTCTACCTTTTTTCCTTTTGGGCGCCAATTCAAACCCATTTGGCATGGTGCTGTTCCACTTGTTTCCAAATACTACTTCTATTTTTAACTTTTGTTTTCTATTCTTCGTGCTGGCCTTGTTCTTATCTTCGTTCTTTTATCCTTGTCGCCATTTGTTGTGTATTCTGATGCTTTCAACAGTCTTGAATAAAGGCTCGGACACGGGAGCAATCATACAAGTTTCTCTTCTGCAGGACGCCGCCACCAGTCTTTTTCTGCTCATGCGTACTTGCCCCAGATATCACAAGGCACCTATTACTTATCCTAATTATCCCATACTTAACACTCCTCCCCCTTTAACTTGGAGGCAGGTAATACATTTTCTATTACATACACCCCACTCCTCCCCTTTTAAATCCATTTCACCTGTACGGTATATGCTCTTGTCCTACTATTGTGCGCTTGTGATTTTAATTTAGCATTTGTCCTTTCATTGCAGATTGACTTGAATAACACGTTGCATATATTTAACTGAAAATCTTCACTCGTTTTGAAAACAATATCTTCTCGGCATACAGTGGCTTTCAAAAGTATTCATACCCCTTGAACTTTTCCACATTTTGTCACGTTACAATCACAAACGTAAATGTATTTTATTAGGATTTTATGTGATAGACCAACACAAAGTGGCGCAAAATTGTGAAGTGGAAGGAAAATGATACATGGTTTTCAAACCTTTTTACAAATAAAAATCTGAAAAGTGTGGCGTGCAAAAGTATTCAGCCCCCTTTACTCTGATACCCCTAAATAAAATCCAGTGCAACCAATTGCCTTCAGAAGTCACCTAATTAGTAAATAGAGTCCACTTGTGTGTAATATAATCTCAGTATAAATACAGCTGTTCTGTGAAGGCCTCAGAGGTTTGTTAGAGAACATTCGTGAACAAACAATGTTCCTTGGGCATCATGAAGCCCAAGGAACAAACCAGACAGATCAGGGATAAAGCTGTGGAGAAGTTTAAAGCAGGGTTAGGTTACAAACTTAAATCACAAGCTTTGAACATTTCACGGAGCACTGTTCAATCTATCATCCGAAAATGGAAAGAGTATGGCACAACTGCAAACCTACGAAGACATGGCAGTCCACCTAAACTGACAGGCCAGGCAAGGAGAGCATTGATCAGAGAAGCAGCCAAGAGATCCATGGTAACTCTGGAGGAGCTGCAGAGATCCACAGCTCAGGTGGGAGATTCTGTCCACAGGACAACTATTAGTCGTGCACTCCACAAATCAGGCCTTTATGGAAGAGTGGCAAGAAGAAAGCCATTGTTGAAACAAAGCCATAAGAAGTCCCGTTTGCAATTTGCCGTAAGCCATGTGGGGGACACAGCAAACATGTGGAGGAAGGTGCTCTGGTCTGATGATACCAAAATTAAAGTTTTTGGCATAAATGCAAAACGCTATGTGTGGTGGGAAACTAACACTGCACATCACCCTGAACACACCAACCCCACTGTGAAACATGGTGGTGGCAGCATCATGCTGTGGCGATGCTTTTCTTCAGCATGGACAGGGCAGCTGGTCAGAATTGATGGGAAGATGGATGGACCCAAATACAGGGCAAACTGGGAAGAAAACCTGTTAGAGTCTGCAAAAGACTTGAGACTGGGGCGGAGGTTCACCTTCCAGCAGGACAACAACCCTAAACATACAGCCAGAGCTACAATGGAATGGTTTAGATCAAAGCATATTCATGTGTTAGAATGGCCCAATCAAAGTCCAGACCCAACTCCAATTGAGAATCTCTGGCAAGACTTGACAATTGCTGTTCACAGACGCTCTCCATCCAATCCGACTGAGCTTGAGCTATTTTGCAAAGAAGATTGGGCAAAAATGTCAGTCTCTAGATGTGCAAAGCTGGTAGCGACATACCCCAAAAGACTTGCAGCTGTAATTGCAGCGAAAGGTGGTTCTACAAAGTATTGACTCAGGGGGGCTGAATTCTTTTGCACGCGACAATTTTCAGTTTTTTATTTGTAATAAAATTTGGAAACCATGTATCAATTTTCTTCCACTTCACAATTATGCGCCACTTTGTGTTGGTCTATCACATAAAATCCCAATAAAATACATTTATGTTTGTGGTTGTAACGTGACAAATGTGGAAAAGTTCAAGGGGTATGAATACTTTTGCAAGCCACTGTATGTATGCATATTGATGAAAAAAACATAAGTTGTATGATTGAACTGAACACTTGGGAATAGGTACATGCGGTGAGACTCAATTGAGCACATGAACCACCTAAGCACCTGGGCGTGACCGACAGGGCGAAATGACATCAAATGTCCACACATTAAATGGTATATGTTCCGATAAACCCCAGAGCATGAAGCCCAGCTGGTCACTCGTTTTTATTATATTATTCTACCTATCACTTTACCGATTTACATATCTTTCCAGTGCAAAGGATCGGATATTTTAGCACACGGTACAGCTCCTCTCTGAACTTGCTCTGTGTCACACTGCAAAAGGCCGTGTTGGTGCAGGAGCTCAGCAGTTGAAGCATACATCCAACCTTGTCCAATCCTTCCATAGGGTTTCTCCAGGCCTTGTACATAAACACTTTCAAACTTCGAACCGCAATAAAATGTGCAACACTCGTGGCCCAAAGAAGGATGAAGCAGCTAGAGATTGCCAGAAGTAAAACAACCGACCGTCTGCGGTTCACCATCTCCTGGTCTTTCTTTTTATCCCCACTGCTGAGGTCTCGGAGTTTCCTCCGGATCCGACTGGCCACGAAAATACGCCTGACGGTGAGCGCGTTAAAGAGCAAAACCAGGCAGAATGGAATCACCGGGGTTAACAACTGTTCGGTCCAAGAGAACACCATCCATTCGGGATGAACGTAAAAATATACGAGTTTCAGGCAACCCAGTTTTTGTTACCCGTTCTGCCAAAAGAAGTGTATGCAAAAGGCAAGGGTAGGTTTTTGAGGCAGACGAATGGGATCACTGTCAGGATAACAATCGACGCGGTTCTCACGGTGCAATATTTGATTTTCATTTTCTGAGTAGAAATCGCAACAAAGCGATCAAAGGTGAAAGCGACTGTGAACCATACAGAACAATTCACCGTGACGGATGCCAGGAAGATCGTTATTTTGCACACATGGGTGTAGGGCAAAGAAGCATGCCACCAATACAGATCAGCAATCCGGTGAAGTATCACCTCACAGAGAATCACAGAGAGGTCCGCGGTCGCCATGACTACCATGTAACGAGTGATGCACTTGGAAAGGCCGCACTTGCCACGGGACAAGATCACTATCGCCATCAGATTCACTGGGAAAGAATGAAAACAGAAATGCATTAATTGTGTGGTGTACGGGCTGGTGGGAGGGAGCAGACGGAGTAATTTAATTCTGTGTCGCTAGTAGTAGAGAGTATTTATTTTACGAATCAATATTTGGTCATTCATCCGTTAAACGTTTGCCAGAAAGATGTTCATACAGCATATTATTAAATTCCTGATTACCAACATTAGTAGGATTGCCATATATAAATGTTTGACATAAAGATGGAAATATCAGTACAAAAGGCAATCTAATTTTGGTATTCTGGAATTAAATCTGCAAATGATTAAAATCCTGTTAACCAAAATTAGTGGGATTGCCTTTTTGTACTAATCATTACAACATTATGACAATCGTTTGACGATGGTGTAATATATAGAACATTTTCAACAGGACGGACAGTGTATCTAAAAAAAGAAACGAACAATACAAATTACGGTCGATCAAATCAGAATTAAGAGGAGATTCTCCCAATATCAAATATTTGATCTCATTTTTATTACGGGAAATTCAAATGCGCAGCGTTATTTTTATTGCTGAGACGTGAGCAACGTTTGCATCGGGGCATTGAGTCAATCGAGTTCTGGATTAACGTGGTCTGTTTTCCATTGGACCATCGAGAATATATTTCCGAACATGAGACCAAGGAAAGGGTTTCAGTGAAGCGCAGCAAATATAATTACAAACACCCTTCACGAACAAGGCTAACAACGTAACGCACAGGTATTTTCTGCCGAACTGCGGGCGTGTCTCCGTACTGTACCTGGCAAGAACATGTGATGGAGTATCTCAGTGGCGCAAGTAATGTCTCTGGAGGACATAGATAGGCGACGTATCTGCTCGAGCCCCTTCTTCGGATTCCGATCGGAAGAATGATCCCAACCCGATACCTCGACTGCGTCGGTCCTCCAGAGATGCTGCAAGACTGGCTGAGTTAACCAGTTATTTGTTGTCACTGGATTGCTGCACTTGTAGTTTATATTATCTGTACTCCTTTTTTGTTGAGCAGGTTGTTCCTACGACATTCAAATCTGTCACTGCGAAATTATCCCTATGAGATTTTAAGAGCGATACAGAAAATGCAGTGCCAAATGACTGGACGGGGTGTATCTCTCGTTCTGCCGAGTGCAGTATCACATTGGGAAATAAACTCATAGCGAGGACGAAATTGCGTTTCACCTCCCAACAGCGCAAGTACGGGGATTGATTGTAGAAAAAGCCGCGAGGGCTACATTTCCGTCAGCTTCAATGAGCGGCATCCATCAAATATACCAACGCGCTTCCTCGCTCCTAACATGCACATCGCTTACTTTATTTTAGGTTAGGGATACAGCGCGAAGACAAGACCACCGGCCCACCTAATCCGCACCGATCACGCACACTAATGGTAGCCTACAGACACAAGGGACAATTTATTTTACTTTTATGGAGCCTGGGAGGAAACCGAAGATCGCGGGGAAACCCCAAAAGGATACGGAGAGAACATACAAATCCGTACAGACAAGGGCTGTAAGACAATTGCTCAAGCGCGGCGCCAGCGTTCCGCCCTAATCCATGCTACTCGGTATGTTCTCTTAACCTTAATACTCTTAATATTCTCTTAATACTCTGCGCTTTTCAAACAGTCTTTGTTAGTTCCATGCGATGTTCCGACAATTACATACCAGGTATACCGATTGCTGCCAGAATCGGATAATACACACGTTCTATGTTGTCCTCGAACGAAATATGCATTTTAATGCGCAGGTCCAGGCAATCACTCCTTGTGCAGCCGCTCAGCGGTTGTCAGCGAAACAAACAAATATCTGGCATATTTATAAAGTAAATAAAGGGAAAAACAGGCAACGAGATTACATCCCTGTGGACATTACTTACACACTTTTGAACAAACATCCACTGTTCTCCACGTAATATTCAAAATAACCTTATTCCGAAGAATAAGGACTGAAGAAAGGTTTCAGCCCAAAACGTTGCCTATTTCCTTCGCTCCATCGATGCTGCTGCACCCGCTGAGTGTGCATCCAGCATGTTTGTCAACCTTATTCTCAACCTGTGGCCCCTGGTTCTCGACGCCCCCAACATCGGGAACATGGTTCGTGCCCCTAGCGTGTCAAAACCTTAATATCTTATATGTTTTATAATATCTCCTCTCATCCTTCTAAATTCCAGAGTATACAAGCTCAGCCGCTCCATCTCTCAGCATTTAACAGCCCCACCATCCCGGGAATTAACATTGTGAACGAACGCTTGCATTGCCTCAATAGCAAGCATATTGGATCGGCTAGATGCAGGAAAAATGTTCCTGATATTGAGGGAGTCCAGAAACAGAGGTACCAGTTTAAAAATAAGTGGTAGGCCATTTAGAAGCAGAAAAACAGAAAATTCGATGCAGGAGTAGGCCGTTCGGTCCTTCGAGACAGCACCGCCATTCAATGTCATCATGGCTGATCATCTAAAATCAGCACCCGTTGCTGTGTATTCCCCATATCCCTTGAATCCTTTAGTCACAAGAGCTATATCTAACTATATCTTGAAACATCCAGTGAATTGTCCTCCACTCTATTCTGTGGCAGAGAATTCCACAGATTCACAACACTCTGGGTGAAAGAGATTTTCCCTCATCTCACTCCTAAATGGCCTATCTTGTTCTTAAACTTTTTGCCCCTTGCTCTGAACTCCCGCAACATCGGGAACATGTTTCTTGCATCTAGCCTATCCAACCTTTTAAGAATGTTATATGTTTCTATAAGATATCCTCTCATCCTTCAAAATGCCAGTGAATACAAGCACACTCAACCCATTATTTCTTCATATGTCAGTCCCGCCATCACGGGAATTAACATCGAGAACCGACGCTGCACTTCCTCAATAGCAATCATGTCCTTCCACAAATTAGAAGACCAAGATCGCTCATAAATGCGGTCTCACAAAGGCCCAAAATAACTTAGGAATGAGATGCGGAACACGTGTTTCACCCAGAGAGTTGTGAATCTGTGGAGCACTCTAACAGATGGTAGTGGAGGCCAATTCACTGGAAGATTTCACGAGAGAGTTAGATTTAGCTCTTAGAGCTAAAGGAAACAAGGGGTATGGGGATAAAGCAGGAACGGGGTACTGATTTTAAATAGAAACATCGAAACCTGGAAAATAGGTGCAAAGGGAGGCTATATGGTCTTTCGAGTCACCAATCGACAATAGACAATAGATAATAGGTGCAGGTGTAGGCCATTCGGCCCTTCGAGCCAGCACCGCCATTCAATGTGATCATGGCTGATCATCACCAATCAGTACCCCGTTCCTGCCTTCTCCCGCATATCCCCTGACTCCGCTATCTTTATGAACCCTATCTCGCTCTCACTTGAAAGTATCCAGTGAACCGGCCTCCACCGCACTATGCGGCAGAGAAATCCACAGATTCACAACTCTATGTGTGAAAAAGTGCTTACTCGTCTCCGTTCTTAATGGCCTACCACTTATTCTAAAACTGTGGCCCCTGCTTCTGGACTCCCCCAACATCGGGAACATGTCCCCTGCCTCTAGCGTGTCCAAACCCTTAACAATGTTATATGTTTCAATAAGATCGCCTCTCATCCTTCTAAACTCCAGAGTGTACAAGCCCAGCCGCTCCATTCTCACAGCATATGACAGTCCCGCCATCCCGGGAATTAACGTTGTAAACCTACGTTGCACTCCCTCAATAGCAAGAATGTCCTTCCTCAAATTATGGGACCAAAACTGCACACAATAGTCCAGGTGTGGTCTCACTAGGGCTCTGTACAACTGCAGAAGGACCTATTTGCTCCTATACTCGACTCCTCTTGTTGTAAAGGCCAACATGCCATTCGCTTTACTCACTGACTGCTGTACATACATGCTTACTTTCATAAACTGATGAACAAGGACCCCCAGAACCCGTTGTACATCCCCTTTTCCCAACTTGACGCCATTTAGATAGTAATCTGCCTCCTGTTTTTGATATCAAAGTGGATAACCACACATCATCCACCTTAAACTTTTTCTCTGCCATGCATCTACCGACTCCCCCAACCTGTCCAAGTCACTCTGCATTCTCATAGCATCCTCCTCACAGTCCACACTGCCACCCAGCTTTGTGTCATCTGCAAATGTTTTAATGTTACATTGAATTCCTTCATCCAAATCATTGATGTATTTTGTAAATAGCTGCGGTCTCAGCACCGAGCCTTGCGGTACCCCACTAGTCACTGCCTGCCATTCTGAAAGGGACCTGTTAATCCCAACTCTTTGTTTCCTGTCTGCCAACCAATTTTCTACGTCAGCACTCTACCCCCAATACCATGTGCCCCAATGTTGCCCTTTAATTTTCCTACGTGGGACCGTATCAAATGCTTTCTGAAAGTCTAGGTGCACTACGTCCACTGACTCCTCCTTGTCCATTTTCCTAGTTACATCATCCAAAAATTCCAGAAGATTAGTCAAGCATGATTTCCCCTTCGTAAATCCATGCTTACTCGGACCGATCCTGTCACTGCTATACAAATGTGCGGCTATTTCATATTTTATAATTGACTACAGCATCTTCCCCGCCACCGATGTCAGGTTAATTGATCTATAATTCCCTGTTTTCTCTCTCCCCCCCTTTCTTAAAAAGTGGGATAACTTTAGCTACCCTCCAATCCACAAGCACTGATCTTGAGTCTATAGAACATTGGAAAATTATCACCAATGCATCCACGATTTCTAGAGCCACTTTCTTAAGTACTCTGGGTTGCAGACCATCAGACCCTGCGGCTTATCACCCTTCAGTCCCATCGGTCTACCCAACTCAATTTCCTGGCTAATGTGGATTTCCTTCAGTTCCTCCGTCACCCCAGATCCTCTGGCCACTACTCTATCAGTAAGATTGTCTGTGTCCTCGTTAGTGAAGACGGATCCAAAGCACCTGTTCAACTAATCTGCCATTTTTTTGTTCCCCATAATAAATTCACCTTTTTCGGTCATCAAGTGTTCAACTTTGGTCTCAGCTATTTTTTTCCTCTTCACATACCTACAGAAGCTTTTACTATCCTCCTTTATATTCTTGGCTAGCTTACCTTCGTAACTCATCTTTTCTCCCCGTATTGTCTTTTTAGTTATCTTCTGTTGCGCTTTAAACATTACCTAATCCTCTTGTTCCCACTCATCTTTGCTGCATTGTACCTCTTCTCTTTTATTTTTATACTGTCCCTGATGTCCATTGTCTGCCACGGTCGACCCTTACTCCCCTTGGAATCTATCTTCCTCCAACAACTGATCCTGCACCTTCTGTATTATTCTTAGAAATACCTTGCATTGTTGTTCCACTGTCATCCCTGCTATGGTATATTTCCAGTCCACTTAGGCCTTCTTATCCCTCATGGTCCAATAGTCCCCTTTATTCAACTGTAACACGGACACCACAGATCTACCCTTTTCCCTCTTCAAATGTAGATTAAACCTGACCATGTTATGGTATCTACCTAATAATGGCTCATTAACCTCAGGTTCATTTATCAAATCTGGTTCATTACATAACACTAAATCCAGAATTGCCTTCTCCCTGAGCTCCAATACAGGTTGCTCTAAGAATCCATCACAAAGGCACTCTACAATGTCCCTTTCTTCGGGTCCAGTACCAACCAGATTTTCCCAGTCTACCTACATGTTGAAATCACCCAAAACAAGTACAGCATTACCTTTGCTACATGCCAATTTTAACTGCTGATTCAAATTGCACCCTATGCCCAGGCTACCCTTTGAGGCATGTTATGTCCCACTACGGTATTTTTCCCTTGTAATTATTTAGTTCTATGCATACTGGCTCCACGTCTCCTGTTTCAATGTGACCCCTTGCAAGGGACTGAATTTCATTCCTCACCAAGAGAGCTACCACACGCCTTCCGCCCACATGTCTGTCTGGAAGGAGGCATACGCTTGAATATTCAGTTCCCAGCCCTGGCTGAGTCTCAGTATTCCCACAACAACATACTTGCCAATTACTAACTGAGCCACAAACTCGTCCACTTTATTGCTCATACTTCGCGCATTCAAATACAACACTTTGACCTCCGTATTCACGTCCCCCTCTCGCACCGCTCACAATTGCCCATGCAATTTGATCAAGGCTGCTCATCCACTATCAGAAACCAGTGCCTACCTTCTCCTCATGCCTCTTGATTCTGGCAGCCCCAAGAGGTCTATCTCACTCTCTTTTCATTTCATCCAGGAATTGCCTCCACTGCCTTCTGTGACAGAGTATTCCAGAATTGTACAACTTTCTGGCTGAAAGATTTGTTTTCATCTCAGTTTGAAATGCCCTCCCCTTCACTCTTAGAATGCGCACTCTGTTTCTGGACGACACCTGCATTTGTAATATTGTTCCTGCATCTATCTTGACCAGTCCTGTTTCTGCAGGATTCCCACTCATCCTTCTATATTCCAGTGAATACTTGACCAGTCTTTCCAATCTTTCAATAGAAAAGTAAACAATGGACAATAAGTGCAGGAGTAGGCCATTTGGCCCTTCGATCCAGCACCGCCGTTCAATGTGATTATGGCTCATCATCCCCAATCAGTACCCCGTTCCTGCCTCCTCCCCATATCCCCTGACTCCGCTAATTTTAGGAGCCCTATCCAGCTCTCTCTTGAAATCATCCAGGGAACCTGCCTCCAACGCCCTCTGAGGAATAGAATTCCATAGTCCTGATAATTTCCTCATATGACAGTACCACCCTACCGGGGATTAAACGTGGTTAATATACGCGACACTCACTCCATAATAAGGATGTATTTCCCCAAATTAGGAGACCAAAACTGCACACAATACTCCAGAAGGACCTCTACTCTTATACCCAGATCGACTCGTTATAAAGGCCAACATGCCATTAGCTTTCTTCACTACCTGCTGTACCTGAATGTTTACTTCGAGTCTCGTTGCACATTCCTTTTCCCCCAAACTGACACCATTGAGATAATAATCTGCTTCCATTTTCTTCCGTCAAATTGGATAACATCACTGTAACTACATTATACCGCATCTGCCATATATCTGCCTACTCACTCAATCTGTTCAGGTCATCCTGCAACCACCTAGCATCTTCTTCGCAGTTTATATGCCACCAAACGTGGTATCTTCTGGAAATTTGCTTGTGTTTCTTTTAATTCCATTATCTAAATCATTAATATATATTTGTGGTCCCTGCACCGAGCGTTGCGGCACTCCGATCAGAATGCCTGCCATTCTGACAGGGACCTCTCACATGGCACATTCTCAAGACATTCCAGAAGATTAGTCAAGCAGGATTTCCCCTTCATAAATCAATGCTGACTTGGACCAAATCTTCAAAAGCTATCCAAATACGCCGTTATTACTTCATTAATAATTAACTCTGCCATCTTACCCAGCTCCGATGTCAGGCTAACTGGCCAGAGCTTCAACAGCGCCGCAGCACAGGATTCCATCGCAGAGCGGGCGATGCCTTACCGGGGATCGCTGTGTGGAGCAACGGAGTGTTCGGCCAGCTGCTTTAACATCGTGAAGCTGTGGTCTGCGGAGCTTCCAGCCGCGGGCGGCGCTGACGTTAACATCGCGGAGTCCTAAGATCCTTTGCCGGGGGTCTCCATCGTTGGAGCTCCGTCCAGCTCGGCCTATGGACATCGGCAGCCGTGGTCCCCGGTAGGAAGCGGCCTATTCGGAAACTGGAAGCCGCTGTGAGCATTCTCCCGTTCCGCCGTCGGAGTTCCATCATCCTGTCGAGAAGGCCTGAATCATCGGGCCGCCGTTGCGGCGACTGCGGGGGACTCAAAGCCCCGACCACGGGTGAACAAAGAGGAAGTTGACTGAACGTTATGGCCTTCCCTCACAATGGGAAACGTTGATTCCGCTGTGTGGAAATATTCATGTTAAATTATGTCGTGTAATGTGCTCGTTTATATTCGTATATCTGTTTTGGAAATCAAATCTCACTGTGCCAATTGGTGCATGTGAATATAAATGTAACCTGAACTTGAACTTGAACATAATTTCAACTGTTCTGCTGTCAAAGTACCCACATTTGCCTTGACTAATATTTTTTTTCTCTGAACATACCTAAATAGGCTTTTATTGCCCTTTATATTCCTGGCGAGCTCACCTTCGTACTTCTTATTTCCCCCCCCCCCCCGTATTGCCATTTTTGTTACCTTCTGATGTCCTTCGAAAATTGCCCTCTCCTCTGGCTTCCCGCCGCTCTTTCCTGTGTTATACATCTTTTCCTTTAGTTTTTTACCGTCCCCAACTTCCAATTTCAGCCATGGTTACCTCTTACTTTCCTTAGAATCTGTCTTCATCCTTGGAATGAAATTATCTTGTATCTTCTGCATTATGCCCTGAAATTTCTACCATTTTTGTTCCTCCGTCACTTCTGCTAGGATCATTTTCAAGTCGGCATTGGCCCGCACTTCTCTCATGCCGTCAACTGTGTTGACCTTTGTTCAACTACATGACTGACACATCTGATGTAACATTTTCCCACTCAAATTGCGGATTAAAACGTATCATATTATGGTCATTCCTTCCTAGGGTTCCTTTACCTTGAGTTCCCTTCCTAAATCTGGTTCATTAGATAACACTAAATCCAGAATTGCCTTATCTCTGGTAGGCTTCAATGGACGTTGCTTTAAGGACCCATCTCAGAGCCATCTCTACATATTCCCATTCTTGGTTTCTAAAACCTACCTGATTTTCACAGTCTACCTGCATTTTGAAATCTCTGTAAAAGCAGTGACATTACATGTGTTACATGCCAATTTTAACTCCTGCTTCAACTTGCACCCTATATCCAGGCTATTGTTTTGTACTTACCATTGTCGTGTATCATTTACATTTGCAGAATTCAATCCACAGCGACTTTACATCGTCAGTCCCTCTGTCAACCCTCACCTACAGAGCTAGCCCACCTCCGCTGCCCACATGACTTGATCATATTGATTGGCAGTGCAGGGACGAAGGGAGAATGATTTACACCTACACCTATTTTCCATGTTTCTGTGTTTCTCCATCCCTGCAGGTGACTGCATTAGTTGCAGTTTGCGTGTTCTGTTTCACTGGCTCAATGACTTTCGGTGGGATACCGGTAACCAACCCGACTGTGGCCTCGCATTGACATTTCGTCGATTTGATAAGCCGGCGTGCAGCAATTCCCACTACCCTTGACGTTACAGCCTCTCATCAAACAAACAAACAAACAAACAGCCATTCACTGGCCTTCCTGCATTGTTGCGGGGTTGCACAGGGGAGCGACAGCCTCCGCCATCCGTTCAGTTTTATTTGTCACGTATACCAAGGTACAGTGAAAATCGTTTGTTGCTTATTAACCAGTAAGCGGTGAGACAATATATGGTAATAATCGAGCCTCTCACAGTGTACAGATACAGTGGCTTGCAAAAGTTTTCATACCCCTTGAACTTTTCCACATTTTGTGACGTTACAACCACAAACGTAAGTGTATGTTGCTGGCATTTTATGTGATAGACCAACACAGTGGTGCATTATTGTGAAGTGGAAGGAAAATGATACATGGTTTCCAAATTTTATTACAAAAATAAAACTGAAAAGTGTGGCGTGCAAAAGTATTCTGCCCCCTGAGTCAATGCTTTGTAGAACCACCTTTCGCTGCAATTACACCTGCAAGTCTTTTGGGGTATGTCTCTATCAGCTTTGCACATCTAGAGACTGATTTTTTGCCCATTCTTCTTTGCAAAATAGCTCAAACTCAGTCAGATTGGATGGAGAGCGTCTGTGAACAGCATTTTTCAAGTCTTGCCACAGATTCTCAATTGGATATACGTCTGGACTTTTGACCTGGCCATTCGAACACATGAATATCCATTGATCTAAACCATTCCATTGCAGCTCTGGTTGTATGTTTAGGCTCGTTGTCATGCTGGAAGGTGAAACTCCGCCCCAGTCTCAAGCCTTTTGCAGACTCTAACAGGTTTTCTTCCAAGATTGCAGTGTATTTCCCTCCATCCATCTTCCCATCACCTCTGGCCAGCTTCCCTGTCCCTGCTGAAGGAAAGCATCCTACAGCATGATGCTGCCACCACCATGTTTCACAGTGGGGATGGTGTGTTCAGGGAGATGTGCAGTGTTAGTTTTCCGCCACACATAGCGTATGGCATTTAGGCCAAAAACTTCCATTTTTGTCTCATCAGACCAGAGCACCTTCCTCCACATGTTTGCTGTGAACCCCACATGGCTTGTGGCAAACTGCAAACGGGACTTCTTATGGCTTTGTTTCAACAATGGCTTTCTTCTTGCCACTCTTCCATAAAGGCCCGATTTGTGGAGTGCACTACTAATAGTTGTCCTGTGGACAGATTCTCCCACCTGAGCTGTGGATCTCTGCAGCTCCTCCAGAGTTGCCATGGGTCTCTTGGCTGCTTCTCTGGTCAAGGCTCTCCTTGCCCGGCCTGTCAGTTTAGGTAGACGGCCCCGTCTTGGTAGGTTTGCAGTTGTGCCATACTCTTTCCATTTTCGTGTTAAGGGATTGAACAGTGCTCCGTGAGATGTTCAAAGCTTGGGATACTTTTATATAACCTAACCCTGCTTTAACCTTCTCCACAACTTTATCCCTGACTGTCTAATGTGCTCCTTGGCCTTCATAATTCTGATTGTTCACTAATGTTATCTAACAAACCTCTGCGGCCTTCACAGAACAGCTGTATTTATAGTGACATTACGTTACACACAAGTGGACTCTACTTTCTAATTAGGTGACTTCTCAAGGCAATTGGTTGCACTGGATTTTAGTTAGGGGTGTCAGAGTAAAGGGGGCTGAATACTTTTTCACGCCACACTTTTCAGGTTTTTTTCGTTAACAAATTTGAAAACCATGTATCATGTTCCTTCCACTTCACAATTATGAGACACTTTGTGTTGGTCTATCACATAAAATCCCAATAAATACATTTACGTTTGTGGTTGTAACGTGACAAAATGTGCAAAAGTTCAAGGGCTATGAAAACATTTGCAAGCCATTGTACATGATAATTGAACAAAGTTTAGTGCAAGATAAAGCCAAAAATGTCCGAATAGGATAGTCCGAGTGTCAGCGATGAGGTAGAACGTATGTCAGGACTGCTCTCAAGTTGTTTTCGGTGGTTCAGTTGCCTGATTACCGCTGGGAAGATACATTATGTCCCTAAATCTGGAGGTGTGAGTTTGCACACTTCTATATCTTCTGCCCGATTGGAGCTGGGACTGTGCGTTCACCCGATCTACTGCCCCTACCCCATATGTTCAGATGACTGAATGATTCAAATGGTCCACTGAACGTCAGAGAAACGTCAGAGCCACATCAGATGCTTCACAGCACATTACAGGCCACCAAACAAACCAGCAGATTTAACAATCCCCTTCTCAAGCTCTCCATCTCCTCGCACATCGATTTTCAAAAATTCCCAGAACAGCGCCCGCACCGAAACGAAAAGGACAGCTGAGATTCCCGCTCAGTTCTCCGGGATAGGCTGCAGGATCTGTCGGGTGACGTGTGCTCCATCCTCTCGTCACGTTAACCATTTTTTCCCGGAGAGGCGTGATGGGAATGCTCATGTTTTTTGTATTGTCACTCTGCTTACGCCGTGAGTACCGGTCCCCGACCCCCACACAGTGCGGGTTGAACATAAAACAACTCGAGTGCACTCCGACCTGAATTTCAAACACTGACCGCAATTTATCCTTCTGCCGTGGTTCGCCTCGAATTCCCACTCACCTCTCCCTGTGTTTAATCTACAGACACCTTCAGTCAGTCAGTGACTCAGAGCCCGAATGCGGTGACTGGAAAAGAGTGCCAACCTGTCACAATCACCTGCCTTTTCCAAGAAGGTTCCTGGGGTAGCTACGAATTTGATGCAGGACATTTCTTCAAGCAAGCACAATCCAGTGCTTATTGGCAGCGGATCAAAACAGATGGACGGGTTGTTGTGTCGACCAATAAAGCGAAAAAGTACTTTACGTTGAAAATTCTTGATTTGAGAGTTGAGGACATGGCCACATATTACTGTAAAGCTGAGTACAGGTGGAGAAAGCACAGTGATGGGCCTGCGGTTCCAGCAATACAAAAACCCTGACGGCAGATACTAGTAGCAACGTAAAGACGCGAGGTGAATCCACCGCGAAACCCACGGTCCCGCTTTATCCCGCCTGCCCTGCATTACATGTTGCACTGGATGAAATGCGTGCTATTCAAACAATGGGGTTTGTCTATTTGGCGAGTGCGGCTGGATAATGTCCCCTTTCCCGAAGCTGGTGTTAATGAACTTCCATGGAGAATGACTTACATATCTTCTGATGCACAACTCCAGACGAGGTCCAGTTACAGAAGCTGCAATCTGAAAAATGCATTCGCTGGACGTTAATCTCCTGCTCACCCGTCTCGCCGGGCGCCTGGGGATTTGAAAGTGACGTGAAACAACGTGTGACAATGGAATATCCACAGTGTAGGAGAGTCGAATAAAAACTCACCCCATTCAAGATATATGTTCTTGGGTTCCGGAACCTAAATCAAAGGATTGTTGTTCGTGACGCTGTTGTTCCATTAAATTGCATAGGGATGACCACATTCCGTTAACATTCCATAATAATTGGTTCCATGTTTGTCAAAGCACACCAGTGGGGGATCACTCTGCTCTTAGCTCTGTTTCTTAGGGGGAACCAGTCGACCCACCGAGGATTGGGGAGCAAGGACAATTACTGCTTGGTCTGAAACTCCTGGATTAATTGGACAGCGATGCTTATGTTTGCCGGGCAAATCGAGGTGAGAACTGTTCTTGTTCAGCGAGCATCGAGATACGGGGCACTGTGGCTTCTTGGGACACCCACTATCAGGATGGGACGGGGACTACGGTGACTGTCACAGCCGGTAAGTACCCTAAACCTCTCTTATCCACGTCAGTTCTTGGAAATATTCATTTTCCTTTAATATTGGATCATGGGGCATCAATTGGTTTCCAATTAAAACATATTCTATTGATAAAGGGTTCCAGCAACTTGGTACAGATGTACGGTACGCGTGAGTCAAATGAGAGGATATGTGGGGCTCCCCGGGATCACAAAGTTAATCACGTTCAACAGTAGCTTCTTCCCCAAAACAATTAGAGTCGGGAACACCACACAGTGCTAACCGCAGCTATGAATTTCTATGCAGACACAAGAAAATGCGGACGCTGAAATGGGAATCTGAAGTCTGGATGCCAAATGTCGGCTATCAATGTTCTCCTGAAATGCTGCCTGAACAGCGCAGTTAATGCTACCACCAAACCGCCGGCTTGCTCCAAAACGCTATGTGAATTCACCCTCTTGGTCGACAAGTTACTGCAGCACTTTGTGATCATAAACTTTTCATAATTGTCTCTGGTTAAACAAAGGATGTTTTTTGTGGCTCTAGGATTGCGGCCATTAAATTATTGAGTTATTTTTGTATCATATTTTATGAGAGGACTGGGGTGATCTTATGGAAGTGTATAACATCATGGAACGAATGGATCGGGTAGATACGCAGAATCTCTTGTGCAGAGTTGGTGAGTCGAGGACCGGAGCACACAGGTTTAAGCTTAAGGGGAAGATTTACTGGGATGTGAGGGGTAACGTTTTCACACGGAGGGTAGTGGGTGTACAGAACAAGTTGCCAAAGTACATAATTGAAGCTAGCACTATCCCACTGTTTAAGAATCAGTTAGACAAGTACATGGACAGGACAGGATTATATGGATTTCGAACAAATGCGGATAGCTGGCACTAACGTAGCTGTGACATGTTGGCCGCTGTCGGGAACGTGAGCTCATTAGCCTGTTTCCGCGTTATATCGCTCCATGACTCTATGATGCTGTTATCTGATAAAGCATATTGCTTTTCTAGGCCTGTGTGCATCTACAAGTAAGAATGTCACTGTTCCGTTGTCGGAACAGATTACATTTGAACACCCTGAATTCGTTATTTTTGATTCTAATGGTAAATGACTGTTGGCCTTAACAGCTATGCCCACATCCAAAACAACGACAAAGACCGTAATGCATAGAGGCAGAGTTAGGGCATTTGCCCGTCGTGGAAATTGAAATCCGCCGTTGGAAGTGAAAATGAAACGTGCTTGGGTGAAGACTGTGATATATAGCAAGGGTCAATTCAGCGAAAAGTGGGAAGGTATCCGAGTTTGGAGCGTGAGGACGAAATGCCAATGGCAATGCTGCTCAAATGTCAATCAGAGTGATCAGATTGATCAGAACTTATCCTTCTCAAGTCCAGCGTGTGTAGGCTTGGAGTTAGAAAACACTTATTATGCGCGACTGAATGATCCCCCAAATAATTCGCGAAAACCTCCGTTTGGTAACCTCCAAAGCCACAATATCGTTCCTCAGATACGAGACCCAAAACTGCTCGCGTTATTCCAAATGTGATGAAATCAGTGCCTAAATGTTTTTTTACTATTTACATTAGAACCCTGTTTTCATATTCTAGTCAACTTCGAAATGAATGCTAAAATTTAATTTGTATCCCTCAAGGACGCTTCACTCTGCAAATTCACATTTTGGAATTCCCGTACCAAAGTGCATGCCCGTATAGTGTGCTATGTGGTATTCCATCTGCCACTCACTTGCCCCCTCTTCCAACCTGTTTAAGTAACTCTGAAGACTCCGTGTTTACTCAACATTACCTGCCCCTTCACCTATTTTTGGCATCATCCGCGATATCAGCCGCAAAGCCATCAATTCCATCATCCAGATCGTAAACATACAACGGGAAAAGTAGTGAACCCAACATTGACCCATTAGTCAAAGGCAGCAAGCGGAATAGATCACCTTTATTCTAACATTTTGACCTGATACGGACAGCCTATGACATCCACACTGTATGCTTAACTCTAACACTAATACCCCATTCTTAATTACCCGCTTCGCGTCCTACACCATTTAATACACATCAGAAAATGTAAGTAAGCAGTATTTCTGACTTTCCTTTCTCCATCCTGCTTGTTACGTTCACAAAGAATGTCAACAGATGTGTCAGGCAAGAGCCCCCCCCCCCCCCCCCCCCCCCCCCCCCCCCCCCCCCCCTTGCTGACTTCGCCGATTTATCATTTGCTTCAAAGTAACTGGAACCTCATGTTTGCTAATTGTCTCTAAAATCTTACGAACTATTGAAGTCTTGCTAAGCGCCTTATCATTACAACGGGCTTATAAACTTTCCCATACAATTAATGGAATTGATCCACACCCCCTGCATGTGAAAGCCTGGGAAACAATCTATTTCTTATTTCGAGGAAACAGAGGGACGTTGGCAGGACGGTAGATGGCCTGCGAGTGAAGCTGGACACACTGTAAACATTCCACAAACTGAAATCAAACGACAGCTGTCAGAACTGTTGAAACTGATCTCGAGAGGGGAAAATATGAACCGCAAGCAGCACAAAGCGGGCGACCAAGATTGAAAACTAAAAATGTTTTTCAGTTAAATTAAAGTAAAACGTAGAAGGACGAGGCCCAGTGAAGAAAAAACAACGCTGAATACATAGAGGGCAAAGCATTTATCTCAGTTGAGCAAATTGCACTCTAAAGATGACCTTCCAGTTGTTAAACACAGAAGGCTGTGCAGACCAAGTCAGGGGGAAAATAAGGCAGCGATTCATAGATTTTTTGATTAATCGAGGCGTCAGACGTTATTGTTATTGTGGAGAATGCAGGGGAATTGGGTTCGCAAGGCGAGATAGTTCAGCCATCATTCAATGGCGGAGTAGGCTTCATGGGCCGAATGTCCTAATATACTTCTATCACATGATCTTATGCCTGAAATGCCATTACATCACTGTTGATCCTTAACCATACCTAGGAAGGGATACACTTCAGTCAAGCTGTGAGGAGAATGACTCGTTCTATTGTTTTAACGCGAAGAACCAATTAAAAAATGTTAGAAAAGCGGGTAAGGTAATTTGGCTCATTCACCGGATACCTACTCTCTGAATCAGCTCCACTATTATTCCGTGCTCGCTTTGGCTGTTCACACAGCGTGGGATGTTTCCAATTTCCCTTTCATAATCAGAGTTTGACCTCGCGAATATTCGTCAGTGAATTTCACCACGGCGGCGCAACGGTAGTCCTGCTTCCCGACAGCGCTGTTAGCACCTGAGACCCGAGTTCGATCCCGACTCCGGGTGATGTCTCTACGGAGTTTATGTGTTCTGCCCATAATCTGCGTGGGTTTTCTCTGAGATCTAGGGTTTCTTCTCACACTCCAAATACGGACAGTTTAAAAGGGTAATTGACTATCCATAAATGTTCATTATCCATCGTGTGTGTGGGGTAGTTTTAATGTGCTGGAATTGCAGGGCGGTGCGGAAGGTGGGCCGAAGGGCCCGTTTCCGCGCTGTGTCCCTAAATTAAACAAAATTAAACTGAACTAAATTAAAGTAAATGGAACTAAAGTAAACTAACCTAAACGAAATTTAAATTCAACTCCTGGTAGGAACAATTACAAGATTCATAAATAATGTTTCCATACATTTTTCAAAAATGTGATGAACTACTGGAGACGGCAATCCCTTTCTGCGCATGTCACAGTCTCCAACAGTCAATGTTAAAACAATAACAATTCTGCTATTTTCTGCAGATTCCATTTCCGCGGGATCCCAGAGTCCGCCTCAACAAACCTCTCTTTCTGGTGACACTGTTACTCTTAACTGCGTATATTCCGGAATTTGCTCCTACACAGTACACTGGTACCGACAGTTCCCAGGGCAATCTGTGGAATTCCTGCTCCGAAGACACACTTCAGGAAAGCCAGATAAGGAAGAGGCTGCCGAAGGTCGTATTACTGGTTCTCTCGATCCTGGCCAGAAAATCAGTCAGTTAACGCTATCTGAAGTACTGCCGAGCGACCAGGCTGTGTATTACTGTGGGATGAGTCCGCGCATCGCACAGTGACACCGCGCAGTGAGATAGCTGTACCAAAACCTCAGCGTGGCAGAATGCAGACACACAGCACAGCAGAACATCTGCGGCGCAATCCGAGAACCCCAGTCTAGTGTGGATTGACTACACGTTGCGTGGGAAGGAAAAAAATAGAAAGATTACTAAGATAAATTACAGAAGCAAAATTATTCTGGGAAGACAGAGAGAGAGAGGGAGAGAGAGGGAGGAGAGAGGGAGAGGGAGAGGGAGAGGGTGGAGAGAGAGAGAGAGAGAGAGAGAGAGAGAGAGAGAGAGAGAGAGAGAGAGAGAGAGAGAGAGAGAGAGAGAGAGGGGGGGAGAGAGGGAGAGGGAGGGAGCGGGAGGGAGAGGGAGCGGGAGGGAGAGAGAGAGAGAGAGAGAGTGGGGGGGCGCGGTGAATGTAACCGATTTATATCTGGGGATAATAGGCGGAAATGTAGCTGAAATGGAAAAACGGCCCTGGCTTTAAATATCTGAGTAGACGCCAGTGGCCAGGTAAACATCAGCCGCCGATTATTATTCTCACAATTTTTCATACACACGAGCGCAACACAAACAAGCACAGACTAAAACCGTTTTAAAATCTCATTCATCTACTGTTGCTAATTTGTATCAGTATACTTTACGAAGCAGCAGCAGACGTACTAGTATAAAGACTGATGGACGGCCCACTATGTATTTGCTGGTGGGGGTGCACAATGTGCAGAAGTTGGGAGCTGCTCAGTTCCGCACTAGAGAAAATAAAATCTCCCCGTCCACTGAACGGAAATCGAATCCGGACCACTGGACCATGATGGAAACTGCCTTAACCTACATAACTCATTCTGGCCATGGAGGAGGCCCAGAACACAGTGAGGCCCACCGCAAATTGGCACCTCATATTTCGCTTGGGTAGTTTACACCCCTGCGGTATGAACATTGACTTCTCCAATTTCAGGTAGTCCTTGCTTTCTCCCTACACCCCCTCCCCTTCCCAGCTCTCCCATAGCCCACTGTCTCCGCCTCTCCCATTTTTCATCCCGCCCCCCACCCCCACATCAGTCTGCAGAAGGGCCTCGACCCGAAACGTCATCTATTCCTTCTCTCCATAGATCACCGGTCGCCAGGCTCCACTTCCCCCCCCCCCCCCCCACCCCCCACACCCCAGGACCTTCATGTAGTCACCCCCAGGACATCCTAGAAAACTCTACCGTCTGCCAAACCGGCTGGGGATTTGCCCCTCCTCCAATGTAGGCAACTCCTCCAATGAAAAGTGGTCATCAACGAGTTCAAACAACTCTCTATCTGCAGTCAGTAGACCCTCCCACTGGACCGGCTTGTCTTCCCGCTGAATCCATCTGAGGAGAACAGAGACCCAAAAAATGACCGAACTAAAGCACTGATCTTCTCTGGATCTTTAACAAAGGAGCCGTCATCCGCGAGGAACCATTTCTCCAGAGAGAAAAATAAAGGTGATGCACGGTCTAGATCGTGCAGCATCTGGACTCGCGACCTCACGTAAGCATCTCGGGACCGCTGAAGCTGCAGGTCCCTCCGTGCCTCCTTCCTCTCATGATATTCTTCCCACTCACGGGAGTGCTCACCTATCCGACCCAAGCGAGACTCTGTGTTGACTAATTCTCTGCGACCCGCCTTCTGATCGAACCCGACGTGAACTCCTGACCAAATCATGTAAGTCTTTCCCACATCCCACCACTGCCTAAGGGAAGGAATACCCCTCCGCCTCTCTCGTCACTTCACCCATAACCGACAGAAGGACTCTTGGAATCGGCTATCCTCCAGCAGCTGGTTATTAAGGTGCCGTAACGCTGACCCAGCTGGTGTGCGCGCTAGTATAAAGTCCACTCACACCAGACAGTGGTCCGAGCACGGTACCGGCCGCAAGGAGGCCACGAGACACGGGGGACATAAGCTCCGGAGATGTACATGCGATCGATACGTGAACCACCCCCCTCGGACCTGCGCGAAAAAGCGTTGGAATAAGCGTGGAGCTGAAATAAAAATATAAAAGATTCATACAACCAATTTTTACCTTTATTTAGCTGGAAATAAACATCTAAATTCGTTTCACGAGAGATCAGCAAGTTGTAAAAATCCCACATAGTAAGGCTTTGTAGAGTTGATCGGGAGAATCAACAAAATATTGATGGGACATGCAACATACTTTCAATGGGGACAACAGCGGAGAAGGTAAGACTTTACCAAATGAATTCAAGCCATTTGCACTATGGAGGCTGCTGCATTCAAATAAACACACTGGTCGTACAAGGGACAGTTCGTTCCGATTGTGCCAACTAAATGGCGAGAAATATAGTTCACAATTTTCCCCATCACAGAATAATTCCGCTCAGATTTACATTTCACGGAATCCACGACTAAACATGTCCCGGTGAGGGGATGCTGCATGATAATGTTGGCAGAGCTGACATATGGACAGCTGGAGGAGTGTATTATCACTTAATTTATTAATAAGTGGTTTGTTAATAAGAATGCACGAGCGATGATTATTTTTTTAGAACAAGATATCTTCATTTTAATTCATAATTGACAGATTATTTTATTTGCTTCGCAGATTGCGAGTGAGGGGAGAAATGGGTAGGTACAAAGTTAACCTTCCACCAGCCTCAATTTTGTGGTATCGGGGAAACATTATGCGGCTTACTGTCGCTTAACAGCAAATGAACAGCAGGCAGTATCTCTGGAGGAAAAGGATAGATAACGTGTCTGGTCAGGATCACTCTTCCGTCGAAATAGGGCAGGGCCACTGGAAGCAAGAGTGGGCCAGAACAAGGCAGGGACGATAACAAATAAATAAATTAGCCCATAATTGCCCATTGTTAGAAACAGAGAAACATAGAAAATAAGTGCAGGAGTAGGCCATTCGGCCCTTCGAGCCTGCACCGCCATTCAATATGATCATGGCTGATCATCCAACTCAGTATCCTGAGTTGGCTGTGAAATACGTGGCAACAAACAACTACAAATTTGCGAGCAGTACAACTAGTATGATGACTAGGTTGCGGGAGAGAGTGAGAGAAAGGGAGATATGCGACATACGACATGCTTCATTGATTACGTGGCCTCGCTCTAACAGTTGAGGAGGACAACGGCAGAAGGGTTTATATGGGAATGGGAAGAGGTGTTCAAATGTTTGCCCTCCGGGAGAACGTAAAGGCAAATGCGGAAATTGATTTGTTACCGTACATAGCATCATGGAATCACAGAGTCATAGAGTGATACAGTGTGGTATCAGGACCTTCCGCCCAACTCGCCACACCGGCCAACAATATTCCAGCTACACTTAAGTGGACCGACTTAACTGGAGGGGGGCCGACCTTCTGGCAGGCAGGTTTGCTAGGGCTACACGTGTGGGTTTGAACTAAACCGTTGGGGGGAGGGATTGACAAATCGGGATTATAAAGATGTAGTTGAGGGGGAAGTGGCTACAGGAAAAAATGCAAAAGATTCTCGAATTAATGGGAAGGAAAGCTCGAGAATGGACAACAGAGTAAGGTTATGGACAATTGCGAATGGTGCGAGGGGGGAGTGAATATGGAGTTAAAAGTGCTGTATATGAATGCGCGAAGTACAGCATAAGGAATAAAGTGGACGAGCTTGTGTCTCAGTTAGAAACTGGCAAGTATGATGTTGTGGGAATTACTGAGACATGGCTGTAAGAGGGCCAAGGATGGGAACTGAATATTCAAGGCTACACATCCTATCGAAAAGACAGAACGATGGGCAGAGGGGGGGGGGTTGCCCTGTTGGTGAGGAATGAAATTCAGTCCCTTGCAAGGGGTGACATTCAAACAGGAGTTGTGGAGTCTGTATGGATAGAACGAAGGAATTGTAAGGGTAAAAAGACCCTCATGGGATAATCTACAGGCCCCCAAACAGTAGCCTGGACATAGGGCGCAAGTTGAATCAGTAGTTAAAATTGGCAAGAAGTAAAAGTAATTCTGTGGTCCTTATGGGAGATTTCAACATGCAGCTAGACTGGCAAAATCAGGTTGGTTCAGGACCCCAAAAAAACGGAATTTGTAGAGTGCCTAAGTGATGGGTTATTTGAAACAGCTTGTATTGGGGCCTAACAGGGAGAAGTCAATACTGGATTTCGTGTTTTTGTAATGAACCGTATTTGATAAAGGACCTCGATGTTAATGATCCATTAGGACGCAGTGGCCAAAACATGGTCAGGTTTATTCTACAATTGGAGAGGGAGAAGTGTAGCTCGGAGGTGCCAGTGTTGCAGTTGAATAAAGGGGACTATGGGACCATGAGGAAGGAGCTGGCCAAAGTTGATTGGAAAGATACACTAGCAGGGATGACAGTGGAACATAAATGGCAGGTGTTTCTAGGAATAATACAGAAGGTGCAGGCTTAGTTCATTCGTAGGAGGAAGAAAGATTCCAAGGGGAGAAAAGGACGACCATGGCTGACAAGGGAAGTCAGTGACAGTATAAAAATTAAAGCGAAGGCGTACATCGTCGCAAAGATGAGCGGGAAGCAAGAGGATTAGGTAAAGTTTAAGGAACAACAGAAGATAACTAGAAATACAATACCAGAAGAAACGATGAGGTACGAAGGTAAGCAAGCCAAGAATATAAAGCAGGATATTAAAAGCTTCTTTAGGTATGTGAAGAGGAAAAAAATATTTAAGGCCAAAGTTGGACGCTTGAAGACCGAAAAAGGCGAATTTATTATGTGGAACAAGGAAATAACAGATGTGTTGAACAGGTACTTTGGATCTGTCTTCACTAACGAGGACACAAACAATCTTCCTGATATAGTAGTGGCCAGAGGATCTAGGGTGACGGAGGAACTGAAGGAAATCCACATTAGGCAGTAAATAGTGTTGGATAGACCGATGGGACTGAAGGCTTATAAAATCCCCAAGCCTGATGGTCTGCATCCCAGGGTACTTAAGTAAGTGGCTCCAGAAATTGTGGATGCATTGATAATTTTCCAATGTTCTCTAGACTCAGGATCAGTTCATGTAGATTGGAGGGTAGCTAATGTTATCCTACGTATTAAGAAAGGCGGGAGAGGGAAAACAGTGAATTACAGCCCAGTTAGACTGACATCGGTGGTGGTGAGGATGCTGGAGTCAATTGTAAAAGATGAATTTGCCAAACATTTGGATAATTGTAACAGGATCGGTCCGAGTCAGCATGGATTTACGAAGGGGAAATCATGCTTGACTAATCTTCTGGGATTTTTTGAAGATGTAACTAGGAAAATGGACAAGGGAGAGTCAGTGGATGTAGTGTACCTGTACTTTCAGAAAACATTTGATAAGATCCTACATAGGAGAATAGTGGGCAAAATTAGGGCGCATGGTATTGAGGGTGACATGGATCAAGAAGTGGTTGGCAGTCAGGAAAAAAAAGTAGGGATTAACGGGTCCCTTTCAGAATGGCAGGTAGTGACTAGTGAGGTACCGCAAGGCTCGGTGCTGCGACCGCAGTTATTTACAATATACATCAATGATTTGGATGAAGGGATTCAAAGTAACATTAGCAAATTTGCAGATGACACAACGCTGGGTGGCAGTGTGAACTGTGAGGAGGATGCTATGAGAATGAAGGGTGACTTGGACAGGTTGGGGGAGTGGGCAGATGATGGCAGATGAAGTTTAACGCGGATAAATGTGAGGTTATCCACTTTGGTAGCAAAAACAGTAAGGCAGATTACCAATGAACAAGCTATGAGGGCTGATTCCATGGCTAAGAATCTGCTAAGTAACAATGCTACATATTTTTGGAAGGAAGTGAGAGCTCTTGGCAGTTGCAAAACATCTCTACCATGTACTGTAGATGGAATCTCCGGAACGGCTAATATCATTATAGTACTTTATTCAACTGTGTCCAAGGTGACTTGTATAGGGTGGGCAATATTGAGAGTAATGACTCGATTGTGATTATGTCACATGAGGTGTATCATGCCATAAACAAGCTGTCCAACAACAAAGCAAGTGGCTTGGATCATATCTCTGCTGAACATCTTAAGTGTGCGAGTATGAGGATAGTTCCTCTCCTAGCTATTTGTTTTACTGGCTTTATGATTCGTGGCATGTTACCATACTCAATGTTGTCTGTCCTGTTAGTGCCGGTTATTAAGGACAAAGCGGGTAAAGTAGGCAGTCAAAATAATTACAGGCCCATAGCTTTAGCCAGAATATTGTCAAAAGTCTTAGAAAGAGTTCTGCTGGATAGAATACATGACTTTGTTAACTCCACAGATAACCAGTTTAGCTTTAAAGCTAAACATGGCACTGACTTATGCATATATGCCCTAAAGGAGATTGTAAACAAATATAGAGGCAAAAACTCTTCAATCCTTATGTGCTTTATTGATACTCCCAAAGCCTTTGACCGTGTTACTCACTGAAAGCTGTTTGGTAAAATGCGTCAAAGAAAGGTGCCTAAATACATTGTGAGAATACTGGCCCACCAGACTATGCAAATAAAATGGGGCAATAAGGTCTCAGCCCCATTTGGGGTTAGCAATGGTCTTAGACAAGGGGGAATTTTATCCCCAGTCCTTTTTAATCTATATATTGATGATTTGTCTAAACAATTCAAAGCCTGTAACACTGGGTGCGTGATTGGTAAATATTTTAGTGAACCATATTATGAATGCAGATGATCTTGTGGTCTTTAGTCCATCTCGCGCTGGTCTCCAGCAGCTCCTTACTGCATGTTCCGTGTATGGTTTGGAACATGACATTAAATATAATGCTAGTAAGAGTGCTGTTATGGTCTGTAGAACCAAAGAGGATAAAAAGCCTAAAATATCCCGATTTTAAATTGTCTGACAACAATCTTAGTGTCTGTAATAAGATAAAATATCTAGGGCATATTATTACAGAACAAATGACAGATGATGAGGATATTTATAGGCAACGACGCATGCTGTATATACAGGCGAATATCCTCTTGCTTAAATTTGGTGCGTGTGCAGATGTGGTGAAGATGTCCCTATTTAGAGCATAGTGGCACACCCCTCTACACTGCGCACCTGTGGTCGAACTATTTAAAGACAAGTATGCAGAGACTAAAGGTTGCATATAACGATGCCATGAGAACATTGCTAAGGCAACCACGATGGTGTAGTGCCAGTATTATGTTTGTGGCTGCAGGAGTCAGTACTTTAGAAGCTATCCTAAGACACCACATGTATAAATCCTTTTGCAGGATAAATGACTCTAAAAGTGTGCTTATTGTGGCCTTGACAAACATAAGGGTCAGCACTTCACGCTACGAATCCCAGTTGTGGAGACACTGGTATCCCACTGAAGCCCACAGGAGCCGTTGGGAGTGAAGGAGGGGAGGAGCGACACCCGAACCGGTAAGCTTTAAAATCAAGCGCGGGGGCTTGTTTTTTCAGAGGCCCACAGGACCCGTTAGAAGTGAAGGAGGGGAAGGAGCGACACCCGACCGGTAAGCTTTAAAATCAAGCACGGGGCTTGTTTTCTTCAGAGGCCCACAGGAGCCGTTGGAAGTGAAGGAGGGGGAGGATCGACACCCGACCAGTAAGCTTTAAAATCAAGCGCGGGGCTTGCCGAAATCCATAACGTCCCATTTGGAGAAGGGTTTTTTTTTCAGGAAGCCGCTGATTGGTGGGAAGTGGACTAGGGTAAGCAGCTGATTGGTGGGAAGTGGACCAGGGGAAACAGCTGATTTACAGTCAGATTTCAGCAGTTTGTAGTGATTTTATATTGTGTTGATATTGTATCCTGTGTAAGGGGGGAGTATGAAGGCCAGGGCAGTGTACTGTTCTGGATGTCAGATGTGGGAGGTCAGGGAATCTGACAGCCCTCCAGACGTCCACATCTGCGCCAGGTGTGTCGAGATGGGGCTCCTAAAGGACTGTGTTAGGAACCTGAGCAGCAGCTCGATGACCTCCCGTCTGGTCAGGGAGAGTGAGGAGGTCATAGAGAGGAGCTACAGGGAGGTAGGCACTCCCAGACCACAGGAGGCAGACAAGTGGCTCACAGTTAGGAAGGGTAAGGGGCAGAGACAGGGCTAGAGAGTACCCCTGTGACCGTACACCTGGAAAATAGGTACTCGGGTTTGAGTACGATTGGAGGGGACAGCATAGCTGGGGGCAGCAACAGCGGCCGGGCCTCCGGCTCAGAGACCGGCCCTGATGCTCAGAAGGGTAGCAAAAAGAGGAGGGCAATTGTAATAGGGGACTCTATAGTTGGGGGGTCGGATAGGCGATTCTGTGGACGCTGTCGGGAGACCCGGATGGTAGTTTGCCTCCCTGGTGCCAGGGTCTCGCATGTGTCAGAACGTGTCCAAAAGATTCTGATAAGGGAGGGAGAGGAGCCTGATGTTGTGGTACACATAGGTACCAATGACATAGGCAGAAAAAGTGACGAGGTCCTGAAGGGAGAATTTAGGGAGTTGGGGGGAAAGTTAAGGAGAAGGACCAAAAGGGTAACGATTTCAGGATTACTGCCTGTGCAGCGCGACAGTGAGAGTAGGAATGAAATGAGGTGGTGGATAAATGCGTGGCTGAGGGACTGGTGCAGTGGGCAGGGATTCAAGTTTCTTGATCACTGGGACCTCTTTTGGGGAAGGCATGATCTGTACTCAAAGGACGGGTTGCACTTGAACCCGAGGGGGACCAAATATCCTGGCAGGGAGATTTGCAAAGGCTACTGGGGAGACTTTAAACTAGAAAGGCTGGGGGGAGGGACTCGGGTAGAGGGGCTAGGGGTCAGGGTGTGGGGCAAGAGGCAGAGAAGGGAAAGCACTCGGACACAAAATGTAGGCGAGAAAGATGAAAAAGATAATAGACAGAGAATAAGGGATGGTGGGTTTGTAAAATGTGTATATTTTAATGCTAGGAGCATTGAAAGTAAAGTGGATGAACTTAGAGCCTGGATTGACAACCTGGAAATATGATGTTGTGGCAATCAGTGCAACATTGGCTGCAGGAGGGCTGTGATTGGAAACTAAATATTCCAGATTTCGTTGCTTCAGTGTGATAGAATTGGAGGGACCAGAGGGGAGGTGTTGCATTGCTTGTCAGAGAAGATATTACAGCAGTGCTTTGGCAGGATAGATTAGATGGCTCGTCTAGGGAGGCTATTTGGGTGAAACTGAGAAGTGGGAACGGTCTAGCAACACTTTTAGGGGTGTACTATAGACCGCCAAATGGGGAGCGAGAATTGGAAGAGCAAATATGTAAGGAGATAGCGGATATTAGTAGTAAGCACAAGGTAGTGATTGTGGGAGATTTCAATTTTCCAAAAATAGACTGGGAAACACATTCTGTAAATGGGCTGGATGGTTTGGAGTTTTGTAAAATGTGTGCAGGATAGTTTTTTTGGCAGCAGTACATAGAGGTATCGACCAGAGAAGGGGTAGTGTTGGACCTCCTGTTAGAAAATGAGGCAGGTCAGGTGACGGAGGTATGCGTTGGTGAGCACTTCGGGACCAGTGATCACAATACCATTAGTTTCAATATAATTATGGAGAGAGTCAGAACTGGACCTAGGGTGGAGATTTTTGATTTGGAGAAAGGCTAACTCTTTGAGGGAATGTGGTAAGGATTTTTAAAGGGGTGAATTGGGGGACACTTTGTTTCATGGGAAGGATGTAAGAAGAGAATGGAGGACATTTAAAGGGAAATTGTAAGAGTACAGAATCTTTATGTCCCTGTTTAAGGTTGAAAGGAATAGTAAAAATTGGAAAGAGCCATTGTTTTCAGGGAAATTGGACACGTTTGTTTCGAAAAAGAGAGATATCTACATAATTATAGGAGGCATGTAGATAAATGAGTTGCTAGTGGAGTATAAAGAATGTAAAAAAGAATCTAAGAAAGAAATTAGGAAGGCTAAAAGAAGAATGAGGTTTCTTTGGCAAGAAAGGTGAAAGTAAATCCCAAAGGGCTTTCTACAGCTATGTTTAAATTAATAGCAAAAGGATAACGAGGATAAAATTGGACCATTAGAGAAACAGAATGGACAGCTATCTGCAGAGCCAAAAGAGATGGGGGAGATAATTGAACAATTTCTTTTCTTCGGTAGTCACCAAGGAGAAGGATATTGAACTCTGTGAAGTAAGGGAAAAAAGTAGAGTAGCTATGGAACTATGAGATTCAAAGAGGAGGAAGTACTGACACTTTTGAAAAATATAAAAGGTGGATAAGTCTCTCCCGGTCCGACAGGATATTCCCCTAGGACATAGAAGGAAGTTGGTGTAGAAATAGCAGGAGCTATGACAGAAAAATTTCAAATGTCATTAGAAACGGGAATAGTGCCAGAGGATTGGCGTACTGCGCATGTTGTTCCATTGTTTAAAAGGGGTTCAAAGAATAAACCTAAGCAATTATAGACCTATTAGTTGACGTCAGTGGTGGGCAAAATTAATGGAAAGGATACTTGGAGATAATATATATAAGCATCTGGATAAACAGGGTCTGATCAGGACAGACATCACGTGGCCTGGAAGGCCATGTTTGACAAACCTTCTTGAATTTTCTGATGCGGTAACTAGGGAAATTGATGAGGGTAAAGCAGTGGATGATGTCTATATGATTCAGTAAGGCCTTTGACAAGGTTCCCCCATGGAAAGGTTGGTTAAGAAGGTTCAATATTTTGATTGTTAATGGCGGAGTAGCAATGGTGGATGGCTGTTTGTCAGGTTGGAAGCCGTGACCATGGGGGTACCTCAGGGATCTGTGTTGGGTCCACTGTTGTTTGTCATGTACATCAATGATCTGGATGATGGGATGGAAAATTTGGATAAGTAAGTATGCAGATGATACTAAGATAGGTGGTGTATGTGGATAATGAAGTAGACCTTTCAAAGTCTACAGAGAAATTGGTCCATTTGGAAAAGTGGGTGGTTAAAAAAATTTGGGTAGCAGAATGGAGTATAATGCGTTAAAATAGGCTGTTTAATGCTACATTTGGCAGGCCAAATCATCAAAATAGGACGTACATGGTAATGGTGAAAGGAAATTGCTGTGGATCAGAGGGATCTAGGAATAACGCATCTTTCCCGAAGTGGAATCGCATGTAAAATAGGGTGGTCACAGAAAGCCTTTGGGTGTTGGCCTTTATAAACTTCAGAGTATTGATATATGAAATGAAGTACATGTTAAAATTGTACAAGGCATTGGTAAGACCAATATTCTGGAGTAGTGTGAACAATTTGGGTCGCCTAATTATAGAAAGGATGTCAACAAAATAGAGAGAGTACAGAGGAGATTTACTAGAATGTTGCCAGGGTTCCAGAACTATGTTACCGAGAAAGGTTGAACAAGTTAGTTACTTTAGTTCTTTGGAGCGCAGAAGGTATAAGGGGACATGATTGAGGTCTTTAAACATGAATGAAAGGGATAGGACAGAGTTTACGTGCATAAGCTTTTTCCCATTGAGGGTAGGGAAGATTCAAACAAGAGGGCAAGACAATGAGAATTATATTTAAGAGATGAGTTGGATGTGGCCCATGTGGCTAAGGGGATCAGAGTGGGTATGGAGAGAAGGCAGGAACGGATACTGAGTTTGGATGATCACCATGATCATGTTTGTAAATGGCGGTGCAGGCTCGAAGGGCTGAATGGCCTACTCCTGCACCTAATTTCTAATGTTTCTGTTTCTATGTTAAGGGACAGAAGTTTAGGGTAACGTAAGCGGGAAACTCCTTTACTCAGAGGGGGGTGGCTGTGTGGAATGAGCTTCCAGCAGAAGTGGTGGAGGCAGGATCGATTATTTAACATTTTAAAAGTAAAGTGGATAGGTATATGGACGTGAAGGGAATGTTGGGGTATGGTCTGAGTGCAGATAGATGGGACTAGGGGAAAACAAATGGTCGGCACGGACTGGAAGGGCCGAGAGGTGCCTGTTTCCGTGCTGTAATTGATTATATGGTTATGGTATATGGCTCTATCGTTGTCCTCCGTTGTACGACATTGATCATTTTTTTTACTCTGGATTTTTAACTACGTATTGTGGGGTTATTTTTTTAAATATATAAATTATGATGTTTTATGTGATTTTACCATGATTTTAAATATATTTATGATATTGACATGCAATGCATTTTTAATGTAAATGTTGCCCCTTGTCTGGACTTGAGTCCGTAATAAAGTTATTATTATTATTATTATTATAATTATTATTATATATTATTATTTATTATTATTAATTATTATCCAATGACGTCATTTTGGGAAAAGGGGAAGTACAACGGGATCTGGGGGTCCTTGTACGTCAGACCTATGAAAGTAAGCATGCAGGTACAGCACACAGTGAAGAAAGCGAATGGCAAGCTGGCCTTCATAACACGTGGAATCGAATATAGGAACAACCAAGTGCTTCTACAGTTTGCAGAGCCCTAGTGAGACCACACCTGACTATTGTGTGCAGTTTTGATCCCCTAATTTTGAGGAAGGACATTCTTGCTAATTGAGGGAGTGCAGCGTAGGTGTACAAGGTTAATTCCCGGCTGCGGGACAGTCATATGCAGAAAGAATGAGCAGCTGGGCTTCTTCACTCTGGAGTTTAGAAGATGAGAGGATACTCATTGAAAGAGATAAGTTTGTCCAAGGGCCTGGACACGCAAGAGGCATGAAACAAGTTCACGATGTTGGGGGAGACCAGAACCAGGGGCCACATTTAAACAATAAGGAGTAAAGCCATTTAGAACGGACAAAGAGGAAACACTTTTTTCTCACAGAGAGTAGGCGAGTCATGTGGAATTATCTGCCTCAGCGGGCGTGAGGCGGGTTCGCTGGATGCTACAAGAGAGAGCTATATAAGGGCTCTAAGAAATAGTGGAGTCAGGAGATATGGGGAGAAGGCGGGAACGTGCCACTGATTGGGATGATCAGCCATGATCACATTGAATCGTGGTGCTTGGCTCGAAGGGTCGAATGGCCCACTCCTGCAGCATTCTCTATTCGTCTATCTTCTAGTACCACTTGCCTGCATTTGGTCCATATCCCTTCAAAATGCCTCCTATCCATGTACCTGTCTAACTATATAACTATATAACATATAAAATATAACAACTACCAGCACGGAAACAGGCCCTCTCTGACCCTTCCAGTCCGTGCCGACCATTTTTGTTTTCTCGCCCTAGTCCCATCCACCTGCACTCAGACCTTCCCCTTCAACGTCCATATAAATAAAATAATATTATAAATAATAATAAATAAAAAAATAAAAACAATAGAATATATAATATTAAATATATTAAAAAATAAACATCACCACATAAACTAAAAAGATCAAAAAACACTCAAAAAATAACCAGACAAACACGGCACCCCTCATAGGTCCCCGCCCATATAAAACCCCCCCTATCCACTTTACTCTTAAAATGTTAACATCGATCCTGCCTCCACCACACTTCTGCTGGAAGCCTCATTCCACACGGCCACCACCCTCTGAGTAAAGAAGTCCCCCCTCACGTTACCTACCGAAACTTCTGTCCCTTAATTCTCATATCATGCCCTCTTGTTTGAATCTTCCCTACCCTCAAATGGGAAAAACGTATCCACGTTTAACTCTGTCTAATCCCATTTCATCCATTTAAAGACCTCAATCAAGTCCCCCCTTAACCTTCTGCGCTCCAAAGAATAAAGACCTAACTTGTTCAACCTTTCTCTGTAACATAGTTGCTGGAACCCTGGCAACATTCTAGTAAATCTCTCTGTACTCTCTATATTTTGTTGACATCCTTCCTATAACTAGCGACCAAAATTGTACACCATACTCCAGAATTGGTCTTACCAATGCCTTGTACAATTTTAACTTTACTTCCCTGCTCCTATATTCAATGCTCTGATTTAATAAAGGCCAGCACACGAAAGGCTTTTTACCCACCCTATCTACATGCGATTCCACCTTCAGGGAACTATGCACAGTTATTCCTAGATCCCTCTGATTCCACAGCATGCCTCAATTTCCCTACCATTTACCATGTACGTCCTATTTTGATTTGTCCTGCCAAGATTAGCACATCACACTTAACAGCATTAAACTCCATCTGCCAATCTTTCAGCCCACTTTTCCAAACGGCCCAAATTTCTCTGTAGCCTTTGAAAATCGACTTCATTATCCATGAAGTAGATTTTCTAATTGTTTCTTAAACGATGGGAAAGTCACAGACTCGACTACCTCCTGTTGACAGCTTGTTCCACATACCCACTACCCTTTTGTGTGAAAATGTTTCCGCACGGATTTCTATTGAATAGGGTTACCTTCTCCCTAAACCTATGTCCTCTGGTAGTCGATTCGCTGGGCAAAAGACTCTGTGTATCTACAACCCGTCTATATTCCCTACATCTGGCACACTTCACCTATAGCCAATACTTTCATAGAATCATAGAATCATAGAAAATAGGTGCAGGAGCAGGCCATTCAGCCCTTCGAGCCTGCACCGCCATTTAATGTGTTTCATGGCTGATCATCCAACTCAGTATCCTGTACGTGCCCTTCTCTCCATAGCCCCTGATCCTTGATCACGAGGACCACATCTAACTGCCTCTTAAATATAGCCAATGAACTGGCCGCAACTACCTTCTGTGGCAGAAGGATCCACAGATTCACCACGCTCTGTTAAAAATGATTTTCTCATCTCGGCCCATAAAAGACTTCCACCTTATCCTTAAACTGTGACCCCTTGTTCTGGATTTTCCCCAACAACGGAACAATCTTCCTGCATCTAAACCTTCCATACTTTTGTGTACGTCTCTATAAAGAACCCCCTTCAACCCTTCTAATTCCAGCTAGTACAAGCCGAGTCTATCCACTCTTTCATCATATGGAATTCTTGCCATCCCAGGAATCAGTCTGGTGAACCTTCTCTGTACTCCCCTCTATGGCAAGAATGTATTTCCTCAGATTAAGAGACCAAAACCGTACCATACTCCAGTGTGGGCCTCCCCAAGATCCTGTACAACTGTAGTAAACCTCGCCTGCTCTTAGTACTCAAAACCTTTTGCTATGAATGCAACATACCATTCGCTTTATTCACATCCCTGCTGCAACTACATGCTAGTTTCAATGACTGGTGTACAATGCCACCCAGGTCTCGTTGCATCTCATGCAACTTTTCCTAATCGGCCACCATGCAGATAATAGTCTACCCTCCTGATAAACACTAAAATCAAAGGTAATTGGGGAAACTTTAAAGTAGATGTGAGACGTTGACATAAAGGTAGATGATTTTGTTGTGACTTCTTCTTACAGCAGCAATATTTTAGGAGTTTTCATACAGTGAGGTAATGCTGCCCAGTAAAACCGGAGCGTTATGGAATACTGAAGAATGCTAGAGTAATGGCAAATTGAATTTATCCAGAGTGAGTGCGAAGTGTTGAATACATTTATTTTTTGGGGCGGTTGAATGTAAGGAGAGTGTATATATTAAATGACAACGCTCTTAACATCATTGAGGTGTAGAGGAATGTGACATATCCACGTCCCAATACTATCGCTAGGATGGACACACTACTAGGTAAAGTGATAAAGAAGCCATATTTATTTTCATTTTTGCATGTATGGGCATTGAATATAAAGGAGTCAGGAGGTTATTAAATGCAGATCTATCTGACTTTAAGTTACATAGAAACATACAAAAACCAAATAGGTGCAGACTAGCATTCGGCAATCGAGCCTGAACCGCCATTACAATATGATCATGGCTGAACAAATCCAACACATCTCATTGTACCTGCCTCTCTCCATAACCCCCCGATCCCATCCAGCACAAGGGCCACACCAACTCTCCCTCTAAATATTGCCAACGAACCTTGCCTCACTACCTTTTGTGGCAGCAGAATTCCACAATTCAAACCACCTTATTTCTCTGTGGAAAAACGCTTTTCTCATCTCGGTACCTAAAAGACTTCCCCCTTATCCTTGAACTGTGACCCGTTTCCTGGACTTCCCCAACATCCGGAACAATCTTTCCTTGGCTTGAAAAATTAATATATGGGGGGGGGGGGGGGGGGGGGGGGGGGGGGGGAAGGATTATATATCTGATAAGCAAACCGCACCTCACAAATAGAAAAAACAACATCTGATAGGGGGGGGGGGGGAAAGCAAGACTATATACATTTACCCGGGATTTGAAAAGGAAGGAAAGAGAAAATATATAAAAAAAATAAGTTAATCAAGATAAGCCTGTTAAAGGGG
>JAVHYY010000493.1:0-78639 GCA_035221665.1 Okamejei kenojei | reverse complement strand
CTCTTTGTTCAAACTCCTTCTGTATACTGCTAGGATGTATGGGTTAAACTTGTCCTGCATGTTTAAGTGTTGTCTGCATGTTTAGTGTACCCTGAATGTGAATGTGATTTGACCTCGTAACAAGAACAACATCGCCTTTCCACCTGTACACCTCCACCCACAAATGTGACCCAAAACAATAAAAAAAAAAACACCACAACTAAACCCCACACACAACATATCATCCTACCAACACCTCCCCACTGAATCTACATCCATTTCTCTATTCGCTTTGCACCATTTTGCCACCTTGTGTGCCCATTAAAAACACACAACAAAACAACCCCTCGGGCTGTTGCTCTAACCCCTGTGTCTGATCCCAGGTAGACAAACACCCCACCCCTACTCACAGCCCCCAAGTAATAAACACGCGAGACCCTCTCTATCTTGAAAAGCCTGTGCAACCTACCTAACCCCACTAACCACTTAAACAAAACTACTCCCTTGCCGATTAAAAATAAACCCATATGGAGGCACATGGAACTGCAAAGGAAAGCTGCTTGTGCCAGCTAAAGAGCAAAGTAGTACACACAACAAAGGCTCATGGATTTAACACCCTCCAAACCGTCGGCTAGGCAAGCAACGTTCTAGTCGTATTTTCTACTCCACCTCCTCAACAATCTCCTTCAATCCAAGGGTGAAAGTCTGAAGACGGGCCTCAAACACTGAAATGTCACTATTCTCTTTTTTTTTTTTCCAGAGATTCAGCCTGACACTGCCTGAGCTACTCCAGCAATTTCTGTTCTATCAAATCCAAGGGGATTCATTGTCCCAGACGAAGACAGATATTGAAGTACAAACCAAAAAAATCCAACCCGACCCCTCAAACAAAAACTCCCTTAAGACCTCCTGAGCAACTTGCAAACGGGTCTAATGGGAACAAAAGCCAATACCGAGGGTTCGATGAGTGGGCTTGGCTACCAAGAAGATGGTGATGTGTATCTTCTCTCAAACACTCGGACAGAAATGGTTCCTAGCGGTGGATTCATCCAGATCCGATGATCCCTGGGTCTGTTTAGCCCTGTCGACATCGATGGTAGATCCCCATGAAAAAATGGAAAACAGAGAAAACAGGAAGTGTGACAACAACCACAACCAGAGGTCATCACAACTAGGAAAAGAGGTTTCTGGAAACACTAAAAGAGCTGGACAGCATCCCATCAGCCAATGCTAGCCTCATAGCCAACGCCTACTCTCCATCCGATTCAAAAACAGAGTCTCACACAACTCCAACGTAGACTTATCCAGTATCCATACAGCAGTCCCCCACTCTGAGATTGCGGGAGAATTTCAACACTGAACCAAGCCAGAACCAATGAGATCCACATCCTGAGACGCAATAGGGTATACAGAACGCCACTGGTACCACAACTTCGGTACCATAAGCTCAGGAGCATCTAAACCGATCTTCCGAATGTAGTTTTGGACCACCCCTTTAAGAGCCCATCAGCCTGTCTAAATAGATTTTCCTGTCCACTGCACCGGTGTACCACAGTTGCGACCTGTACCTGCCCAGTCAAGTAACCGCAGATTCATACAAAAAACACCATACTCCAGAAGATAACGCCCAACCATCGCTACAGATGGCTTTAGATCCACACCCTTGGCTGAAAGACGCCCCCTCACAAAGTTGCGGAATTTAAATTACCAACTATCCCTATCATGAGATTAAAACACGATCAACAATTTGAATTCACCCATCTAAGCCTCCTTGCGGCATAGCCCCGCCTAACAGCTAATTCAGTCGCGTTCGGGATCATAAACCAGCGCGGGCTCTGCCCAGCTCGAGATATTAGCGAATCGTAACTTTAGTGCAGTCTCGAGCCTCAGGCCTCATGACATTACTAGAAATAGTCTACCACAATGCTAATAAAGACAAAACCTCCTCCCAAATTCTCTCCACACTCGTTCTTCCCAAGCCCTAGTACGCTGGATGCTCCTTCCTGGAACAGGGTGACCAAAGCTGGATACGATGCCCCTAGTGTAAGGCCCCACAAGCCGCCTCTACATGTAAAGCACCAGACCTACGATAGGTAGCAATACCTGCATATCAGACAGCAATATCTAAAAAAAACTCGATTAATCACTCAATAACTTGACTGACGAAGGGTCACTGTTAAACTACAAACAAGCCCACTTGCAGACCAATCCTAATCAACCACATGTCTATCAAAAACTCACTTTCGAGTCCTATGTACCTACAAACAACAACCGCCTCCGTCTCAACCAATAAACTCTCTATACACACCTGCCCACGCGCCCCTACCTCTTCCTGCGAACCCCCCTCCCCTCGTTTTTGTTTCGCCGCCAAAACAAAATGATGGTGGTGAGTGGTGGGAAGACTGCTAAGAACTAGTTACAGCAGCGAGAAGAGAGATTACTATCTACTCAGAAATGAAGGATGTATATATAAAGCTACAGAAAATGGCACTTTAATCTATGTCTGAAAGATGGTGCTTCCGACCACGACAACAACGAGCGAGACGCACTAACCATCACTTCGCATCCTCATGATCAAAGTCGCGTGACAAACTACTCTCACCCGATGCAGTCTTCTTTTCATAGATTTCACACCACCTAGCAATTTTTGCTGTAACCCTCAGCATGTGGTGAGGTTCTTGGCACTTTGGGAGTTCAAATATATAGGGGAAACAAATGGCATTAATTCAATAAGAGCATAGATAATAATGGTTCTAAGTCAGAAACAACATTAACGCGGTGGCACACAGAAGGAATGAGAGATAAAAATAGGAGAGGCAATTGGTTGGTTTTCCCCTTCATCGCTTGAGCAGGTAAGTAAAGAGTCAGGATGCTATGTTGCAGTTATAGGATCTTTGATTAGGCTGCATTTGGAGGGATTTTTGTCATAACAAAACTACTCTCCATTACAGCTAGCAATGGAGGCCAACGCACCGATAGGAAACAGACGGGCTTTACCCAGAATGCTGCCATAATTATAGCATGTTATTGTCTATGAGGAGGATGTTGGAGAAATCTGGTTTTCCCCTTTTTCTTCCTCCCCCCCTTTCTCTCTGGGTTGTAAGGGCACAGACGTAATTAAATACTATTATGAGGCATCGATAGAGTAGCCATCAGAATGGTTTCCCTCCCTTTCCCCCCATGATTGAAATGTCAAAAAAACCATGAGAGAATGGTATGGAACGGTGGGATGAGCAAAGTTTAAAAAGGAGATCAAAGCTTGCCAGATGAGGTGGCTGATGGCTTGGGATTTATCCCACCATTTTAAGAATCAGTTATACAGGACAACATGGTTAGGGACATAGAGGGGACATGGGTCACATGCTTGCAGGTGGGGACGGTGTATGTTGGGACATGTATGGGTCCGTTGTTTTCAAGTTTGTGGGCTGAAGGGACTGTTTTTCCCCCCCCCCATGCTGTATCAACTCTATGACTAGTGTAGCAGGGACATGTAGAACCTCTCCGGTGTGGGCAAAGTTGAGGCCTGAAGAGCCTGTGTCTCCCATGCTGTATCACGCTCTATACTTTAAGTGTATGCTGGGTCATGTTAAGCCGGAGTGGGCAAGTTGGCTGTAGGGCCCTGGTTTCCCACACTTGTATCATACTATGACTAGTGTAGCTGGGACCATTGTGTGGCCAGTGTGGGTTGTCAAGTTGGGGGCTTGAAGGCACTGCTTTACCGTCCCCCTCCCTCCCTTTTCCCACGCTTAACAACTCTAGATGAACTGCTAGGTCAACGCATCTCCCCTTTAAGCAATTATGCCAGCTACTCCTCAAGAACACCGTGCACTTTCCTTGTTCATGTTTTTTTTCATATATTATTGCCCCTTGACTCACAACGAAGGGACTTTCTCTCCCCCCCCAAACAGATTACCGAACTCCTCAAACCCTCCCTCCGTGCCAAACACTTGACTCTGCTCTGTCCCCACCCTAACACGCCCTAGCTCTCCTCTCCCTCTACCATAACTTTCAAACACCACCTCCCCCCGCACTATCACCTCCTCTCTCACTCCTTACTACCCCCCACGGCGCTGTCTCTCTTTGACAGTAATTTTAAAAAAACATTTTTGGTACAACAAAACAAATCACACAAACACATAGTTTAAGCTTGCCATTAAGTTAGACAATGTACATTGTGGTCCCATGGGGGCCTGTTCCTGTGCCTCCTACTGTTCTTGTTCTAGTTCCAGTTGCTTTTTAATATTTTTTTTTTTGGTTTAGGGCACATGGTAACGCAGAACTGGAGTTCCATGTTACCCATGGATTATAATGGTAATCCAGAGGCCAGTTTAATATATTTGGCATCATTTGCGGATATGTGGGCCAAATACCTGTTCCTGTTCTGTCCCTGTTCTACGTGTCATACACCTCTACTCCCCCAACACATGATTAAGCTGGAGCTTGCAAGACACCTGCGTTCCACTGGCAAAAAAAAAACCCTGACCCCCATCCTCCAGGTCGATTCTCTGCTTCCCTAGGGTTATCCTGAGTTGTGTCCCCCCGGGCGTTGGATCTTGGAGAAAGGGGGAGGGCAACGGAGGGTGAGGAAAGTAAAAAACACACTAAATAAGCACATCAGGAGGGAAGTCCCATTCTTCAGATGGGACGAGTCAGCAATCCTTGCTACACCAAGCTCACAGATCACACAACTTGCCCTTGAACTTACAAACAAACACTCCTCAATCATGGCCCAGCCATTCCTCTTCAAAATTCACTTCCTTGACTCCCCCTCCTTCCCTCACCACACCTCATCCCCCACCTCAACTACCCCAATACCTCGGATTCCACATCTCCACAATAGGTCCACACCCACCCACGCTTCCTACACCTCCCTCTCCCCCCCCCCCCCGCCCCGTCTCTCCCACCCCGCCAAACACCCTCCTGCAACTCCTCCCTCTCCTCTTCCCCTGACCCTCTTCCCCCCCCCTCTGGCCCTGACCACCTCGTCTCCTCAGCCCCCACCCCCACGCTCTCTTTTTTAATAAATACACTATAATTATAAATAAAATTAAAACAAACCCCCCCCACCATGCACTCTTTCCTCCGCACCCTGTGCATCCATTGAACCAACACAACCCGCCCACCGCCCTGCGCTCTCGAGCCTCCCCGCCTCTCATGGGCCCATGACCTCTCCCCGCCCACACCCCACAGTTCCCCGCTCTCTCCCTCCACCATCCCACATTTCCCCTCCTCCCCATTCCCATTAAACCCCTGCCCCCCTTTCCAAAACTACCCCTCCCCCCACAACCACTCTCCCTTATACCTACTGCTCAGTCTCTCCCACCACCCTACACTCCATCCTGCCGCTGCAACCCACACTCTCCCGTCCTCTGCCCCCAACCCATACTCTCCTTCCCCCCCCCCTCCCCACTCAAACCTTTTTTTTTTCCTTTTCCACCAAACCCCAACCCCACACTCCTGATTCCACACCCTCCTCCTCCCCTACTTCTCCACCCCCCCTCTCCCCCCACTGTCCCTCCCCCCAACAACCCTTCCCTCCATACCTGAGCTTGTACCTGGTTCTGGGACGGTGGACCAAAAATTCCTCCCTGGGGTTGGGCTGTTGTTTCCTCCTGGGGTTTGCCCCAGTTGGTACGAGTGTGGATCTGTAATAAATGTGGAACAAACAGTGGGTGTAGTGGGGGGGAATTAACCAGCATCTCTGTGGGATGAAAGGAGACTGAAGTACAATGGTGACAAACAGAATCTGGTGACAAACTTAATTTCCAGGGTGCCCTTTTCCGGCATGCACCGGTGTATCCTTGACCCCCCCTCCCACCTTGTATTGCCCCATCCCCTTCCCCCACTTCCTTGTCTCCCCTCACTCAACTCACTCCTAATCCCACTTTTAAAACACCAAAACTCCCCCAAATCACCACAAACAACCCTCCACTCCCACCCCCCCCCCTCGCTCAAACGCTTCCTTCCTCCCCCCACCCACCCCGCTCCCGCTTGCATCTGTTTTTGTGTTCTTCTTCCATTTATGACCCCGCTCATTCTTTTCTATTTCCTCGGTTTGGCTCATTTCTCCGCTATTCCTATTTTTTCCTTCCCACCAATCCCCACCCACCCCCCCCCCTTCCCTCCCCCACCCATCCTCACCACGCCCCCTCCTATCCTCCCCACCACCCTCTATTCCTCCCCCTCAATCCTCCTCCCAAAAACCCCCCCCCTCATTCCTCCCCTACCCCCCCCCTCCAATCTTCCCCCCACCCCCACTCTTTCCCTCCTCCCCACACCACCCTCTATCCCCACACCTCCCCCCCAAACCAATCTCCATCCAGCCTCGTCCCTCTCGCTCCACTTCAAACCCCACCCAACCCACCCCGTTTGCAAGCTCTCCTCATCCCCAGCCCTCAACCCCTCCTCTCCCCAAACCTCCAACCCCCCCTCTCCTCTCCCTCCCCCCCCCCAACCCATCCCCATCCTCCCTCCGCAAACCCCCACCCACACTCTAAAATAACTAAACTACCTATCTAACTCTAAAAACCACCCCACCCCCCCCCCGCCTTATCAGATTCCCTTCCCCCCCGCACCAGGACCCCCCCCCCCCACTTCTTCTCCTGCTATCTCCCCGCTCCAGAACCCGCCCACTCACTCCATACCCCCCCTCCCCACTACAAACCCACTCCACCCACCCCCCGCCTCCCCCACTACCCACCCCCCCCCCCTCCCCACTACTATAACTACCTTCCCCACCCCACTATAGACCCCTCCCCCCATTCCCTCCCCAGACTGTACCCAACGGCACCGCCACATTCCCACAATGGTGTCCTCCCCATCTCGCAATCCCCTCCATCTCCCAACAGATATTTCCCACCTCACACCCCCTCCTCACCACCACTTTCCCAGACCCTCCCACCCCCGCTGTGCTTCCCTCCCACCACAACCTTGTCCCCCCTGCACCCACCCCCCCCGCTCCACAAACCCTCGTCCTCCCACATAATAAAGAACTTCTCCCGTCACCCCCCCATTCCAGACCCCCCCACCCCCCATATTCGCCCTTCCCCCCTCCCCTCCACTTCCACTCTCCACAATCCAACAACACAAACCCCCATCCACCCTTGTCCCAACGAACCCCCAACGCCCCATCCCCTCCTATACCTGAGCCTTGTACCTTGTTCTAGGAACTGTGGACATATCCTATATCCCTCCGGGGTTGGGGCATTTGTTTTCCTGTAATAAAGCGAGACAGACAAATAAATACCCAGCGCTCCTTTCCCCCCAAGGACGCATGGTGGCACAGGCAGTGCAGTTCTGTCTTAAGGGCCTGTCCCCACTCTAGGCCAAGCCTATTCAGCGACTTGCCGTGACGGTCAAGTTGCTGTTAGTTGCCTTATAAGCTGGCAACTCTAATGGCGACTGTCGAGTGAACAACAACGCACTACACCACCTCACCACCCTTATGCAGGCGGGGACAGGGGCAAAGCTGGTGAGCGCTGTCTGGTGAAATTTCCACACATCACGGTGGTAAAACCAATGTGAACAGACACACACTGCGATGGAACTGAAGAGTACGCGCTGTCATTAAGACGGTGGAAGCACAGTGTACGTCAGAGTCCTTTACTAGAGGGGGGAGGGGCAGTAGTAGGGGGGAGAATGGAATGGGGATACAACATTTAAGAAGCCAGAGTACATGGTTGTGAAGTTTGGGGCCGGAACATTTAACATTACCGGTTGGTTATTATCCTTGGTTCAGAAAACTACTTGCTTACCTTTTTTATTTTTTTTTTATTTTTATTTTTTTTTCCCTAATGAGGGAGCCAAAGAGCCAAGCCCCACTATGACCCACCTAGGGGGCGACCCCCACCAACGGAAACAAGGAATCCTCGCTATTCTCCAAGGCGTTTTCATGCTGGTTGCCGCTAATTTTTCAACATGTTAAAATTCAAACGTCGACCATAAAGAGCAGTGGACTTTTCCCAGAATGCGGGAAACGATCATGAAGGTGACTCCCCCCGGCAACCACCCTGCAACAAGTGGAGACGCTGGACTTATAGGGGAGCAGGGCCCAATTTGGGAACAATTATGGTGACCCCATGCTCCCAACCAAGGGCAGTAGAAATCATAGAAAAAACAAAAAGTCCTAAAAATAACTACTTTATAATCCTCTATGGAAGAATGGAAGGGAATCAAAATGTGTTGTTAAAAAAAAGTGCCCTGCGATTAAAGTACCAAAAACAGACTAAGCTACTTTTTAATATAAAAATGTGCAACACATGTAAGCCCCTTCAATTAACAAACATAGAAAATGTATGGATCACCTCTGAAAAAGTATATAGTTAACAATATCAAACTTGTTTTATTGACCTGTGAAAATGAAAACAAAATAATTAACATAATTTCTGGAAAAACCAACAAACCAATAACTAAGGGAAAAAACAAAACCAGTCCCAACATTAAATCCTAAACTCATTATATGAGTGGTGTGTGTGTAAGTGGGTTAGTTGTCAGTGTATTTATGTGTGTGTGTGAGTTTGTGTGTGTTGGTGTGTGTGTGTGTGTGTGTGTGTGTGTGTGTGTGTGTGGTGTGTGTGTGTGTGAGTGGCAGTGATGGAACTGATGGTGGGGGGGGGGGTGGGGGGGGGTGGGGGGGGGTGGGGGGGGGGTGGGGGGGTGTGGTGGGGGGGGGGGGGGGTGGTACGCATTATTATTCAGACTGAGTCCAACGGCAAAGAGAACTAGAGATATGGACGGTCTATTTCGCATCCCTCCATAGGATGCTGCCTCAAACCCCCCACCGCTGAGTTTTTTTCAGCAATTTTTTGTCTATAACCGCAAACCGTCAATGGATTCCAGAATTGGCCGAAGAGAATGAGATAGTGAGCAAGTAGAGAAACAGAGCGAGAGCGAGGCGAGGGAAGTGCGGAAGGACAGAGACAACAACGTTGTTTGGTAGGTAAATTTAATGACTAACCTCTGCAGCAGAACACCAAGAAGAACACCCCTCAATCATGAGGTGGATTTCAGAAATTCTCAATGTGTCATCAAGCATCGATCTACATTCCTCAGTAAATGTAATTATGTTTTTGAAAACAAGAATTAATGACTCAGCGTGAATTGTATTCAAAGGAACGCAGCGTCATTATACTTGTTCAAACACAAATACCAGTTTTACTGAGGTATGGTGGATCGAAGGCATTGATGACACATATAAAACTACTTGTAATACTACATCTGTTATCAAATTCTACAGTAGTAGTTAACGAATCGTTTTGTGTCTGATGCTGTGCAGCGGTTGTTATCCATGTTCATTTTGTAAAGAAAGTTCTTCCATTATGCGAAATGTTTTTTCCCTTTAAATCTTTATTTAACAAAGCAATTTGTATTTTTCCTACGAAATACTGAAAATTAGCGCAAGGGCGTCCCCCTTAGGGGGCGCGCGCCCAATTGGGAGAAAATCGGTCCAATCGGCTTAAGACCGGGGCCCTGACGCCCAGAGTCACCTGCAGTCGCCTCAGTGGCCGCCAGAGATCCTGCGATCCTGCTGTCAGCACGGAGTTTGTACATTCCTCCCACGTGACGCCCAGCGTGGGGTTTCCTAATGGATCGCCCCCGTTTTACCCCCCCACACTCAAATCTACAGGGGTTGAATAGGTATATATTAACCCATATAACTATAACCATAAAAAACCATATAACAATTACAGCACGGAAAACAGGCCCTCTCGGCCCTTCCAGTCCGTCCGACCATTGTTTTCCCCTAGTCTCCCTATCTACCTTCACTCAGACCATACACCCCCTCCAGACCCTACACTCGTCCATATACCATATCCCACTTTACTCCTTTAAATTTTAAAAATCGATCCCTTCCTCCACCACTTTAAGCTGGACGCTTGATTCCACACAAGCCACCACCACCTCTTCTGAGTAAAAAAGGTTCCCCCTTCGCGTTAACCCCCAAAACCCCCTTCTGTCCCATAATTCTCATGTCATGCCCTCTGTTTGAAAACTTTCCCTACCCTCATGGAAAAACGTATCCACGTCAACTCTGTCTATCATCCCTTACATTCTTTTTAAAGAACTCAATCCAAGAATCAAGTCCCCAAGTCCCCCCCTTTAAAACCTTCTGCGCTCCCAAAGAATAAAAGACCTAACTTGTTCCAACCTTTCTCTTTAAGACCTAACTATGTTTTCAACAAATTTGTTCAACCTTTCTTTCTATCTGCTTGGTAAAACACTAGAAAATTGTCCCAAATATGCGGGAATTGCTGCTAGGTACGGGATTCGATGGGCTGAGGGGGCCTGTTTCCCCGAGCTGACCTCTAAAAAACTAAAACTAAAATTCCCTCTCCACCGACTCCAGCCTCCCCACCCCCATCTCACATTACTCTCCCTCCTTCCCTTTGCCTTCACCACACCCTTGAACCTCACACACCCCTCCCTCCCTCACCCTGTGCTTCAATATCCTTCCCCACCCCACACATCTACAAAGGGGACTATGAAAGGCATGAGAGGGGAGCTGGGGCCAAGGTAGACTGGTAAAGGGATTCCTCGCAGAAAATATGACTGTGGAAACAGCAATGGCATGAATTTCTTGGCATAATAATCTTCCCCATCCGGAAGACACAGGTTAATTTCATTTCAAAAAGGAAGAAAGATTTCTAAGGGGAGTAGGATGCAACCGTGCTGACAAGAACGTTAGGGATACAGAATAAAAAACTATCAAAATAGAAGTATAACAGCAAAGAGTAAGGCCAGAAGCCAAGGAAATTGGGAAAAACTTTCCATAAGACACACAGAAGGAAAACAAAAAAAAAGGGCAATAGACGGATACTGGCTAAAAGGTGAAAGTAACGAAAAGAAGCAGGCCAGAATATAAATAAGACAGTAAAAGCTTCTTCTTTAGATATGTAAAGGGGAAAAGAGGTATCAAAAGTCACACACACACGTGGGTCCCTGAAGGCAGACGTGGGTGAAATTATTAAGGGCCAACAAAGAAATTGGCATAAGAGGTTGAATAGGTTCTTTCTTTTTTTCTGTTCTTTTCTTCGGATCTGTCTGCACCAAGGAAGACACAAACAGATCTCCTATATGCAACTGGAGACAGAGGGAACTGAAAGACATTTTCATAATGAGAAATATAATGGGTAAGGCTAAATGGGACTGAAGGATGGAACAAAACCCCTGGGCCTGATGTTCTGCATCTCCCAGGTCCTCAGGGAGGTGGCTTTCAGGTAAATAGAGCCCATCGTTCAATAGATTCAGGATCATAGTTTTCCTGTGGATTTTGAGGAAAGCTAAATGTTCTCCCCGCACTTTTTTTCAAGAAGAACGAGAGAGACAACCGGGGATTACATGACCCGTTAGCCCTCCTTTTTCGCGGTTTTCGTCGAGGTGAAAGGAGCTGGAGTTCAAATGTATTAAAGAGGTAATAATGGGGCATTATGATATCTGTAAAAGGATTAGTCTCCAATTCAACAATGGATTTATTTGAAAGGAAATCATTCTTGACAAATCTGCTGGAGTGTTTTTTGAGGATGTGACAAAGTAAAATGGAAGAAGGGGGCGGCCAGTGGAAGTAGTGTATCTCTAGACTTTCCGAAAGCCTTTGAGAATAAGGTCCCCGGAGGGAGACTGGTGACTAAAATTAGGAGCACATGGATTGGTGGTTAGGTGTTTGGACATGGATAGAAAATTGTTAGCAGAGAGTAAGAGTGAGTGGGGTCCTTTTTCAGAATGCAGGCAGTGGCGTGTGGAGTGCCGCAGGCTCGGGTGTTGGGGCTTGCAAAACTGTTTTACCAAATATATACTTAATGATTTTTGAAGAGGGAATTTAAGGAGCAGTAAACTACAGCATGTTTGCGGATGACAACAAAGCTGGGGGTGCAGTGTTACCTGTGAAAGGTATGTTAGAGGTTGCAGGTGGACCTGGAACAGCTTGGTGAGTGGACAGATGGGCAGTATCTATATTACTAAAAGTCCTGATCTTGGACCCCCCCTTTTTTTTGGCTCGCTGCGCTGTGATTTTTTTCTTCCCCCGAGAGAAAACGCGCGCCACCATGGCCATCATTTTTGGCCAGCTTCGCTCAGAGCACGCCCTTGCTCCATCTTTTTTACTCTTCCTGGACCCAATGATTTTAAAAAACCCATCCGATGAAAAATCTGAGAGATATTAATGTTTTTTTTTTTTTGAAATCCCCATATCTCTCCCTGCTGGCCCCTAGCCCCCGGCTGGAGGGGAGGGGGATGTGGACTAATAATACCAGTTAAGGTGGTGTCTGCCTTCACTCAGTTCCTTTGGCAAGATGGTGCACCAAAATTCACGTCGCTCTGAATCGCAACTGAACCCATGACGACTCAAACTGGTAGTGCCTCTGAATGTGTGTTTGAAAATGAAAATATGGTGGTTTGAAAAAGGCAACTGCCTGCGAAATGTTTTGAAATGGGTGCTTTGAGGCTGAAGTTAAAGGGGGCACTAACTGCAAATGGTGGGCTTGGGTGCGTTTGGGGCAAAATCCTGTTTGCAGTAAATATGATTATAAGATTAAAACCGCTACCACTTAGAACTACAACCCGTCTGATTATTTTTGGCCATCCTTAAACAAATTACTCAGTCCCCCCTCCGCTCATGCAGGTGCAGAGGATTTTTTCTTCTTCTTTTTCTTTCCCATCAATGAAAAATTAAAGGAGTTATTAGTGTTTAAAACATGTTTGATATGAGGGCTCTCTCTCCCCTGTAAATCACGCCATGAAGGCCACCCCTATTTCGTTGGGAGTGGGAGTGATTAATAAAAAACCCCCAGATGTGTGGGGTGTGGATCAGTCTTTTGCAGGATGGGGGAGGAAGAGGTTTTAAATGGTGGTTTCACCACCCCTGCATGAAATGGTAGAAACTAGCATTTGAAAGTGGTGGCCTTGCACTCTCTGCCTTAAAAGGTATGAAACTGCACTTAATATGGTTCCCATTGCAACCCTGGCTTGGAAGTTGTAGGAAACTGGCTACTTGAGTTTTGGTGGCCCTTGCACCCTGCTGAAAAGAGTGGTAGGAAACTACCCTAGAATTTTGAGGACTTTGCAACCCTGCTCGGAAGTAGTAAGGAAAACTGGTCCTTTAATTTGGTGCGGCCGTTACAATTATACAACCACCCTGCATGAAATGGATTTCAAGTAATAGTCCACTGAGCAAAAAAACTGCTCAACCCCCCCATCTGTGAGTGAGTGAGCTGTGCCAGCAACATCAGGCTTGAAGGGACGAGCTGCCACCCGCCAAAGAAAACCCATACCAGTGCTCCAGAAAGCCCCCCCACTGGTGGCCACCAATTTGGACATTGTTGAGAGGTGGAATATTGCATTGGGGGACCATCCGCCCTCCCGTGTGAACGTGACCCAAAACCCATTAGTCTAGTAAAAAAATAAATGTGAGGTTATTATCCCACTTTGGCGTCAAACAAACAAGGGTCAGAATATTATCTCAATGGGTTAGTTTAGGTAAGGGGGGGAGTGCAAAAAGAAGCGAGACCTGGGTGCCCTTGTACACACCAGTCACTGAAAGTTGCGTGCAGGTTACACAGCAGGCAGGAAGAAAGCTATGGAAGTTTGGCCTTCATAACAAGAGGTTTTTCATTATAGTAAGAAAAGAAAGGTTCACGCTTTCTCTGCAGTTGAATAGGGCTACCTGGTGATACCACATCTTGTGGAGTAATTGTGTACAAGTTTTGGTCTCCTAAATTTGAGGAAGGCTCCTTGTGATTGAGGCAGTATCAGCATAAGGTTCACTATATTTGGATATATATTTCCCTGGTATTTGCAGGACTGTCATATGATGGAAAGATTGAAAATACACTAGAGGCTTGTATTCACTGAGTTTTAGAAGGAATGAGGGGAAATCTTATAGATAGAAAACATAAACAATTATAAAAAAGCACTGGACAAACTAAATGCAGGAACAATGTTCCCAATGTGGCCGAGTCCAAACCCAGGGGGCACAGTCTTATAATTAAGGTGATGGTCATTTTTTTTTATAAGATCTGAGTGAGAAAAAACCTTTTTATCAACCCATAGATTGGGGTTGTGGAAAAAAATAAACATAGAAAATAGTGAGGAGTAATGCCATTCGGAGCCTAGCACCCCCCGCACATTCAATATGATGCAATGGCTGATCATTTCAAACTCAGTATTCCTGTACCCCCCCCCCCTTCCTTTCCTCTTCATACCGAATTACTCCCTTTAAGAGGCCACATCTAAACCCTCCCCTTCACATCTAGCCAAAAACTAGGCCACAACTACCTCCTGTGGCATAAGGAATATTCCCGAGACTTCACCGAGCGTCTCCTGTGAAATTTTTTTTCCTCACAAAAAACTTCAACTTTCACCACATATTTGAAGAGACACAAAACTTGAAAATATAGTATACTATTAAAATAAAATCAAAATATTAAAAACAAAGGTCATTTTTTTTAAAAAACAAAAAGTAAAATTGAGAACTTAAAGCATAGAAGTCTTGATTATAACAAATGAATTTGTTGATGAGAGGCGCCAACAACCCCAGGCCAACAACCCCAACGACTGGTTACGCTTCATCTTGCTGCTGAAATCCACATCGGGAAAAAAAAGGTGAATGATGCCTTAAAACAACAACCTGAGCAATCTCCACTGTTCAAGAACAGCCTCCCCAGCCACTTAAACCAGTCATCTAGAAAGCTACTGCACAAACACAACCTCAGCAAAAAACCATGATGTACCTCGTCGACCGTGACTTTGGTTTCACTACAGACTTTGGTGTTTTTTTCACTATTTTAACAGTTACCACCATAGTGTTTGTGGTTATTAATTTTCAGTTGTTTTTATTATTGGTTTCTATTTTTATCTTTAGTGCTGTAGAGATCTGGATCACATTTCAACTCTGATCTTTGCTAAAGTAACAACAGTGCAAATCAGTTGTACATAAATACTTTGTACAATCCTAACCTTTTTTCATTCATCACACCATCCTGGACTCCCAACCCACAACTCTCGTCTCCGGAATCGGCGTCACATTGCCGTAAACAGAAACAACAAGCAAGAGTCCATCTTCCGACAGGAGGGAAAGATTAGTGACTGGGGTCTAAACATCCTCCGCTCTGCAAAGATATTGGTCCATCCCAGGAAACCCAGTTCCCTTGCCCTTTCCAAAGTCTCTCATATATTTTTTCCTTCCTGCAGAATATTACTTTCCCTTTCTCTGTCTTCTTCCCTTTCCCACCTCAACCAAACCCCAAACCGCCAGGGTTCCCAACATCCCCCTCCACTCCGTGCTGGGGGACAACTACCGCACCAATGGCTAACATGCACATCAGGCACACATAGGGAGGAGGGTGAAATGGAACAAAGCTGCCCAGCAAGAGCAGGTGATTTGAGGCTTGGGACAATCCAACGTTAGACAGGTACATGGAGATTGACAGGATACGGAGGGATATGGACCCAAGCACATGCAGGTGGGAAAGTGTAGCTGGGACAATGTTTGGCAGTTTGTGGGCCGAAAGGGGCCTATTTTTCACACTGTATCAACTCTAAGACTAGAGTAAGCTTGGACATGGTTGGCCCCTGGTGTGGGCCAGGTTGGGGCTTGCAAGGGGGCCTATTTCATCACACTGTATCACTCCAATAACTAGTGAAGCTTAAAGTTGGCCCGTGGTTTGGGCATAAGTTGGGCCGACGTGCCTGTTTTGTTTCCACGCTGAATCACTCTATGGACACTCGATGTATGCACTTCCCCCATCTACCTCACTCCCTGTTCCACATGAGGCTGATACTATCAATCTAACACGAACCACGCCTTGTTCTTTTCAGGGTTACTTAATATATAACAGTAGGTTGGCCATTCCTCCTCGGGCCCATCATGATCAACTAGCCTTCAGGAAAGTGACCCCTTCAAAACAACTCACCCTCTGCCAGGGTGCCCCCCCTTCTCCTATTTTCCCTGTGCACAGCCACTGCAAACGTATTCCCTCTCACATGAACTGCGAACCTTGCTTTGAATCTTTTGCCGACTTCCATCACATATTTTGGATGCGGAGCACCAGGGGTAACCAGGACAAGCCAGGACATACCATGAATTCACCAAACAAAGACTGCGCCCGATGTCAGGATCGAATTGGCTCCTCGGAGATGCAAACATCAGCAAGCACTAACTGCGTCCATATTCTACACCTCACTTACTAGCGTGCGATCAGTTTACCTGCTACATCTGTTCCAAACCACCTTCCACCAGATGTCCATCATTCCATCCATCGTCTGCTGCAACCAAGTTCCATGACAACAAGAGTTCCTCCAGGGCTGATCCAGGACGGTGTGTGGGTTACACCGGGGTGATCACTGGCTGTGGGGAGTCTGCGGCTGAGTTACCGAAGGATGATAGAGAGAGTGCAGAGGAGATTTACTATGAATGTTGACTGGGTTCCAGCAACTAAGTTACAGAAAAAGGTTGAACAAGTTGGGTCTTTATTTCTTTGGAGTGCAGAAGTTAAAGGGGGAACTTGATTGAGGTATTCGAAAATGATGAAAGGGATAGACATAGTTGACGTGATAAGCTTTTTCACTTTCCATTGAGGGTAGGGGAAGATTCAAAACAAGAGGGCATGACATGAGAATTAAGGGACAGAAGTTTCTAAGGGGTAACCGCGAGGGGGTAACTTCTTTACCTCTCAGTAGTGTGGTGGCTGTGTGGGAATGAGCTTCCCTCCAGCAGAAGTGGTGGAGCAGGATCAATTTTAAATAAACATTTAAAAAGTAAAGTGATAGGTATATGGGAAGGGAATGAGGGAGGGGTATGGTCTGAGTGCAGGTAGATGGGACTCGGGGTAAACAAATGGTCGGCATGGACTGGAAGGGCCGAGAGGGCCCTGTTTCCCCCCGTGCTGTAATTGTTTAAATGGTTAATGATGAATCAATGTTAAAGTAACAAAACCCAGCAAAGTTCACTCAGACTGTGTTTCCCCCAACCACATCACAACACACAACCCCCAGGAAACCCAGCAGTCAAACCCTCTGAGTTATGAGAGTCAGTGATAGAGATAAACAGAAACAAATCCTAACAACTATCATATCCTTGGTTTAGGTTAGTTTTGGTATTGTCACGTAATATTTAATTCCAGCCTTTTGACCATCTGGACTAATAACAAACGACTACTTACTAAATAGGTCCAATCCTCCTGTGCCTTACCTATTCATGTACCTGTGTAAATTCATCTTAATGTACCGTGATTGGTTCTGATTTATCATACTAAACCACCACCCTCTCCTGGACGCACATTCATCCGTTCTCTGTGTGGAAGAACTTTCTCCTTGGATCACCAAGCATATAACAAGTTATTACCCACTAACCAGTAGAAAAAAAGGTCACCCAAATGAAACACACAAATGATTCCTCCATCTCGCTTTTCCCATTCCCCCCCACTGTCCTTCCACAATATTATAAAAAGGGGAACCCGGGAGACCAATGGGCTCATCTTGATCATGCCAACTCCTGGTGCAGGAACCCCATCATTTACCATTCCTCCCTCATTATTCCCTTCAAGTAGCCCTACAAACTGTGTCACACAAGCTTTCAATTCTCTTTTTACCGAGCCTAGATCATACTGTGTGGAAAACAGGCTCTTCAAGCAGCCAAACTGCCCCACATCGGCCAACATGTCCCAGATACACTAGTCCCACCCTGCTTGCTTTTTTTTTTTTTTTGTAGTTTTGGTTTTGGCCCATAGATCATGTCAATTTAATATATAATTACTTAATATAAATCTTTACATGACATAGGTAAAAAAAGAGAAGAGATCCTGAAAGATAATTTAGGGTGTTAGTAAAGACGTTAAAGGAAAAGAACACAAACATAACAATCTCAGGATTACTTTTTTTTGGCCATGTAACATTGAGAATAGATGGAGCAAGGTGGAGGATAAATGCCTGGCTGAAGTTGGACAGTTGCAGAGGGCAGAGATTCAAATTTCTGGATTAATGGAACCTCTATTTTTTGGGAAGGAATGACCTGTATAAAAAAGGACGGTTGCACTTGAAAAAAAAAAACCCGAGGGGGACCAGTATCCCACCTGGCAGGGAAATTTGCAAAGTATACTGGGGGGGGGACGTTAAACTAGAACGGTTGAGGGTGAAGGGACTCAAATAGAGAATTCCAGTAGACAGGGTCTGAGGGCAGGAGGCAGAGAAGGGAAGCACAGATCCAACATGTAGGGAAAAGGAAAGAAAAAAAATAATAAACAGAAATAAGAGGTGGTGGGTTTCCAGGCAAAAATCAAGGGCCTTTACTTGTCAACAAATTGTATAAAGGAGTAAGAGTGTTGTAAAAACAAGAAAGCCTGAAGGCTTTGTGTCTCAATGCAAGGTGGACGAGTTAATGTGGCAGATAGCTATTAATTTACTATGCTATATCACGGAGACATGGCTCCAGGGGGACCAAGACTAGGCTGAAACATCCTGGGTTATTCAATATCAGGAGGGATAGACAGAAAGGAAAGGGAGGTGGGTAGCGTTGTGCTGGTGAGAGAGAGCTTAATGCAATTAGAAAGGAAGGATCAATAGCTTGGAGGATGTGGAATCGATATGGGTACAGCTGCGAAAAACACTAAGGGGCAAAAACGCTAGTGGGAGTTGTGTACAGGCCACACCTGACAGTAGTGGAGTTGGGATGGCATTCAAACAGGAAATTAGAAATGCGTGCAACAAGGGTAAAACAGTTGATAAAATGGGTGACTTCAATCTACATATAGATTGGGTGAATCAAATGGGCAGGGTGCTGAGGAAGAGGATTTCTTGGAAATGTATGCGGGATAATTTTCTAAACAATCATATAGATGGAACCAACGAGAGCAGGTTATTTCTAGACTGTATATTGAGTAATGAGAAAGGGTTAGTTTAGCAGTCTTGTGTATGTGGCCCCTTGGGCAAGAGTGACCATAATAATGTTGAGTTTCTTCATTAGGATGGAGAGTGACATAATTAAGTCAGAAACAAGGGTTTTTCTGAACTTAAACATAGGTAACTTTGAAGGTATGAGATGTGAATTGGGCCAGATTAGACTGGCAAGTGATTCTTAAAAGGTTGACAGTGATGTGCAATGGAAGGTATGATAAGACTGCATGGATGAACTACAACAATTGTTCATCCCAGTTTGGCAAAAGAATAAATCAGGAAGGTTGTGCATACCATGGAGTAACAAGGGAAATCAGGATAGTATAAAAACAAAAGAAAAGAGATTAGTTAAAACAAATGTAGGTCCCTTGCAGTCAGAAACAGTGTGAATTGATCATGGGGAACAAGGACATGGCAGACCAATTGAATAAACTACTTTTAGGTTTCTATCTTCACTAAGGAATGACATAAATAATCTGCCGAAATAGCAGGGACCGGGGTCAAATAAGGTGGAGGAACTGACCGTGAAATCCAGTTTAGGAGCCGGGAAGTGATGGTTGGGTAAATTGAATGGATTAAAGGCCGATAAATCCCCAGGGCCAGATAGTCGCATCCCAAGTACTCAAGGAAGTAGCCACAGAAATAGTGGATGCATTAGTGATATTTTTTTTCAAAAACTGTTTAGATTCTGGAGTAGTTCCTGAGGATTGGAGGGTAGCTAATCGTAACCCCACTTTTTAAAAAAGAGGGAGAGAGAAAACGGGGAATTACAGACCAGTTAGTCGAACATCGGTAGTGGGGAAACTGCTAGAGTCAGTTATTAAAGAAGGGATAGCAGTACATTTGGAAAGTGGTGAAATCATTAGACCAAAGTCAGCATGGGATTTACGAAAAAATCATGTCTGACGAATCTATAGAATTTTTTGAGGATGTAACTAGCAGAGTGGATAAGGGAGAACCAGTGGATGTGTTATATCTAGACTTTCAGAAGGCTTTCGACAAGGTCCCAAATAAGAGATTAGTATACAAACTTAAAGCACATGGTATTGGGGGTTCAGTATTGATATGGATAGAGAACTGGCTGCAGACAGGAAGCAAAGGGTAGGAGTAAACGGGTCCTTTTCAGAATGGCAGGCAGTGACAAGTGGGGTATCGCAAGGCTCAGTGCTGGGATCACAGCTATTTACAATATATATTAATGATTTGGATGAGGGAATTGAATGCAACATCTCCACGTTTGCGGATGACATTAAGCTGTGGGGTAGTGTTTGGTGTGAGGAGGATACTAGGACGCTGCAAGGTGACTTGGATAGGCTGGGTGAGTGGGTAAATGCATGGCAGATGCAGTATAATGTGGAGAAATGTGAGGTTATCCACTTTGGTGGCAAAAACAGGAGGGTAGACTATTATCTGGCAAATTAGGAAAAAGGGAGATGCAACGAGACCTGGGTGGCATGTTACACCAATGATTGAAAGTAGGCATGCAGGTGCAGCAGGCAGTGAAGAAAGCAAATGGTATGTTAGCATTCATAGCGATAGGATTTGAGTATAGGAGCAGGGAGGTTCTACTGCAGTTGTATAGGGTTTTGGTGAGACCACACCTGGAGTATTGCGTACAGTTTTGGTTTCTAAATCTGAGAAAATACATTCTTGCCATAGAGGGGGTACTGAGAAGGTTCACCAGACTGATTCCTGGGATGTCAGGACTTTCATATGAGGAAAGACTGGATAGACTTATAACCATATAACAATTACAGCACGGAAACAGGCCCTCTCGGCCCTTCCAGTCCGTGCCGACCATTTATTTTCCCCTAGTCCCCATCTACCTGCACTCAGACCATACCCCATCCATTCCCGTCCATATACCTATCCATTTTACTTTTAAATGTTAAATCGATCCTGCCTCCACCACTCTGCTGGAAGCTCATTCCACACAGCCACCACTCTCTGAGAAAAGACGTACCCCCTCATGTTGCCCCTAAACTTCTGTCCCTTAATTCTTATGTCATGCCCTCTTGTTTGAATCTTCCCTACCCTAAATGGGAAAAGCTTATCCACGTCAACTCTGTCTATCCCTTTCTTTTTTTTTTACTTTAGTTTTTATTGCTTTTATGTATACACAAATAAAACACAAATATAACAACGAAACATACAACATTACAATGAAACGTACAACAGTGTAGCGGGGGTTCAGTTTACAATTAATGATGCAGTATACAGAACAATTTTCATATTAAAACATTTTCCAATAACTTACATGATTGTCTATAAAATTATACAGTGTTGATGTCTTTATTTCTATACCTAATCCATTTTTCCCATTTTCTTTTAAATTCGTCTTCTTTCACTCTTAGAGAATATGTAATTTTCTCCATGACAAATATTTCCTATACTATGTCTAACCATTGTCTAAGTCTGGGTGTGTCCACTGCAAGCCAGTTTCTTGTAATGGCCTTTCTGCCAGCTGTGAGTAGGATTGTAACCAAGTCATGGTCTTCCTTCAGCACCACTGTATTTATATTACCCAGGTATAAAATGGAACACTTCTTGCAGACTATATATCCTAATACCTCCGTTAATTCTGAATTCACTCTGTCACAAAATGGTTCTATTTTTGGGCAACTCTAGAAGATATGTGCATGGTTTGCGTCTGTTTGGCCACATTGCCTCCAGCATGTTTGCTGCCTTAGAATTTGCTTGCTTTTTATGTTAGGCGTAATAAAGAAACAAATTAAATTTTTCCAATTAAATTCTCTCCAATTCTGTGAATTGGTGGATGTCTGTAGTGTTACACACATATGATGCCATTCTTCTTCTGAGATTGTAATGTTCAATTCCTTTTCCCACTTAAAATTTTACATAAAATGTAGTTTTAAAGCTTGAACATTCCATTAAACTATGATAAAGTTTAGAAATAATCCTTAATGTTTTTTTTGATGATATGCGCTAACTATCACTTCAAGTCACTGGAATTTGTTTCTTCTAGTGCCTCCCTTTTTACCTTTTTATTGTAATAATCTCTCAGTTGGAGGTATCTAAACAAGTCTTGGTTCCGAAGTGCAAATCTATCCTTCAAATCTTGAAAACTTCTTAGGTCTCCATTTTCAATAACAGTACAAAAAGCATAATTCCTTTCTTCATCCACTCTTTAAATGTTGAGTCATACATCCCTGGTTTAAATTCATTATCCAAAGCTATCCATCTTAAAACTTTTTGCCATTTATTCAGTTTAAGTTGTCTGGTAAGCATGAACCAGGTTTTTAAAGTAAATATCGTTATTGGATCGATTATGCTCCTAATATGTCCAGGAAGCGCTTTTCTCCCAAAAGTGTATTGGATGTGGAAGTCAGGGATATCTGTCTCAATCTCTTTCCATCTAGCTATATAGCTGTCCTCACACCAATTAATTAGTGTTGAAGTTGGGCTGCATAGAAATATATCCTAAAATTTTGGAAGTGCCATTCCACCTTTGTCCCTTGGCAACTGTAAGTGTAGTGTATCGAATTCTGGCCTTCTTTCCTCCCCAAAATAAATCTAGATATTAATTTATCCCATTCCGTGAAATTGTTTTTAAATGGTACCTCTATTGGCAAGAGATTGAAACAAGTACAATAGCCTTGACAAAATATCATATTTCACCACATTTATCTTACTACTAAAATCCATTGGAGTAGGGTGGACCATCTTTTCTATATCCTTTCTTATGTTTTTTGGTTGATGTGATTATAATTGGCCCCATACAACATTGATATATTTTTTGTTAATATGTACCCCTACGTTATTTGATTGATTTTGAATCCCATTTAATATTAAAATTTTGCTTGATTTCTTCTGGAGGAGGACAATTAAATAGGAGGATCCCTTTCTTAGGATCCCTATCCCTTTCATCATTTTAAAGACCTCAATCAATCCCCCCCTTAACCTCTCTGCGCTCCAAAGAATAAAGACCTCTTGTTCAACCTTTACTCTGTAACTTAGTTGCTGGAACCCAAGCAAGATTCTCCCTCTGTACTCTCTCTATTTTGTTTGACATCCTTCCTATAATTTAGGCGACCAAAATTGTACAACCATACTCCAGAATTGGTCTTAACCAATGCCTTGTAACAATTTTAAACATTACTTCCCTACTCCTATATTCAATGCTCTGATTTATAAACGTCAGCACACCAAAAGCTTTCTTTACCACCCTATCTACATGCGATTCCACCTTCAGGGAACTATGCACAGTTATTCCTAGATCCCTCTGTTCCACATTCTTGCAATTGATGGAGTACAGCATACGTTCACAAGATTAATTCCCGGGATGGAGGGACTGTCATATGTTGAAAGAATGGAGCGACTGGGCTTGTATACTCTGGAATTTAGGATGAGAGGATATCTTATTGAAACATATAAGATTATTAAGGGATTGGACACGCTAAAGACCGAAAACATGTTCCCAATGTTGCGGCCACAGTTTAAGAATTAGGGTTAGGCCATTTAGAACGGAGATGAGGAAAAACGTTGTCACCCAGAGACCTGTGAATTTGTGGAATTCTCTGCCTCAGAAGGCAATGGAGGCCAATTCTCTGGATGCTTTCAAGAGAGAGTTAGATAGAGCTCTTCAAGATAGCAGAGTCATGGGATATGACGAGAAGGCAGGAACGGGATACTGATTGTGAATGATCAGCCATGATCATATTGAAAGGCGGTTCTGGCTCGAAGGGCCTACTCCTGCACCTATTGTTTATTGTCTAATTTGCTAGAGTTCGTTGAAGATGCATTATACAGTCAATATAAGGGAATCTGTAAATTTGGATTTTGAGAAGGCAATTTTTCAGAAGGCAAATTTTCAGAGTGTCACGTAAAAATAAGAGCTGGAGTTTTTTGGGGAACGTGTGTTAAAGGGGATGTCCCACTATACGAGTTTACCCAAGAGCTCTCCCAAGTTTAAAAAAAAAATCAAACTTGTGGTAACTACGTAGAATGTACGTAGCGGGTATGTCGGAGCTCGGGACGTCCCTTAGCGGATGCAAGGCCACCAAATTCAAGTGCAGTTTCCTACCACTTCAAGCAGGGTGCAAGGCCACCAAATTCGTGCAGTTTCATACCACTTCAAGCAGGGTGCAAGGCCACCAAATTCAAGTGCAGTTTCATACCACTTCAAGCTGGGTTCAAGGCCACCAAATTCAAGTGCAGTTTCATACCACTTTCAGCAGGGTGCAAGACCACCAAATTCAGTGCAGTTTCATACGACTTCAAGCAGGGTGCAAGGCCGTCAAATTCAAGTGCAGTTTCATTCCACTTCAAGCAGGATGAAACCACACAAAACACCAAACTCACAGTTCAGTAGACAGTAGACAACTGTATGTACAGTTGATTCACAGGTCAGACAGAGTCGTGACCTCTCCCTCCCTTAATTATAGACCTCTCTCTCTCTCTCTCTCTATATATATATATATATATATATATATAGAGAGAGAGAGAGAGAGAAAATATATAGAGAGAAATAGAGAGAGATAGAGAGTGAGAGAGAGAGAGAGAGAGAGAGAGAAAGATAGTGAGAGAGAGATAGATAGATAGAGAGATAGAGAGAGATAGAGATAAAGAGAGATGGAGAGAGAGAGATAGAGAAAGATAGAGAGGGAGATATATAGAGAGCGGGGGGAGAGAAAGAGAGAGAGCCTGTATTTCATTGGTGAGGTAGTGACCATGTTCCACGTGTATATGGAGTTTGTGAGGTTGCTGCCCCTGTATGAATATCTGAAGGAGCTGCTCCTCAAGTTCTGGTTACATTTTTGTCCCACGATCCTAGTGTTTGGGTACAAGGCAGGGAGTGGGGAGGAACAGCCTCGGCCCTGCTCCCCTCAGCTCCACCCACTCGCCTCGGCTCCGCTCCCCTCAATCCCGCTCCCCTCGGCCCCACCCGCTGGCCTTGGCCCCACCACGCCATGCCTCCCGTGGGGGCTATGGGTTAGTGGTGCAATATTGCATTGTGGAACGGTTGGGGGACCAGGCCTCCCGCGTGACAGGGACCCAATGGGGAGCGGACCCAACGGGTCTGCACTTGGTCTAGTTATTCTTATTTTTTGTTATTTTGGGCGAAGTTCACCCCTTCTGTCTCACTTTTACTTTTGTTACTATCTTCTTTTTTTTTTTGCTATTGTTTGGGCGATGTTTTGATAGTGTTTTTCAGCAAGTCAAGCAAGCTGCTGACCTTAACTGGGCTGGTGAGCACCTGGATCAGGATGGTGTGCAGGTAGACATTAGTTTATCTTGGGCATAGACACTGCGGGCCGAAGGGCCTGCTCCTTTGTACTGCTCTGAGTCAATGTCCTGCAGGCCCGAAACTGCCGTACAATAGGCGGCCATCTCCTCATCGACCAGCTGAGCGGCCGCCAGGGCGGAATAATTAATGCCCTCAGCGACTTGGAGAACTGCGTGAACTGCAGGTCATGATAAGGCGTCGGCCTCCCTGTTGTATTTGGACAACAAAACAACAGTGGAGGTGGTGTTCTCGGACACATACACCAACTGCCTCTGCGGGTTGTGATCCGTAAATGCAGTAAAAGGGTGCTCGCGGTTGAAAGCACTTTAACGGAACTGAACATCATTGAATTGCCTGCCGAAGAAGGCAATTCAATGAAGGCTGCCAGTATCCATCCACGAGCTGCTCCACCACTGCCCCAAATGCAACATCAGAAGCGTCTACCGTCAGGTCGGTCGGGGCATCCACTTGTCGGTGGACGCGCATCGTGGCCCCAACCAGTGCCTCCTTAGCGCTCTCGAAGGCCGCTGTTGCTTTGACGGACCACTCAACCTCCCTGCGATGACCAGCAATCAGGTGGAAAAGCTAATGCATGAATGCGGCAAGAAGCGGTGATAATAGGGGTCCATCCCCACGAATTCCTGTAGGCCCTAAACTGTGGTCGGACGGGAAAACCTGCGGACAGCGTCCACCCTGGCCGGCAGAGGCACCACCCCCTGTGGAGTTACGCAGTAGCCGAGGAAATCGATAGCTGTCACGCCAAAACGGCACTTGGACGAGTTGATGGACAAACCAAAATCGCTGAGGCGCTGACACAGCTGACGGAAATGAATGCAGTGCTCCTGCCGCGAGTGACTGGCCACGATTATGTCATCCAAGTACACAAATACGAAGTCCAGGCTGCGGCACACACGGTCGATAAGCCGCTGAAAGGCCTGCGCAGTGTTCTTCAAACCAAACGGCATCCGTACAAATTCAAACAGTCCAAATGGCGTTATAATGGCCGTCTTCGGGATATCGTCAGGGTGGACCGGAATTTGGTTGTACCCTTGCACGAGGTCCACCTTGAAGAACACCAACGCTCTGGCCAGATGGGCATTGAAGTCGTGAATGTGCGGTACCGGGTATCTGTCGGTGATGGTCGCATCATTCAGGTGATAGTAATCCCCACATGGGCACCAGCCCCCTGCTGCTTTAGGGATCATGTGGAGCAGTGACGCCCATGGGCTATTGGACAGACGCACAATGCCCATTGCCTCCATCAGGCGGAACCCCTCCCGAGCTAGATGAGGCTTGACTGGCGCGAGATGACGCACCCGGGCGTGCACAGGTGGGCCAGTAGTAGGAATATGGTGCTCCACTCCATGCTTGGGGGTGGAGGAGCAGAAGTGGGGTTCAAGGATGTCCGGAAAATCCGCCAGGATGCTCGCGAAAGTCGCATCCACGGGCAACAGGGGGCCATCAGGTACAGGATCTCCAATGCAGAGGAATACCGGCTCCAGCGTGACGCAGTGAATGGGCTCGAAGGAAGTCAGCACCGAGCAGCAGCAGGGAAACGACGGCAAAGACGAACTCCCACGAAAAGCAGCTGCGGCCAAAGTTGAGGGAAATGGTGCGAATAGCACGCCGTTCGCCGCGGTGAGGAGGGGGCCCCGTTTGCCCGCACAGATTTCAGCAATGGAGGGAGGCAGAACACTCACTTCCTCACCAGTGTCCACAAGGAATCGACCCCTAGTGCGGCGATCCCAGACGAAGATGCGATGAACATTGCCAGCCGCCGGAGCAATCGCTGATGACCCGGGGCCCCTTCGTTTCCCAGGAATGAACAGGGTGGGCAACATTGCCTGGCTGCAGCTCCCCAGCGACGATAGTAATAGCACCAACCACCTCTAGTGGCGTATGGTGGAACTGCAAGCAAATTTGAATGGTTTGAACGCCAGCGACCTCTGATGGTGTTGGGCGGAACTGCAGGCTGGCCGTGCTGGAAGGACGTGGAATGCCCAATGTCGGCCGAATTATGCTGCGGGGGCTGACTGGGAGCATCGGAGACGCGATGGATAGCGGCACCGACCTGCTCTGAGCCTCCAAACGCCGCGGGAAGGACGGTCAGCGCTTCCAGGTCCCACTGGCGAGACATCCACAGCTCGTCGGCCTGCTCAGCTGCCGCCTGCATGTCGGTAAAGGGTTCCCAGGCGAGGTGCAGATGGATGACGGGCGGGAGCTGCTGAAGGTAAGCAAACTTAAATAGGAAACAAGGTTAGTGGTCCCCCATTAGGGTGTGCATGTCCTCCAGGAGGGCAGACGGCCGGCGGTCGCCCAGGCCGTCCATTCGGAGAATCCGAGCTGCCCACTCAGAGTCCCCAAGTCCAAACCTCCTGATAAGGAATTACTTAAGGCCCCTATATTTGTTAGTGAACGGGGGGTTTTCAGGAAAGGCTTAACTCACCTCGCAGTCACTTGGTCAAGCGCGCTGACCACGTAAAAGTATTTTGTTTCATCCGCTGTTATCCCTCGCACAGCAAATTGTGCACTTACAAAATTCTTAAGGGGTTGGACAGGCTAGATGCAGGAAGATTGTTCCCGATGTTGGGGAAGTCCAGGACAAGGGGTCACAGCTTAAGGATAAGGGGGAAATCCTTTAAGACCGAGATGAGAAAGACTTTCTTCACACAGAGAGTGGTGAGTCTCTGGAACTCTCTGCCACAGAGGGTAGTTGAGGCCAGTTCATTGGCTATATTTAAGAGTGAGTTGGATGTGGCCCTTGGGGCTAAGGGGATCAGAGGGTATGGAGAGAAGGCAGGTACGGGATACTGAGTTGGATGATCAGCCATGATCATATTGAATGGCGGTGCAGGCTCGAAGGGCTGAATGGCCTACTCCTGCACCTAATTTCTATGTTTCTATGTTTCTATGTGCCTCTGCCTGCTGGAACCAGATGTCTTCGGTCCACAGAGTAGGAGTTTAAGTGCAACGGCATTGCTATCCATCACGACGTGTGACCAATGGCGGGGTCACCAGTTGTAGCAGCCTGGACGAGGTCAGGAAAAGGCCAGACCCCAGGCAGGTTCAAACAGTAGTCTTTAATCACACACAACCGAGGGTATTCAGGAAACCTCGTGACAGACCAACGCCCCCGTCCCTCAATCGGTGAGGGGGATGATCCAAGGAGTGGCCTACCCCCCAGGGACAGTCTCACAAAGTTCACAAGATATAGTAGAATTGGGCCATTTGCCCATTGGGTCCAATTTCATTCAATCATGGCTGAATCTACAGATTAAATATCATCTGACTTCTTCCACGTCCTCTTTCTAAAAGAGCGCCCTTTAATTCCGAGGCTATGACCTCTGGTCCAAGACTCTCCCACCAGTGAAAACATCCTATCACATGGGACTGGATGTTAAGTATCCCAACAGGGTTTGGGAGGATGCTACTAGCTAGAGACAGACAGATCAAAACCCTGGGAACAGGTGAACAAAGAAACACTGTGAAAATGGTCACATGATGAACATCTGGTGAGAACAGAGTTGCACGTAATTTAATTGCTAGGCAGTATAGCATTCTAAAGATAAGGTGGCTGGGAACGGCCATTTTGCAAAGGAACTGTTTGATGAGAATGAAAATTTTGAGAAGAAACAAAGATGTGTTTTGTTTATTCAGCACGTGGATGAGTAACAACTCAAAAGGATTGACTTTAAAATTGTGAGAGCCTTGGGTTAGAACAAAGGTTTCCCTTTAGGAGATTGAAGGAAAATTAGTATAAAAAAAGGGCGGTCTGAAACATGGGCAGCGACAACCCAGGAACAACCATCACAAGAAGGTGGGACCTGACTTCAAAGGTCATTGAAGCCAAACCCCCTACCAACAGAGTGAATCTGTCCAATTAATTCATAGATGCAATATCTGACTTTGTGATTTAGTTTAAGAAGTGATAAGTTGAAATAGTATAGTAAAGGAGAAGTTATTAGAAGTCAAGTGTTTGCATGCATGTTTTATGTTACTCGAGTGTTAATAAAGATTGTTGTAATAAACTAAATGAAACCTCGGTATAGAGTCTTGTTTGACACGTCAGTTGATACCCGATAGAGGTATCAATCCTTTCCACATTCACTCTATCTATGCCTTTCAATATTCTGTAAAGCGCAGGGCAGGCCGAACAGCTGATTGCATTCTCATTTCAATTCCATTGCCATTGCAGAGACGAACACAAGGCAGGCCGAACAGCTGATTGCATTTTCATTTCAATTACACTGCCATTGCAGTTGCAAGCACAGGGCAGGCAGAACAGCTGATTGCATTTTCATTTCACTTCCAATGCCATTGCAGTTTCAAGCGCAGTGCAGGCTGAACAGCTCATTGCATTTTAATTTCACTTCCATTGCCAATGCAGTTCAAGCACAGGGCAGGCCGAACAGCTCATTGCCTTTTAATTTAACTTCCATTGTCATTGCTGTTTCAAGCACTGGGCAGGCCAAACTGCTGATTGCATTTTCATTTCACTTCCACTGCCATTGTAATTCAAAGACAGAACAGGCCGAACAGGTGATTGCATTTTCTTTTCACTTACATTGTTGTTGTAGTTCAAGCACAGGGCAGGCTGAAGAGCACATTGCATTTTCATTTCACTTCCATTGCCATTGAAGTTTCAAGCACAGGGCAGGCCGAACAGCTCTTTGCATTTTAATTTTGGTTCCATTGCCATTGCCTATGGCAGGCCGAACCACTGATTGCATTTTCATTTCACTTCCATTGCCATTTCAGTTTGAAGCACAGGACAGACCGAACAGCTGATTGCATTTTCACTTCACTTCCATTGCCATTGCAGTTTCAAGCACAGGGCAGGCACAACAGTTCATTGCATTTTAATTTTGCCTCCATTGCCATTGCAGTTTAATGCACAGGGCAGGCCGAACAGCTCATTGCATTCTCATTTCACTTCCATTGTCATTGCTGTTTCCAGCGCAGCGCAGGCCGAACAGCTGATTGCATTTTCATTTCACTTCCATTGCCATTGTAATTTCAAGCACATGTCAGGCCCGAACAGCTGATTGGCATTTTCATTTCACTTGCATTGGCATTGCAGTATCAAGCACAGCGCTGGCTGAAAATCTGTTTGCATTTTCATTTCATTGCCATTGCCAATGCAGTTTCAAGCACAGGGCAGGCAGCACAGTTCATTGCATTTTAATTTTGCTTCCAGTGCCATTGCAGTTTCAAGCACAGGGCAGGCCGAACAACTCATTGCATTTTCATTTTGCTTCCATGCCATAGCATATTCAAGCACAGGGCAGGCCGAACAGCTGATTGCATTTTCATTTCACTTTCCATTGCCATTGCAGTTTCTAGCATTGGGCAGGCATAACAACAGCTGATTGCATTTTCATTTCATCTCCACCACAATTGGATTTTCAAAGACAAGGCATGCCGAACAGCTGATTGCATTTTCTTTTTACTTATATTGCTGTTGTAGTTTCAATCACAGGTCTGGCCGAACAGCTCATTGCATTTTCATTTCACTTCCATTGAAATTGCAGATTCAACGACAGGGCAGGCCGAATAGCTGATTACATTTTAATTTCACTTCCATTGCCAATGCAGTTTCAAGCAAACGGCAGGGGAAAGAGCCCATTGCATTCTCATTTCACCTCCATTGCTATTGCAGTTGCAAGCACAGGGCAGGCAGAAGAGCTCATTGTATTTTCAATTCACTTCCATTGCCATTTAGAGTTTCAAGCACAGGGCAGGCCGAACAGCTCATTGCATTTTCATTTTGCTTCCATTGCCATTGCATATTCAAACACATGGCAGGCCGAACAGCTGATTGCATTTTCAATTTCACTTCCATTGCCATTGCAGTTTAAAGCACAGGGCAGGCTGAACAGCTGATTTCATTCTCATTTCAATTCCATTGCCATTGCAGTTTCAAAGTGCAGCGCAGGCTGAACAGCTGATTGCATTTTCATTTCACTTCCATTGCTATTGCAGTTCAAGCACAGGGCAGGCTGAACAGCTGATTGCATTTTCATTTCACTTGCATTGCCATTGCAGTTTCAAGCACAGGGCAGGCACAACAGTTCATTACATTTTCATTTTGCCTCCATTGTCATTGCAGTTCAAGCACAGGGCAGGCCGAACAGCTCATTGCCTTTTAATTTCACTTCCATTGTCATTGCTGTTTCAAGCACCAGGCAGGCCAAACTGCTGATTGCATTTTCATTTCACTTCCACTACCATTGCATTTTCACAGACAGGGCAGGCCGAAGAGCTGATTGAATTTTAATTAACTTCCATTGCCATTGTAAATTCAAGCACATGTCAGGCCGAACAGCTGATTGCATTTAATTTCACTTGCGTTGCCTTTGCAGTATCAAGCACAGCTGCTAGCATTTTAATTTCACTTCCATTGACATTGCAGTTTAAAGCACAGGGCAGGCCGAACAGCTGCTTTCATTCTCATTTCAATTCCATTCCCATTGCAGTTTCAAGCGCAGCGCAGGCTGAACAGCTGATTGCATTTTCATTTTACTTCCATTGCTATTGCAGTTCAAGCACAGGGCAGGCCGAACAGCTGATTGCATCTTTACATTTCACTTCCATTGCCATTGCAGTTTGAAGCACAGGACAGACCGAACAGCTGATTGCATTTTCACTTCACTTCCATTGCTATTGCAGTTTCAAGCACAGGGCAGGCACAACAGTTCATTGCATTTTCATTTTGCTTCCATTGTCATTGCTGTTTCAAGCACCAGGCAGGCCGAACTGCTGATTGCATTTTCATTTCACTGCCACTACCATTGCATTTTCACAGACAGGGCAGGCCGAACAGCTGATTGAATTTTAATTCACTTCCATTGCCATTGTAAATTCAAGAACATGTCAGGCCGAACAGCTGATTGCATTTAATTTCACTTGCATTGCCATTGCAGTATCAAGCACAGTGCTGGCTGAAAACCTGTTTGCATTTTCATTTCAGTTCCATTGTCAATGCAGTTTCAAGCACAGGGCAGGCAGAACAGTTCATTGCATTTTAATTTTGCTTCCATTGCCATTGCGTTTTCAAGCACAGCGCAGGCCGAACAGCTCATTGCATTTTAAATTCACTTCCACTGTCATTGCAATTCAAAGACAGGGCAGGCCGAACAGCTGATTGCATTTTCTTTTCACTTATATTGCTGTTGTAGTTTCAATCACATGGCAGGCACAACAGTTCATTGCATTTTAATTTTGCCTCCATTGTCATTGCAGTTCAAGCACAGGGCAGGCCGAACAGCTGATTGCATTTTCATTTCACTTCCACTACCATTGCATTTTCACAGACAGGGCAGGCCGAAGAGCTGATTGAATTTTAATTCACTTCCATTGCCATTGTAAATTCAAGCACATGTCAGGCCGAACAGCTGATTGTATTTAATTTCACTTGCATTGCCATTGCAGTATCAAGCACAGCCCTGACTGAAAACCTGTTTGCATTTTAATTTCATTTCCATTGCCAATGCAGTTTCAAGCACAGAATAGACAGAACAGTTCATTGCATTTTAATTTTGCTTCCATTGCCATTGCAGTTTCAAGCACAGGGCAGGCCGAACAGCTCATTGCATTTTCATTTCACTTGCATTGCCATTGCAGTATCAAGCACAGCGCTGTATGAAAACCTGTTTCCATTTTCATTTCATTTCCATTGTCAATACAGTTTCAAGCACAGGGCAGGCAGAACAGTTCATTGCATTTTAATTTTGCTTCCATTGCCATTGCGTTTTCAAGCACAGGGCAGGCCGAACAGCTCATTGCATTTTAATTTCACTTTCACTGCCATTGCAATTCAAACACAGGGCAGGCCGAACAGCTGATTGCATTTTCTTTTCACTTACATTTCTGTTGTAGTTTCAATCACAGGGCAGGCAGAACAGTTCATCGTATTTTAATTTCACTTCCATTGGCCTGACATGTGCCATTGTAGTTTCAAGAACAAGTCAGGCCAAACAGCTGATTGCATTTTCATTTCACTTGCATTGCCATTGCAGTTTCAAGCACAGGGCAGGCCGAACGGCTCATTGCATTTTCATATCTCTTCCATGCCATAGCATATTCAAGCACAGGGCAGGCCGAACAGCTGATTGCATTTTCATTTCACTTTCCATTGCCATTGCAGTTTCTAGCACTGGGCAGGCCGAACAGCTGATTGCATTTTCATTTCACCTCCACTTCCATTGCATTTTCAAAGACAGGGCAGGCCGAACAGCTGATTGCATTTTAATTTCACTTCCATTGCCATTGTAGTTTCAAGCCCATATCAGGCCGAACAGTTATTGCATTTTCATTTCACTTCCATTTCCATTGTAGTTTCAAGCCCATGTCAGGCCGAACAGCTTATTGCATTTTCATTTCACTTGCATTGCCATTGTAGTTTCAAGCCCATGTCAGGCTGAACAGCTGATTGCATTTTCATTTCACTTCTATTGCCATTGTAGTTTCAAACACAGGGCAGTCCAAACAGCTGATTGCATTTTCATTTGACTTGCCTTGCCATTGCAGTTTGAAGCACAGGGCAGGCCAAATAGCTCATTGCATTTTCATTTCACTTACATTGCCATTGGAGTTTCAGGCACATGTCAGGCCAAACAGCTGATTGCATTTTCATTTAACTTCCATTGCCATTGCAGTTTAATGCACATGTCAGGCCGAACAGCTGATTGCATTTTCATTTCACTTCCATTGCCATTGCAGTTTGAAGCACAGCGCAGGCCGAACTGCTGATTGCATTTTCATTTCACTTCCATTGCCATTATAATTTCAAGCACATGTCAGGCCGAACAGCTGATTGCATTTTCATTTCACTTGCATTGGCATTGCAGTATCAAGCACAGCGCTGTATGAAAACCTGTTTCCATTTTCATTTCAGTTCCATTGTCAATACAGTTTCAAGCACAGGGCAGGCAGAACAGTTCATTGCATTTTAATTTTGCTTCCATTGCCATTGCAGTTTAAAGCGCAGGGCAGGCCAAACAGCTCATTGCATTTTCATTTTGCTTCCATGCCATAGCATATTCAAGCACAGGGCAGGCCGAACAGCTGATTGCATTTTCATTTCACTTTCCATTGCCATTGCAGTTTCTAGCATTGGGCAGGTATAACAGCTGATTGCATTTTCATTTCATCTCCATAAACACACCCAATATGTGCTAGTAATGTCCTGTTTGCCAGCTTTTTGACCCTCTGTGTTCCCCTCCTGCAGGAGCTGTTGCTGTGGACAGAAGGACGGGGGTCTGGAGCGGCCATTGAGTGCGGCCAGGGTGCCAGAGAGCCCCCTCCCCCCCATCTGCTCGGTGTGCGGGCTGAGCTTCGAGGGGGCTGAGCTTCGATGGAGGACCACATGACGGGGCACAACAAGGAGAAGCGTTATGAATGCGACGTGTGTGGCAAGGACTGGCGGTGCCCGAGCGAGCTGGAGACCCACCGGCGGGTGCACATGGGAGAATGCCCCTTCGACTGCTCGGAATGCGGCAAGAGCTTCATCCGCTACAACCACCTGCAGCAGCACAACCGCGCGCAGGCCGGCGAGAGGCCCTTCACATGCTCCGACTGCGGCAAGAGCTTCAAGACGGCGAATCACCTGAAGATCCACCGATGGGTGCACACGGTCGAGAAGCCCTATTGCTGCTCCATCTGTGGTAAGAGCTTTGCCCAGTTGTCGGGGCAGCGGGAGCACCGGCTGGTGCACAGCAGTGAGTGGCCCTTCACCTGCTCCGACTGAGGCAAAGGCTTCAAGTCGTCACCGGACCTGAAGGTGCACAGGCGTGTGCACACCGGGGAGCTTCCCTACACCTGCGCCCAGTACGGCAAGGGCTTCATCTGCTCCAGCAACCTGCTGGTGCACCAGCGCACCCACACTGGCGAGCTTCCCTACACCTGCACCCAGTGCGGCAAGGGCTTCACCCAGTCCAGTCACTTGGTGAAGCACCAGCGCACCCACACCGGCGAGCGCCCCTTCACCTGCACACAGTGCGGCAAGAGCTTCCCCCTCTCTGCCACCCTGCTGATGCACCAGCGCACCCACACCGGCGAGTGTCCCTACACCTGCAGCTACTGCGGCAAGGGCTTCATCTGCTCCAGCCATCTGCTGTCCCACCAGCGCACCCACACCGGCGAGCGCCCCTTCACCTGCACACAGTGCGGTAAGGGCTTCATCTGTTCTAGTACCCTGCTGGAGCACCAGCGCACCCACACAGGCGAGCGCCCCTACACCTGCGCCCAGTGCAGCAAGCGCTTCACCCGGTCCATTGACCTGCTGTCCCACCAGCGCATTCACACCGGCGAGCGCCCCTACAGCTGCACCCAGTGCAGCAAGCGCTTCACACATTCCAGCACCCTGCTGTACCACCAGCGCTCCCACACCGGCGAGCGCCCCTACACCTGCGCCCAGTGCGGCAAGGCCTTCACCAGCTCCACCAAGCTGCTGTCCCACCAGCGCACACACACCAGCGAGCGCCCCTTCACCTGCACCCAGTGCAGCAAGGGCTTCACCTGCTCCTCCAAGCTACTGTCCCACCAGTGGGTGCACGCCGGCGAAAGCCCCTTCCCCAGCTCGGTGTGTGGAGAGTGCTTTACCATGGCCTCCCAAGCCCTGTCTCACCAGCGCGTGCACACCAGTGGCCAGCCCTACGACTGCCCGTACTGCGGTGAGCGGTTTGACAGCTTGCGGGGATTGCGGCAACACCGGCAGACCCACGCCAGAGAGCAGCTGCTCCCACTGTGACAAGAGAGCACGGGGGCTGCGGGAGCACCAGTGGATACACACTGGAGAGAGACGTTTTGTGTGCGCTAGGTGTGGCAAGGGTTTCACCTGCCTTGACCACCTGTTGGAGCACCGACGTGTCCACACCAGCCAGCACCCCATCACCTACCCGCTCTGCAGTTAGGCCTTTGCCCGCTCCTCCAGCCTGCTGGCACACCGCCACGTGGATAGATAGGCGCTGTTTAGGTAGACACAAAATGCTGGAAGGAATACCAAATCTGAGGAAGGACATTATTGCCATAGAGGGAGTGTAGAGAAGGTTCACCAGACTGATTCCTTGGATGTCAGGACTGTCTTATGAAGAAAGACTGGATAGACTCGGTTTATACTCTCTAGAATTTAGGAGATTGAGAGGGGATCTTATTGAAACTTACAAAATTCTTAAGGGGTTGGACAGGCTAGATGCAGGAAGATTGTTCCGGATGTTGGGGAAGTCCAGGACAAGGGGTCACAGCTTAAGGATAAGGGGGAATCCTTTAAGACCGAGATGAGAAAGACTTTTTTCACACAGTGGTGAGTCTCTGGAGCTCTCTGCCACAGAGGGTAGTTGAGGCCAGTTCATTGGCTATATTTAAGAGGGAGTTAGATGTGGCCCTTGTGGCTAAGGGGATCAGAGGGAATGGAGAGAAGGCAGGTACAGGATACTGAGTTGGATGATCAGCCATGATCATATTGAATGGCGGTGCAGGCTCGAAGGGCCGAATGGCCTACTCCTGCACCTAATTTCTATGTTTCTATGAATAGGTAACATTTCAGGGTCGAACCCCATCTTCTGTGTCGACCCGAAACATCACCCATTCCTTGTCTCCAGAGATGCTGCCTGTCCCGCTGAGTTACTCCAGCACTGTGTTACTCCAGAAATGTCACCGATCCATGTTCTCCAGAGATGCTGCCTGGCCCGCTGAGTTACTGCAACGCTCTGTGTTAGTCATAGAGTGATACAGTGTGGAAACAGTCCCTTCGGCCAAACTTGCCCACATCGACTAACATATCCCAGCTACACTAGTCCCACCTGCCTGTGTTTGGTTCATATCCCTCCAAACGTGTCCTGTCCATGTAACTGTCTTAACTGTTTCTTGGGATAGTCACAGCCTCAACTACCTCCTCTGACAGTTTGTTCCATACTCCCACCACCCTCTGTGTGAAAAAGTTACCCCTCAGGTTCCTTTTAAATCTTTTTCCCTTCACCTTGAACCCTTGTCCTCTGGTCCTCGATTTCCCCCACTCTGGGCAAGAGATTCTGTGCATCTAACTAAATTGTGTTCTATGCAAGATTCCAGCATCTGCAGTTCCTTGTGTCGCCCTCACCTATATCCACCTATCACTTCTGAAGAAGGGGCTCAACCTGAAATGTCACCCATTCCTTCTCTCTAGAGATGCTGCCTGTCCCAGCTTTTTGTGTCCACCTGTCACTTGCCAGGCTTTGTCCAGCCCCCATCTCTCTTTTCCAGCTTCCTCCCCCCACCCTCTCCTTTCAGTCTGAAGGCATTTGCTGTTCCTTCTTTACGTATGTGAAGAGGAAAACGTTAGTTAAGTTGGACTCTTGAAGACTGAAAAAGGTGAATTTATTATGGGAAACAAGGAAATGGCATATGAGTTGAACAGGTACTTTGGATCTGTCTTCATTAAGGAGGACACAAACAATCTTCCTGATATAGTAGTGGCCAGAGGATCTGGGATGATGGAGGAACTGAGGAAATCCACATTAGGCAGGAAATGGTGTTGGGCAGACTGATGGGATTGAAGGCTGATAAATCCCCAGGGCCTGATGGTCTGCATCCCAGAGTACTTAAGGAAGTGGCTCTAGAAATTCTGGATGCATTGGTGATCATTTTCCAATGTTCCATAGATTCAGGATTAGTTGCTGTGGATTGGAGGGTAGCTAATGTTATCGCACTTTTTGAGAAAGGCGGGAGAGAGAAAACAGGAAATTATATATCAGTTAGTGTGACATCGGTGGTGGGGAAGATGCTGAGGTCAATTATAAAAGATGAAATAGCCGCATATTTGGATAACAGGAGTCCAAGTAACATGCTTGTCTAATCTGGAATTTTTTGAGGATGTAACTAGGAAAATGGACAAGGTAGAGCCTGGACTTTCAGAAAGCATTTGATAAGGTCCCACATGGGAGATTAGTGGGCAAATTTAGGGCATAGGGTATGGGAGGTCGAGTGCTGTCATGGATAGAAAATTGGTTGGCAGACAGGAAACACAAAGTAGGGATTAACGGGTCCCTTTCAGAATGGCAGGCAGTGACTAATGGCGTGCCGCAAGGTTCGGTGCTGGGACCGCAGCTATTTACCATATAACCATATAACAATTACAGCACGGAAACAGGGCCCCTCAGCCCTTCCAGTCCGTGCCGACCATTTATTTTCCCCTAGTCCCATCTACCCGCACTCATACCATACCCCTCCATTCCCTTCCCGTCCATATACCTATCCACTTTACTTTTAAATGTTAAAATCGATCCTGCCTCCACCACTTCTGCTGGAAGCTCATTACACATAGCCACCACTCTCTGAGTAAAGAAATTCCCCCTCAAGTTACCCCTAAACTTCTGTCCCTTAATTCTCATGTCATGCCCTCTTGTTTGAATCTTCCCTACCCTCAATTGGAAAAGCTTATCCGCGTCAACTCGGTCTATCCCTTTCATCATTTTAAAGACCTCAATCAAGTCCCCCCTTAACCTTATGCGCTCCAGAGAATAAAGACCTAACTTGTTCAACCTTTCTCTGTAACTTAGTTGCTGGAACCCAGGCAACATTCTAGTAAATCTTCTCTGTACTCTCTCTATTTTGTTGACATCCTTCCTATAATTAGGCGACCAAAATTGTACACCATTGGTCTTACCAATGCCTTGTACAATTTTAACATTACTTCCCTACTCCTATATTCAATGCTCTGATTTATTAAGGCCAGCACACCAAAAGCTTTCTTTATCACCCTATCTACATGCAATTGCATCTTCAGGGAACTATGCAGTTATTCCTAGATCCCTCTGTTCCACAGCATTCCTCAATTCCCTACCATTTACCATGTACGTCCTATTTTGATTTGTCCTGCCAAGATGTAGCACTTCACACTTATCAGCATTAAACTCCATCTGCCATCTTTCAGCCCACTCTTCCAATTTTTTAAATCTCCCACAATCACTTCCTTGTGCTTACTACTAATATCTACTATCTCCTTATATATTTGATCTTCCAATTCTCGCTCCCCATTTGGTGGTCTATAATACATCCCTAAAAGTGTTGCTACACCGTTCCCACTTCTCAGTTCCACCCAAATAGCCTCCATAGATGAGCCCTCCAATCTATCCTGCCAAAGCACTGCTGTAATATCATCTCTGACAAGCAATGCAACACCTCCACCTCTGGTCCCTCCAATTCTATCACACCTGAAGCAACGAAATCCTGGAATATTTAGTTGCCAATCACAGCCCTCCTGCAACAATGTGTCACTGATTGCCACAACATCATATTTCCAGGTGTCAATCCAGGCTCTAAGTTCATCCACCTTTCTTACAATGCTCCTAGCATTAAAATATACACATTTTAGAAACCCACCATCCATTCAAGGACCCAAGCAGTCTTTCCAGGTGCGACAGAGGTTCGCCTGCACCTCCTCCAACCTCATCTATTGCATCCACTGCTCTAGATGTCAGCTGATCTACATCGGTGAGACCAAGCATAGGCTTGGCGATCGTTTCGCCGAACACCTCCGCTTGGTCTGCACTAACCAACCTGACCTCCCGGTGGCTCAGCACTTCAACTCCCCCCCCCCCATTCCATATCCGACCTCTCTGTCTTGCGCCTCATCCACGGCCAGAGTGAGCAACACCGCAAATTGGAGGAACAGCACCTCATATTCCGCTTGGGCAATCTGCATCCTGGTGGCATGAACATTGAATTCTCCCAATTCTGTTAGCCCTTGCTGTCTCCTCCCCTTCCGACCTGCAGGTCGGTGGGGGCGCTGCGAGCCGGCAGCCCTGCCAGCAGTACGGAAAGGCTACTTTCTCCATGTCTCCTCCCCGTGGCCTCACATCGAGGATCGTTGCGACCTTTCCCGGAGATGCGCTCAGGGCTTCAGCGGCGGACGCAGCAAGGACTCTTTTGTAGTGGAGCGGGCGAGCGTCCTGGGCATGGGATCCCTCGTTGGGGACCCCTAGAGGAGAAGAACTCCGACCGCCGGCCCACGGCCAACTTCTACCGTGGGCGCAGCGTGGACTTACCATCAGGAGCGGGGTCCTTCACTGGGGACCCCTAGTGAGGAGCTCCGACCGCCGGCCCTGCGGTCTGCGGTGCTTCCGGCTGCACCAACCTGAAGCCACAGTCTCCGATGGGGAGGCACCGATTCAGGACTTATCTTGTCTGCACATCTGGATGTCCGCAGCGGCGACTGCGGAGGGTTGAGGTCCCGACCACGGGGGAAAATGGAGGAGGACTGACCAAATGTTGTGCCTTCCACCATAGTGATGAATGCTGTGGTGGATGTTTGTGTTAAATTTTTATTGTGTATTGTGTGATCTTTTTTCATTATACCGCTGCTGGCAAATTCATTTCACTGCACTGTATGTGCAAGTGACGAATAAAACTTGACTTGGCTTCACTTGACTTGAATTGCACTTAAATTTGTTGCCCTTGCACCCTGCTTGAAATGGTAGGGAATTGCACTTGAATTTGATGGCCTTGCACCCTGCTTGAAATGGTAGAGAACTGCATTTGAATTTGGTCGCCTTGCACCCTGCTTGAAATAGTAGGGAACTCCACTTGAATTTGGTGGCCTTGCACCCTGCTTGAAATGGCATGAAACTGCACTTGAATTTGGTGGCCTTGCACCCTGCTTGAAATGGTAGGAAACTGCATTTGGTGGCCTTGCACCCTGCTTGAAATGGAATTTCAAGGAATACCCATCAGTCAACTGCCAGCCCACCAGTTGTGAGTGAGCTGCCAGTCCAATAATCCACTTGGCCCACAAGTAACCCTTTGGAAACCAATCACTTCAGCCCACAACACCCATATTAGCACTCCAGAAAGCGCTATAATTCCAGAAATATTGGAATTGGTGCAGAGGTGGAATATTGCGTTGTGGGACCCGCCCTCCCTTGTGAACATGGGACCAACGGGTCCAACTTAGTTTAGTATGTATATACTATGTATTTACCCTGTCCCAAAGGTAATATTCCACCACTGACCCATAGCCCCCAACTGCACAGGCGCGACCGGCAAGTGGGAACGTGACTGCGACATTTTTAAAGTTCAAAATGGCAATAACCTGTAAAATGTGAATGCATCTCACTCTCCCTCTTCAGTCCCCTATTCCCCATCTCCATTACTCTCCCTCCCCCATCAACTCCTCTGCCTCCTCCCCTCACCCCCTCCATCTTTCCCTCCCCTCCTCCATTACCTCGCCATCCCTTGTCCTACCACTCTCCTCCTCCATTCCCCCTCATTCCCCAGCACTCCCTCCCTCACACCCTACACCCCCTCCTCTCCTTCTATTCTCCCTCCTCACCTCCACCACTTTCCCCACCCTACCCCCTCCGCTCCCTCTATCCGCCTGCTCCCCCACTCCTCACCTCCAGAGGAGGTAGTTGAGGCAGGGACCATCACAACACTTGGACAGGTACATGGATAGGACAGGTTTGGAGAGATAGGGGCCAAACGCGGGCAACAGGTTGGGACTGGTGTAGATGGGGCACGTTGGCCAGTTGGGCATGTTTCCGTGCTGTATCACTCTATGACTAGTGTAGATGGGGGCATGTCGGCCGGTGTGGGCAAGTTGGGCTGAAGGGCTTGTTTCCACGCTGTATCAATGACTAGTGTAGATGTGGCATGTTGGCCGGTATGGGCAAGTTGGGCTGAAGGGCCTGTTTCCACACTGTATCACTGTATGACTAGTGTAGATGGGACATGTTGGGCGGTATGGGTAAGTTGGGCCGAAGGGCCTGTTTACACAATGTTCCCCACCAGCGATCGCCCGTTCACACACTAGTCTAGTTTACAGATACAGCGCGGAAACAGGCCCATCGGCCTACCGAGTCCGTGCCGACCAGTGATCGCCAATTCACACACAAGTTTAGTTTAGAGATACAGCGCGGAAACAGGCCCTTCAGCCCACCGAGTCTGTGCCAACCAGCGATCCCCGCACACTCACACTATCCTACACACACACACACACACACACACACACACACACTGGGGACAATTTACAATCTTTACAGAAGCCATTTAACATGCAAACCTATACGTCTTTGGAGTGTGGGAGGAAACTGGAGCACCCGGAGAAAACCCACACAGGTCACGGGGAGAACGTGCAAACTCCATACAGACAGCACCCGTGGTCAGGATGGAACCCGGGTCTCTGGCGCTGTGAGGCAGCAACTCTACCGCTGCACCACCATGACAGCCTCTCTGAGAATCTATACTAACATAGAAATTAGGTGCAGGAGTATGCCATTTGGCCCTTCGTGCCTGCACCGCCATTCAATATGATCATGGCTGATCATCTAACTCAGTATCCTGTACCTGCCTTCTCTCCATACCCCCTGATCCCTTTAGCCACAAAGGCCACATCTAACTCCCTCTTAAATATAGCCAACAAACTGGCCTCAAATACCTTCTGTGGCAGAGAATTCCACAGATTCACCACTCTCTGTGTGAAAAAAAGATTTTCTCATCCTGGTCCTAAAAGACTTCCCCCTTATCCTTAAACTGTGACACCTTGTCCTGGACTTCCCCAACATCGGGAACAATCTTCCTGCATCTAGCCTGTCCAACCCCTTAAGAATTATGTAAGTCTCTGTGAGATCCCCCCTCAATCTTCTAAATTCCAGCGAGTACAAGCTGAGTCTATCCAGTCTTTCTTCATATGGAAGTCCTGACATCCCAGCAATCAGTCTGGTGAACCTTCTCTGTACTCCCTCTATGGCAAGAATGTCTTTCCTCAGATTAGGAGACCAAAACTGTACGCAATAATCCAGGTGTGGCCTCACCAAGACCCTGTACAACTGCAGTAGAACCTCCCTGCTCTTGTACTCAAATCCTTTTGCTATGAATGCCAACATACCATTTGCTTTCTTCACAGCCTGCTGCACCTGCATGCCTACTTTCAATGACTGGTGTACCATGACACCCAGGTCTCGTTGCATCTCCCCTTTTCCTAATCGGTCACCATTCAAATAATGGTCTACTTTCCTGTTTTTGCCACCAAATTTATCCACATTATATTGCATCTGCCATGCATTTGCCCACTCACCCAGTCTATCCAAGTCACCTTGCAGCCTCCTCACAGCTAATACTGCTCCCCAGCTTCGTATCATCCGCAAACTTCGAGATGATGCATTTAATTCCCTCGTCCAAATCATTAATATATATTGTATATAGCTGGGGTCCCAGCACTGAGCCTTGCAGCACCCCACTAGTCACTACCTGCTATCCTGAAAAGGACCCGTTCACTCCTATTCTTTGCTTCCTGTCTGCCAGCCAGTTCTAAAATGAAGAAACAAGCACATTTTCCGCTCCAGAAAATATTTAATGGATAGTTATAGAGTGATAGATCGCGGAAACAGGCCCTTCAGCCCAACTTGCCCAGACCGGCCAATATTCCCCATCTACACTAGTCATAGAGTGATACAGTGTGGGAACAGGCCCTTCCTTAAGCCCAACTTGTCCACACAGGCCAACATGCCCCAACTACACTAGTCATTGAGTGATAGTGTGGAAACAGTCCCTTCAGCCCAACTTGTCCACACCGGCCTACATGCCCCATCTACACTAGTCCCACCTGCTGTCTGCGTTTGGCCCACATCCCTCCAAACCTGTCCTATCCATGTATCTGTCCAAGTGTTGCGATAGTCCCTGCCTCAACTACCTCCTCCGGCAGCCACCACCCTTTGTGTGGAAAAGATACCCTTCAGGTTCCTATTCAATTTTTCCCCGTTCCCACCTCACACCTTAAACCAGTGTCATATGGTCCTCGATTCCCCTGCTCTGGGCAAGAGACTGCATCTACCCGATCTATTCCTCTGGTGATTTTTTGTACACCTCTATAAGATCACCCCTCATCCTCCTGCGCTCCAAGGAATAGAGTCTCAGCCTGCCCCAACCTCTCCCTGTAGCTCAGGCCCCTCGAGTCCCGGCAACATCCTCGTAAATCTTCTGCACATGCCATCCCGGTAGGATTAGTGTGGGGACGATACAGGAATACAGGACTGTGGAGGAAGAGTGGGTGGTGGGATTAGTATGGATACACGGATACAGGAGGCAGAGAGAGGAGGTGGGATTAGTGTGGGGACAGATACAGGGCCATGAAATGAATATGGACCTCTTCTGAAGCTGAAAATGGCCTTGTAGGCCAAGGTTTTACGCAGATCGAGGCCTGTGGCCCTATCCCAGGGGAAATTCCCGGTCAGTAGGATGTAAATTAGCACACCGAAGGCCGGGCGTCTTCGGGCCTAGCCACGCGGGCCCCACTCGCCCCGGGGACAATTTCCGGAGGGGGGTAAGGTCACCGGTCACCGCCAGGCCGAAGCCTGAGGCCTTCTCGGCGAACCAGGCTGAAGTGGGAGAGTTTCACGCGCCTACACTCGAGGAGAACGTTGTCAGGCTTGACATCGCGGTGATCCAAGGCCAGGGAGAGCTGTAGGCCACAACGCTTAGCTGCGGCCTGTGGCATACCTACCTGAGGGAGAGAGAGAGAGTGGAGGGAGAGAGGGCAAGAGGGGGAGGGATTGGAGTGGCAGGGCAAGAGCAAAGCGGGGTAATTCACTCTGAGGGTTTGATCACATTCCCCCCCCCCCTTCCTTCACCCTCCCTCCGTCTCCCTCTCTTTCCCCTACCTCTCTCCCCTTTTCCCTCTCTTTCTTCCTCTCCCTCTCTCCATCACCTACCAGAGGTTGAATGAGGTAAAAGAGGTCACCCATCGGGGCAAACGCTTGCATGAAGGCGTAATGCTGGCTGGACTCGAAGGCGATGCCAAACGCGGAGGTGATGAAGGGGTGGGGGAGAGGAACAGGCCAGTGCTGTACTCCCTCAGGAAACCCCTCACCTCCGTCCGCCCCTTCTCCATCAGCTTCACGGCCATCAGGGTACCTGCCGGGCAATAGATGGGACCCTCAAGGGGCTTCTGGCGGCCTCCATTTGAGTGATGGACTGTGAGACCTTCTCATGGATTCTGTTGGTCAGGGAAAGGTTCTCATGGTTTGTGGTGGACAGGAAGATTTTATGGTGGTCTCCCCTGGAGTATGGTAGCATTGAGTTGGCTGTGATACTTTCTAATGGTCGGTGGTGGTCTCTGGTGGGTTCTGCTGGTATCTGTTGGGCTGCGAGATCTTCTAATAACCTGCAGTGCTCTCTGGTGAGGTCCGATGGGATCTGGTGGAGTAAGGTAGGCAGTGAGAACTTCTAATGGATTATGTTGGTCACTGGTGGTCAGGGAGAACTTCCAATGGCCTCCGGCGGTCAGGGTGAACCTCTACCAGCATCTTGAGGCCTCCACTGGTCCCTGGTTGTATCTGGTGAGGTCTGGTGGGTTGTGAGACCTCCTATTGGCCTGTGATGGTCTCTCCTGGTCTCTGGTGGAATCTGATGGTCTGGCGCGATAAGGTGGGCTGTGACACCTTCTAAGGGTCTGTGGTGGTCTCCCCTGGTCTCTGGTGAGGTTTGGTGGGATCTGGTGGAGACGAGTAGGCGGTGAGAACTTCTAATGGATTCTGTTGGCCTCCGATCGTCAGGGAGAACCTCTAATGGACTCCGGTGGTCATGGAGATCTACTATCAGCTTCTTGAGACTACTGGTGGGATCTGGTGAGGTCTGGTGGAATCTGATGGAGTCTAGTGGGCAGTGAGAACTTCTAATGGATTCAGTTGGTTTCTGGTGGCCAGGGAACGATTCTCATGGTCTGGGGTGGACTGAAATAACTTCTGATGGTCTCTCCTTGTCTGTGGTGAGAACTGGTGGGCCGTGAGTGGCGTCAAGTTGGGAAATACTATCTAAGTGGCGTCAAGTTGGGAAAAGGGGAAGTACAACGGGATCTAGGGACCTTGTACATCAGTCTATGAAAGTAAGCATGCAGGTACATCAGGCAGTGAAGAAAGCGAATGGCATGTTGGCCTTTATATAACAAGAGGAATCGAATTTCGGAGCAAAGAGGTCCTTCGCAGTTGTACAGGGCCCTAGTGAGACCAGGGGATATGGGGAGAAGGCAGGAACGGGGTACTGATTGGGGATGATCAGCCATGATCACATTGAATGATGGTGCTGGCTCGAAGGGCCGAATGGCCTCCTCCTGGAACTAGAAACATAGAAACATAGAAATTAGGTGCAGGAGCAGGCCATTTAGTCCTTCGAGCCTGCACCGCCATTCAATATGATCATGGCTGATCATCCAACTCAGTATCCTGTACCTGCCTTCTCTCCATACCCCCTGATCCCTTCAGCCACAAGGGCCACATCCAACTCCCTCTTAAATATGGCCAACGAACTGGCCTCAACTACCTTCTGTGGCAGAGAATTCCACAGATTCACCACTCTGTGTGAAAAACAATTTTCTCATCTCGGTCCTAAAATACTCCCCCCTTATCCTTAAACTGTGTCCTGGACTTCCCCAACATCAGGAACAATCTTCTGATGGTCCTATTGTCTATTGTGAGATCTTCTAATTATGAGTGGTGGTCTCCCCTGGTCTCTGGTGGGTTCTGCTGGATTTTGGTGGGATCTGCTGGGCTATGAGACCTAATGGGGTGTGGAGGTCACTTCTGGTGTCTGGTGGGATCTCGTGGAGTCTGGTGGAATCTGGTGTGCTGTGAGACCTAAGGGCATGTGGTGGTCTCTCCTGGTCTCTGGTGAGGTTTGGTGGGATCTGCTGGAGAACATTTAATTGATTCTCTTGGTCCCTGGTGGCCACGAAGAACATCTAATAGACTCTGGAAGTTATGAAGATCTTCTACCAGCTTCTAGAGGCCTCTACTGGTGTCTGGTGGGATCTGGTAGTCTAGTGTGCAGTGAGAACATCTAATGGATTCTGTTGGTTTCCACTGGTCAGGGAAAGGTTCTAATGGTATGTGGTGGACAGAAACAACTTCTGATGGTCTCTAGTGGGATCTGGTTGGAAACGGTGAGCCGTGAGATCTTCTAATGGGACGTGGTGGTCTCACCTGGTATCCGGTGGGTTCTGCTGGAGTCCGATGGGTTCTGGTGGGCTGTGAGACCTTCTAATGAGGGTGTGGTGGTCTAATAGGGGGTGAGAACTTCCAATGGATTCTGTTGGTCCCTGCTGGGCAGTCTAGGACTTTATTCATAGATACATAGACAATGGGTGCAGGACTAGGCCTTTCGGCCCTTCAATCCAGCCCAGCCCTTCAATATGATCATGGCTGATCATCCACAATCAGTACCCCGTTCCTGCCTTCTTCCCATATCCCTTGATTCCATTAGGTCTAACTCTACCTAACTCTCTTTTGGGAGAAGGGGAGTGAGAGGAGGGGAGAAGTAGAGGGAGTGAGAGGAGGAGATAGTGGGTAGAGGGAGGGGTGATAGAGGGGGTCAGAGATGCATAGACAACAGGTGGAGTAGGCCATTCGGCCCTTTGAGCCAGCACCACCATTCAATGTGATCATGGCTGATCATCCACAATCAGTACCCCGTTCCTGCCTTCTCCCCTTGTCTGGTGGGATCTGGTGAAGTCTAGTGGGCAGGGAGAACTTATAATGGGGTGTTCCAGTCTCGCCTGGTCTCCAGTGAGGTCTGATGGGCGGTGAGAACTTCCAATGGGGTGTGCTGGCCTCTAGTGAGTTCTGGTGGGCAGTGAGAACTTCTAATGGGGTGTGCTGGTCTTTCCTGGTCTGGTGAGTTCTGGTGGATAGGGAGAACTTCTAATGGGGTGTGCTGGTCTCTCCTGGTCTGGTGAGTTCTGGTGGACAGGGAGAACTTCTAATGGGGTCTGCAGGCCTCACCTGGTCTCTGGTGGAGCCTGGTGGGCATGGTGAACTTCTAATGGGGTGTGCTGGTCTCTGGTGAGTTCTGGTGGAGTCTACTAGGCGCTGAGAACATCTAATGGATTCTGATGGTCCCTGGTGTGCGGTGAGACGGTTGGGGCAGGCTAGGACTATATCGCTTGGAGCAGCGGAGGATGAGAGGTCTCCTGGAACCTGTTGATCCCTCGGGATGCTCCTCCAAACATTGTTGCCGGTGCCTGACGAACTGCACGGTGCCAAAGGTCCCCACTCCGATCTGGCAGATCACTTGTTTATGGTCGCCAATCTCCATCTAGGCCCATTCAACAGCATCATCTCCTCGATGAAGATCTCAGGCCCCAGCGAGTTTTCCCCCTCCATGTCTAGCCTGTGGGGGTAGGAGGGAGGGTCTGGCCCTTCGGCCCACAAGATGCATGTTAGATCAATGCCTGGTTAGACTAACTTCCTCAGATCCTGCTGAATGTGCCTCTCTGTCCCTCCCTCTCTCCCCATCTCTCTCTCCCTCCCTCCCTCTCTCTCTCCCCATCTCTCCCACTCTCCCTCCCCCTATCCCTCCCTCTGTCTCTCCCTCCCTCCATCTCTCGGTCTCTCTCCCATATTGAACATAGAACAGTACTGCGAGGAAACAGCCCTTCGGCCCACAAGGCTCATGCTAGCCCAACACCAGGTTAGCCTAATCCCCTCAGATCCTACTCTGTCTTCCTCTTTGTCCTTCCCCATCTCTCTCTCCCATATTGAACATAGTACAGTACTGCCAGGAAACGGCCATTCGGCCCCCAAGGCTCATGCTAGCCCCCAACCAGGTTAGACTAATCCCCTCAGATCCTGCTCTATCTGCCTTTGTCCCTCCCAATCAGTCTCTCTCCCGTATTGTACACAACGGCAAATTAAACTCATCTCCTCAGATCCTACACCCTCTTTCCATCCCACCCTCCATCTTGGTGTCTCCCCCCCCCCTCTCTCTCTGTCACTCCCTCCCTCTCTCACTCCCTCTGTCTGTCTCTCTCTCTCCCCCTCTCTGTCTCTCCCTCTCACTCTCTCTGTCTCTGACTGTCTGAAGATTGTTAAGGGATTGTTAAGGACACACTAGAGGCAGGAAACATGTTCCCGATGTTGGTGGAGTCCAGAACCAGGGGTCACAGTTTAAGAATGGGTAAGCCATTTAGAACGGAGACGAGGAAACACATTTTCACAGAGAGTTGTGAGTTTGTGGAATTCTCTGCCTCAGAGGGCGGTGGAGGCCGTTTCTCTGGATGCTTTCAAGCGAGAGCTAGGTAGGGCACTTAGAAATAGCGGAGTCAGGGGATATGGGGAGAAGGCAGGAAAGGTGTACTGATTGTGGATGATCAGCCATGATCACATTGAATGGCGGTGCTGGCTTGAAGAGCCGAACGGCCTCCTCCTGCACCTATTGTCTCTCTCTCTATCCCCCCCCTCTCTCTCTCTCTCTCTCTCTCTCTCTCTCTCTCTCTCTCTCTCTCTCTCTCTCTCTCTCTCTCTCTCTCTCTCTCTCTCTCCCTCCCTCCCTCCCTCCCTCCCTCCCTCTCTCTCTCTCTCTCTCTCTCTCTCTCTCTCTCTCTCTCATATATATACATATACAGTGGCTTGCAAAAGTTTTCATACCCCTTGAACTTTTGCACATTTTGTCACGTTACAACCACGAACATAAATGTATTTTATTGGGATTTTATGTGATAGACCAACACAAAGTGGTGTATAATTGTGAAGTGGAAGGAAAATGATACATGGTTTCCAAATGTTATTACAAATAAAAAACTGAAAAGTGTGGCGTGCAAAAGTATTCAGCCCCCCTGAGTCAATATTTTGTAGAACCACCTTTCGCTGCAATTACAGCTGCAAGTCTTTTGGGGTATGTCTCTACCAGCTTTGCACATCTAGAGACTGAATTTTTGCCCATTCTTCTTTGCAAAATAGCTCAAGTTCAGTCAAATTGGATGGAGAGTGTCTGTGAACAGCAATTTTCAAGTCTTGACAGAGATTCTCAATTGGATTTAGGTCTGGAGTTTGACTGGCCCATTCTAACACATGGATATGCTTTGACTAAACCATTCCATTGTAGCTCTGGCTGTATGTTTAGGGTCGTTGTCCTGCTGGAAAGTGAACCTCCGCCACAGTCTCAAGTCTTTTGCAGACTCTAACAGGTTTTCTTCCAAGATTGCCCTGTATTTGGCTCCATCCATCTTCCCATCAACTCTGACCAGCTTCCCTGTCCCTGCTGAAGAAAAGCATCCCCACAGCATGATGCTGCCACCACGTTTCACAGTGTGGATGGTGTGTTCAGGGTGATGTGCAGTGTTAGTTTTCCGCCACACATAGCGTTTGCATTGAGGCCAAAAACTTCAATTTTGGTCTCTTCAGACCAGAGCAACTTCCTCCACATGTTTGCTGTGTCCCCCACATGGATTGTGGCAAACTGCAAACGGGACTTCTTATGGCTTTGTTTCAACAATGGCTTTCTTCTTGCCACTCTTCCATAAAGGCCCGATTTGTGGAGTGCACGACTAATAGTTGTCCTGTGGACAGAATCTCCCACCTGAGCTGTGGGTCTCTGCAGCTCCTCCAGAATTACCATGGGCCTCTTGGCTACTTCTCTGATCAATGCTCTCCTTGCCCGGCCTGTCAGTTTAGGTGGACGGCCATGTCTTGGTAGGTTTGCAGTTGTGCCATACTCTTTCCATTTTCGGATGATGGATTGAACAGTGCTCCGTGAGATGTTCAAAGCTTGGGATATTTTTTTATAACCTAACCCTGCTTTAAACTTCTCCACAACTTTATCCCTGACCTGTCTGGTGTGTTCCTTGGGCTTCATGATGCTGTTTGTTCGCTAATGTTCTCTAACAAACCTCTGAGGCCTTCACAGAACAGCTGTATTTATACTGAGATTAGACTACACACAAGTGGACTATTTACTAATTAGGTGACTTCTGAAGGCAATTGGTTGCACTGGATTGTATTTAGGGGTATCAGAGTAAAGGGGGCTGAATACTTTTGCACGCCACACTTTTCAGTTTTTTATTTGTAAAAAAGTTTGAAAACCATGTATCATTTTCCTTCCACTTCACAATTATGCGCCACTTTGTGTTGGTCTATCACATAAAATCCCAATAAAATACATTTACGTTTGTGGTTGTAACGTGACAAAATGTTGAAAAGTTCAAGGGGTATGAAAACTTTTGCAAGCCACTGTATATATATATATATATATCTCACACCGCTCAGTGGTCCCGTTTTTGAAATATCAGGCACACAAACCTACTTATAAAGATGGAAGAGTGAGGGGGGGGAGAGAGAGTGAAGGGGAGGGGGGAGGGTAGAGAGGTTGAGAGAGGAGGAGAGGAGGAAGGGAGGGGGAGAGAGAGAGAGGGAGAATGAGAATGGAGAGAGAGAAATGGGGAGAGAGGGGCGAGAAAGGGAGGGGAAGGGAGAGAGTGAGGGTGAGAGAACGGAGAGAGGGGGAGAGAGAGGGGGAGAGTGAGGAGAGAGAGAGAGGGAGATTGGAGAGAGTCATAGAGTGATATAGGAAACAGGCCCTTCAGCCCAAATTGCCAACACCGACCAACATGCCCCATCTATACTAGTCCCACCCCGACCAACATGCCCCATCTACACTAGTCCCACCCCGACCAACATGCCCCATCTACACTAGTCCCACCTGCTGGCCGCGTTTGTCCCATATCCCCCCTAACCTGTCCTATCCATGTACCTGTCCAAGTGCTGTGATAGTCCCAGCCTCAACTACCTCCTCCGGCAGCTCATTCCATACACCCACCACCATCTGTGTGGAAAGGTTGCCCCTCAGGTTTCTATTAAATCTTCCCCCCCCCCCCCCCCCCCCACACCTTAAACCTCGGGTCCTCGATTCCCCTACTCTGGGCAAGAGACTCTGTGCATCTACCCGATCTATTCCTTTGGTGATTTTGTACACTGCTATAAGATCAGTCCTCCCCTTTACATGGTTCCTTGAAGGACGAGTCGCAGGTAGACAAGGTGGTCAACAAGGCTTTGGGCACCTTGTCCTTCACATCCACTCTATCCAAGCCTTTCACTATTCAGTGAAGTTTCAATGAAGTCCCCCCTCTCGTTCTTCAAAACTGCAGCGAGGACAGGCCCAGTGCCGACGAACGCTCATCCGGTTAACCCACTCATTCATAGAAACATAGAAATTAGGTGCAGGAGCAGGCAATTCGGCCCTTCGGCCCTTCGAGCCTGCACCGCCATTCAATATGATCATGGCTGATCATCCAACTCGGTATCCTGTACCTGCCTTCTCTCCATACCCCCTGATCCCTTCAGCCACAAGGGCCACATCCAACTCCCTCTTAAATATGGCCAACGAACTGGCCTCAATTACCTTCTGTGGCAGAGAATTCCACAGATTCACCACTCTCTGTGTGAAAAACGATTTTCTCATCTCGGTCCTAAAAGACTTCCCCCTTAAACTGTGACCCCTTGTCCTGGACTTCCCCAACATCGGGAACAATCTTCCTGCATCTAGCCTGTCCAACCCCTTAAGAATTTTGTAAGTCTCTATGAGATCACTCCTCAATCTTCTAAATTCCAGCGAGTACAAGCCAAGTCTATCCAGTCTTTCTTCATTTGGAAGTCGTGCCATCCCAGGAATCAGTCCGGTGAACCTTCTATGTTTACTCCCTCTATGGCAAGAATGTCTTTCCTCACTCTGGTACTCCCTCTATGGCAAGAATGTCTTTCCTCAGATTAGGAGACCAAAACTGTACGCAATACTCCAGGTGTGGCCTCACCAAGACCCTGTACAACTGCAGTAGAACCTCCCTGCTCTTGTACTCAAATCCTTTTGCTATGAATGCCAACATACCATTCGCTTTCTTCACAGCCTGCTGCACCTGCATGCCTACTTTCAATGACTGGTGTACCATGACACCCAGGTCTCGCTGCATCTCCCCTTTTCCTAATCGGTCACCATACAAATAATAGTCTACCTTCCTGGTTTTGCCACCAAAGTGGATAACCTCACATTTATCCACATTATACTGCATCTGCCATGCATTTGCCCACTCACCCAGTCTATCCAAGTCATCCTGCAGCCTCCTAGCATCCTCCTCACAGCTAACACTGCCCCCCAGCTTCGTGTCATCCGCAAATGATTTCACCACTTTCCAAATGCGCTGCTATCCCATCTTTAATAATTAACTCTAGCAGTTTCCCCACTACCGATGTTAGACTCATTGGTCTGTAATTCCTCCCTTTTTAAAAAGTGGGGTTACATTAGCTACCCTCCAATCCTCAGGAACTACTCCAGAATCTAAAGAGTTTTGAAAAATTATCACTAAGGCATCTGCTATTTCTGGGGCTACTTCCTTAAGTACCCTGGGATGCAGCCTATCTGGCCCTGGGGATTTATCGGCCTTTAATCCATTCAATTTACCTAACACCACTTTCCGGCTAACCTGGATTTCACTCAATTCCTCCATATCATTTGACCCGCGATCCCCTGCTATTTCCGGCAAATTATTTATGTCTTCCTTAGTGAAGACAGAACCAAAGTAGTTATTCAATTGGTCTGCCATGTCCTTGTTCCCCATGATCAATTCACCCGTTTCTGACTGCAAGGGACCTACATTTGTTTTAACTAATCTTTTGCGCTTCACATATCGATAAAAACTTTTGCAGTCAGTTTTTATGTTTCCTGCCAGTTTTCTTTCATACTCCATTTTCCCTTTCCTAATTAAGCCCTTTGTCCTCCTCTGTTGGTCTCTGAATTTCTCCCAGTCCTCTGGTAGGCTGCTTTTTCTGGCTAATTTGTACACTTCATCTTTTTCTTTGATACTATCCCTGATTTCCCTTGTTATCCATGGATGCGCCACCTTCCCTGATTTATTCTTTTGCCATAATGGGATGAACAATTGTTGTAGTTCATCCATGCAGTCTTTAAATGCCTTCCATTGCATATCCACCGTCAACCCTTCAAGAATCAATTGCCAGTCCATCTTGGCCAATTCACGTCTCATACCCTCAAAGTTACCTTTCTTTAAGTTCAGGACCCGTGTTTCTGAATTAACAATGTCACTCTCCATCCTAATGAAGAACTCAACCATATTATGGTCACTCTTGCCCAAGGGGCTACGTACAACAAGGCTGCTAACTAACCCTTCCTCATTACTCAACATCCAGTCTAGAATAGCCTGCTCTCTCGTTGGTTCCTCCACATGTTGGTTTAGAAAACTATCCCACATACATTCCAAGAAATCCTCTTCCTCAGCACCCCTGCCAATTTGATTCACCCAATCTATATGTAGATTGAAGTCACCCATTATAACGGTTTTACCTTCGTTGCACGCATTTCTAATTTCCTGTTTGATGCCATCCCCAACTCCACTACTACTGTTAGGTGGCCTGTACACAACACCCACTAGTGTTTTCTGCCCCTTAGTGTTTCACAGCTCCACCCATATCGATTCCACATCCTCCAAGCTAATGTCATTCCTTTCTATTGCGTTAATCTCCTCTCTAACCAGCAACGCTACCCCATCTCCTTTTCCTCTCTGTCTATTCTTCCTGAATATTGAATATCCCTGGATGTTCAGCTCCCAGCCTTGGTCACCCTGGAGCCATGTCTCCGTGATCCCAACTATATCATAATTATTAATAGCTATCTGCACATTCAACTCATCCACCTTATTACAAATGCTCCTCGCATTGAGACACAAGGCCTTCAGGCTTGTTTTTACAACAGTCTTGGCCCTTTTAGATTTTTGCCCTGGATTTGTTTTCCTGCCACTTTTCGCCTCGCTACCTATTGCTCCTATCCTCATTTTACACCCCTCTGTCTCTCTGCTCACACGTTTAAGAAACCCTCCACTTCTTATTTTCTGTTTGTTATTTTTTTTCTTCTTTCCTCCCTACGTGTTCCTCCCTTCTCTTCTCTGCCTCCTGCCTCACAAACGGACTACTTGCCTTCTCTATTTGAGTCCCTTCCCCCAACCGATCTAGTTTAAAGTCTCACCAGTAGCCTTTGCAAATCTCCCCGCCAGGATATTGGTTCCCCTTGGGTTCAAGTGCAACCCGTCCTTTTTGTACAGGTCACACCTTCCCCATAAGAGGCCCCAATGATCCAGAAACGTGAATCTCTGCGCTCTGCACCAGTCCTTTAGCCACGCATTTATCCTCCACCTTGCTCCATTCTTACTCTCACTGTCGTGTGGCACAGGCGGTAATCCTGAGATTGTTACCTTTGCGGTCCTTCTCCTTAACACTCTTCCTAACTCCCTAAATTCTCCTTTCAGGACCTCCTCTCTTTTTCTACCTATGTCATTGGTACCTATATGTACCACGACCTCTGGCTCCTCTCCCTCCCATTTCAAGATATCTTGGACACGTTCAGTCACATCCCGGACCCTGGCACCAGGGAGGCAAACAAACTACCATCCGGGTCTCCTGACTGCATCCGCAGAATCGCCTATCTGACCTCCTAACTATAGAGTCCCCTATTACTGCTGCCCTCCTCTTCTTTTCCTTACCCTTCTGAGCAACAGGGCCGGTCTTTGTACCCCAACAGTTTTCAAACAGGAGTACTTATTGCCAAGTTGTACAGCCACCGGGGTACTCTCTAATCCCTGCCTCTGCCCCTTGCCTCTCCTAACCGTGACCCACTTTTCTGCCTCCTGTGGTTTTGGAGTGACCACCTGTCTGTAGCTCCTCTCTATGGCTTCCTCACTCTCCCTGGCTAGACGGAGGTCATCGAGCTGCTGCTCCAGGTACCGAATACGGTCCATTTGGAGCGCCATCTTGACGCATCTGGCGCAAATGTGGACGTCTGGAGAGCTATCTGATTGCATGACCTCCCACATCTGACATCCAGAACAGTATACTGCCCTGGCATTCATCCTCCCACTTGCCCTGGATACAATACAATACAATGTACAATACAATGCAAGGATTTTAGCTGAAAGAAATCAGCAGGGATCTGACTGCCAATCAGCTGCTCCCTCAAGTCCTCTTCCACCAATCAGCGGCTACCTCAAGCCCACTTGTTTTGAACTGCGATTTAGAGGGATATCGGCCAAACGGGGGCAGGTGGGCCTAGTGTAGATGGGGCATGTTGGCCGGAGTGGGCAAGTTGGGCCGAAGGGCCTGTTTGTGCGCTGCATCTATAAAGTCCAGATACGACCTTGGTAAGGCCATCAAAAAGGCCAAAAGGGACTTCTGCTCCAAGCTGGAGGATGAGACGGATGCTCGGCAGCTGTGGCAGGGCCTGAATGCAATCACCTCCTACAAGGCGAAATCAGGAGGCAGCTTGAATGTCGGCGAATCATCTCTTCCTGAAGAGCTCAATGCGTTTTACGCACATTTACGAACACCGATGTGCCTTCCCGGGCCCCCATTCGCTGTGATGGTATTTCAGTCTCAGTCACAGAGGCCGACGTCAGGAAATCCTTCAGAGGGGTGAACCCTCGAAAAGCACCTAGACCTGATGGTATACCTGGTCGTGTTCTAAAAACCTGTGCAGACCAAATGGCTGGAGTTTTTACGGACATTTTCAACCTGTCACTTCTGAGGTCTGAGGTTCCCACCTGCTTCAAATAAGCCCAAGAAGAGCAATGTGACACGCCTCAATGACTATCGACCAGTGGCACTAACACCTGTGGTGATGAAGTGATCTGAGAGGTTGATCATGTCGAAAATCAACTCCTACCTCGACAAAAACCTGGACCCACTGCAGTTTGCTTACCGCCACAACAGATCAACAGTGAATGCGATCTCGCTGGCTCTCCACTCCACTCTGGACCACTTGGACAACAAAAACTCATAAGTATCCAGGTCCTGACAGGATACTCCCTAGGACATTGAGGGAAGTTAGTGTAAAAATAGCAGGAGCTATGACAGAAATATTTCAAATGTCATTAGAAACGGGTATAGTGCCGGAGGATTGGCGTACTGCGCATGTTGTTCCATTGTTTAAAAAGGGTTCAAAGAATAAACCTAGCAATTATAGACCTGTTTGTTTGACGTCAGTGGTGGGCAAATTAATGGAAAGGATACTTAGAGATAATATATATAAGCATCTGGATAAGCAGTGTCTGATCAGGAACAGTCAACATGGATTTGTGCCTGGAAGGTCATGTTTGACAAACCTTGAATTTTTTGAAGAGGTTACTAGGGAAATTGATTAGGGTAAAGCAGTGGATGTTGTCTATATGGATTTCAGTAAGGCTTTTGACAAGGTTCCCCATGGAAGGTTGGCTAAGAAGGTTCAATCTTTGGGTGTTAATGGTGGAGTAGCAAGATGGATTCAACAGTGGCTGAATGGGAGATGCCAGAGAGCAATGGTGGATGGCTGTTTGTCAGGTTGGAAGCCAGTGACCAGTGGGGTGCCTCAGGGATCTGTATTGGGTCCACTGTTGTTTGTCATGTACATCAATGATCTGGGTGATGGGGTGGAAAATTGGATAAGTAAGTATGCAGATGATACTAAGATAGGTGGTGGTGTTGTGGATAATGAAGTAAATTTTCAAAGTCGACAGAGAGATTTGGGCCATTTGGAAGAGTGGGCTGAAAGATGGCAGATGGAGTTTAATGCTGATAAGTGTGAGGTGCTACATCTTGGCAGGACAAATCAAAATAGGACGTACATGGTAAATGGTAGGGAATTGAGGAATGCTTTGGACAGAGGGATCTAGAAATGACTGTGCATAGTTTTCTGAAGGTGGAATCGCTTGTAGATAGGGTGGTAAAGAATGCTTTTGGTGTGCTGGCCTTTATAAATTAGAGCATTGAATATAGGAGTAGGGAAGTAATGTTAAAATTGTACAAGGCATTGGTGAGACCAATTCTGTAGTATGGTGTACAATTTTGGTCGCCTAATTATAGGAAGGATGTCAACAAAATAGAGAGAGTACAGAGGAGATTTACTAGAATGTTGCCAGGGTTCCAGCAACTAAGTTACAGAGAAAGGTTGAACAAGTTAGGTCTTTATTCTTTGGAGTGCAGAAGGTTAAGGGGGGACTTGATTGAGGTCTTTAAAATGATGAAAGGGATAGACATAGAGTTGACGTGGATAAGCTTTTCCCATTGAGGGTAGGGAAGATTCAAACAAGAGGGCATGACATGAGAATTAAGGGACAGAAGCTTAGGGGAAACATGAGGGGGAACGTCTTTACTCGGAATGTGGTGGCTGTGTGGAATGAGCTTCCAGCAGAAGTGGTGGAGGCAGGATCGATTTTAACATTTAAAAGTAAAGTGGATAGGTATATGGATGGGAAGGGAATGGAGGGGTATGGTCTGAGTGCAGGTAGATGGGACTAGGGGAAAATAAATGTTCGGCATGGACTGGAACGGCCGAGAGGGCCTGTTTCTGTGCTGTAATTGTTATATGGTCATATGGTCAAGCTGTTATTCATCGATTACTGCTCGGCATTTAATACTATCATCCCCTCCAAACTGGTTACCAAACTCACAGAACTGGGTCTCTGCGCATCCCTCTGCAATTGGATCCTCGACTTCCTCATTCACAAACCAGTCTGGTCGTATTGGTGGAAATGTGTCAGACTCGATAACAATCAGTCGGGAGCACCTCAAGGCTGCATGCTCAGCCCCCTGCTGTACTCTCTCTATACTCATGACTGCATTACCGGTCACAGTGCGAACTCCATCATCAAGTTCACTGGCGACACCACTGTTGTGGGACGTATCACTGATGGGGATGAGTCATAGTACAGAAGAGAGATCGAGCAACTGTCCATATGGTGCCAACACAATAGCCTGGCCCTCAACACCAGCAAAACCAAGGAACTGACTGTGGACTTTGGAAGGAGTAGGATGGAGACCCACAGTCCCATTTATATCAACGGGTCGGTGGTTGAAGCGGTCAAGAGCTTCAAATTCCTGGGCATGAACATCTCTGAAGATCTCTCCTGGTGCAAGAACACTGAGGCACTTATCAAGAAAGCTCATCAGCGCCTCTACTTCTGAGAAAATTACAGAGAGTCGGTTTGTCAAGGAGGACTCTCTCTAACCTCTACAGGTGCACAGTAGAGAGCTTGCTGACCGGTTGCATCGTGGCTTGGTTCGGCAACTTGAACGCCCTGGAGAGGAAAAGACTACAAAAAGTAGTAAGCAATGCCCAGTCCATCATCGGCTCTGACCTTCCTTCCATCGAGGGGATTTACCGCAGTCGCTGCCCCAAAAAGCTGGCAGTATCTTAAAGCTGGGGAAAATAAATGTTTGGCACGGACTGGAAGGGCCGAGAGGGCCTGTTTCCATGCTGTAATTGTTATATGTTATATGTTATAGGTATCATCAAAGACCCACACCATCCTGGCCACACATTCCTCTCCCTGCTACCTTCAGGTAAAAGGTACAGGAGCCTGAAGACTGCAATGACCAGGTTCAGGAATAGCTACTTCCCCACAGCCATCAGGCTATTAAACCTGGCTCAGATAAAACTCTGATACCTATTAACCCATTATCTGTTATTTGCACTTTATTAGTTTATTTATTCATTTGTGTGTATATATTTATATTTGGTATATGGACACACTGATCTGTTTTGTAGTAAATGCCTCCTATGTTCTGTGTGCTGATGAAAAGCAAGAATTTCATTGTTCTATCAGGGACACATGACAATAAACTCACTTGAACTTGAACTTGAAAAGTAGTCTGCATGTTCAGCTTCAAATTGATAACACCACGGCAGTCACATATGTTAATCACATGGGTGGTATCAAGTTGTTATCTTCTGATAGACTGGCAAACCAAATCAGGATCTGGTGTATTGACAAACACATTTGGCTCTCAGCTAGTTATCTGCCAGGAAAATGTAACCCTGTGGCAGACACCAGGTCACAAACGTTCCATGACAACATTGAGTGGATGTTGAATCGAGATGTGTTCAAAGAGGTCATTGTCAAATATGGAACGCCAGATATTGACTTGTTTGCATCTAGACTAAACAGCCAGCTTCCCAAATATGTATCATGGGAACCAGATCCTGGCGCAATAGCGATTGACGCTTTCTCGCTAAATTGGTATGCATTTCCTCCGTTTTGCCTCATAAATCGATGTCTGCTTAAAATCACGCAGGACAATGCTTCAGGGACTGGCCTTCCCAGCCATTGGTACCCTTTGATTCCACAGCTGATGACACAACCCCTGATGGCTGTTTCCAAAGAAGGGATTTGTTGGTGCATCCGGTAACAGGCAACTGCCATCCGTTGTATGACCTTATTGATCTGTTAATTTGCAGATTCTAAGAAGGCCATATCTGGGGCATGGATTGTCGGGGCGAACTGTGGACGTGCTTACTGCATCTTGGAGATCGAGTACACAGAAGCAGTATTTTTGTTATGTAAAAAAATTGGAAGCTTATTGTATACAAAATGATATTGACTATTGTACAGCATGTCTCACATGTTCTGGAGTTTCTGTCAACCCTCTATTATGATTGGCTAAGTTACAGTGCAATTAATACAGCAAGAAGTGCTTTATCATCATATTTAGGGATTAAGACAGACAAACGTGCGATTGGGTCTCACCCTCTTGTCATTCAATTAATGAAGGGCATTTTCAACTCCAGACCTCCCAAACCTAGATATTTGGCCATTTGGAATGTGAGTATGGTCCTCAGAATGCTGCGTGAATGTTTTTCTATCTCATCTTTGTCTTTGACCAAAATCACCATGAAGGTGGCCATGCTTATGGCATTTGTTTCAGCACAAAGGGTACAATCGCTACAAAAATTACAGATAGACAGAATGGAAACTACTGCAGATAACATTACGTTTTACATTTGTGATCTCCTCAAGCAAAGCAGACCAGGGGTCACAGGGTTTAAAATAGCATTTTCAACATATCCCACAGATCCATCCTTGTGCGTCAAAACACATTTGATGCAATACATTGCAGCTACAGAGAGCTTACGTAACAGGGAGATGGGATTGTTTATCAGTTATAAAAAGCGACATAAGAGTGTGTCAGTTAACACTATTTTGAGATGGCTGAAACAAGTTTAGATGGATGCAGGTATTAACACAGATGTGTTTACATCCCATTCCACTAGGGCAGCAGCCACGTCGGCAGCCAACGCGAAGGACGTGCCCGTCGACCATATTATGGCGGACGCCAGATGGGCAAATGAGCTGATGTTTCAGAATTTTTATCATCGGCTGGTTGTCAATCCAGACTGTTTGCCAATGTCATTTTAAGTTCTGTTTAAATACTTAAAATTTAGAGGAACTATTGTTTGTTTACATAGTTAAATAAACCCTATCACTGCATTGAATGCAATGTTACCACCATTTATTTCTCTTTCGAGTCAATCAATGCAGTGGGATGCCGAGATTTGTAATCTGCGGATTGATTACGTGTCCACCGCGCCCAACCCTCTCCCATAAAAGTTCATCTGGTCATTCTCGAGTCAGTGATCTTACTATGTATTTCGGTGTTTATTTGTGATTTCATACCACTGCTTTGAAGTTTGGTGCACATGCGACCTGGCGGGTCTTCTTCACGGAATCACCGACGTAACTCCTCATAAAATCAAGATCAAACTTAAAACTGGTAAGTTCTCATTTAATCTTACTATTTTCCATAACTGCCCAAAGTCATGTACAACCCCAAACGCATAGCGAGAATCGATGTAAACATTAGCACTTTTATCTTTTGCCAATATGCAGGCACCTGTCAGGGCATACTGCTCAGCTGCCTGAGCAGACGTTCCGATGGTAAAGCATATGCCTCCAGCACTTGGTGTGGTGTGACCACTGCATATCCTGCTAATAATCTGTCATCGCTAGTTCAGTGTGAAGCGACATCAGTAAATAGGACCAGATCAGGATTATCAATTGGATGACTCTTAATCCAGCCAGAGCGTGGCAGCGACTTCGACAAACAACAGACAATCATGGTCACATCCTTCTTCTGGCAGTGGTACAAAGGTAGCTGTGTTTACAGCAGGCGAGGTATAGATGTGATAAAAATGACTTAATGACCTGCTATTCTAGCGGTTGTGAAATGCTGTGTAACTGCTGAGCTCAATAATAACATGACGAACTGTCACTACACGCGGGTGATCAAGAACGATGGGGATGGATTTTTCGATCATTCTATCTTTTGCCACTACAGCTCGTAAGCAGGCTGGCATGCCATTTACTTCAGCTGGTAAAGCTACAGAATAATAGGCTTCCGGTCTTTTTCTCCCTCCATGTTCTTGAACCAAGGCTCCAGTCTCAAACCTCTTTGATACTAAGGGGGCAATGAGGATCACTATTTTGTTAATAGCTCTCAAGTCCTGGACAAAACGTCATTCATTGCTTCTTCCCACTTTCGGGATCAGCAGCATAGGAGTATTACAGAGACTTTGCATTTTTATTAATCCTCCTTGATGTAATAAAGACATGATGACTATACTAGCTATCATTTCATCAACCTCCAGGTAGAGTAGATACTGTTTTAAACATGGCAAAGCCGCACGCTTCCCCTCCATCTCTAGTTCCATCTTCCGCTCCATTTCCATCTCCAGCTCCATCTCTATCTCCTGCTCCAACTCAAACTCCACTTCCATCTCCATCTCAAGCTCCATCTCCAGCTCCATCTCCAGCCCCTGTTCCATCTCCAGCTCGAGCTCCAGCTCTATCTCCCGCACCTCCAGGACCATCTCCGAGTCTAGCTCCATCTTTATCTCTAGCTCCACTATCTTTTTCTGCAGCTCCGTTTCATTCACTCTCTAGCTGCAGCTCCAGCTCTATCTCCAGCTCAACCTCCAGTTTCCTCTCCAGTTGCATCTCCAGCGCCATCTCTAGCTCCATCTCTACCTCAGACGTCAGCTCCAGCTCCAGCTCCATCTCCAGCCACATCTCAGGCACAATTTTCAGGCCCACCTCCAGATTTACTTCCATCTCCTTCTCCACCCCTAGCTCCAGATCCATCTCTAGCTCCAGCTCCATCTCCAGAGCAATCTCCAGCTCCATCTCCTTCCACCTCCAGCTCCACCTCCAACTCCATCGCCAGGTCCATCTCTCGCTCCAACTCCAGCACCATCGCCAGGTCCAACTCCAGCTCCAATTTTAGCTCTATTTCTATTCCAGCTACATCTGCAGCTCCAGCTCTATCTCCGTTTCCAGCTCTGGCTCCATCTCCATCCCCATGCCCAGATCTACCTCTAGCTCCAGCTCTATCTCCATCTCCATCTCTAGCTGCATCTCCATCTCCACCTCCATCACCATCTCCAGCTCCAGCTCTAGATACATTTCCACATCAGCTATTCTTGCTCTATCTCCATCTCCACCTAGCTCTGGCTCCATCTCCTGCCCAATCGCCAGATCCACCTCCAGGTCCAGCTCGATATCCAGCCCCAGCACCATATCCAGACCAGCATTATCTTCAGCTGCATCTTCAGCTCTAACTCCATCTCCAGCTCCAGCCCCATCTTTAGCTTTAGGTTCATCTCAATCTACAGCTGATAATCTAGCGACAGCTCTACCTCTATCACCATCTCCAGCATCTCCTGTTCTACCTCAAGCTCCATCTCCAGCTCCTCCAGCTCTAGCTTCATGTCCAGAATCTCCAGCTCCAGCTCCATGTCAAGCTCCAGCTCCAGCTCTATTTCCAGGCCCATCTCCATCTACAGCTCCAGCTTCAGCTCCAGCTCCAGTTCCAGCTCCATCTCCATCTCGAGCTCCTGCTCCATCTCCAGCTCCATCTCCAGATACAACACCCGTTCCATTTGTAGCTCTCTCTCCAGCTCCATCTCCACCTCCAGCTCTAGCTTCTATTCCATTATCACTCTTTCTGTAGCCCTATTTATCAAAATCTCTACCTCCCTACTTCTCTCCCTCTTTTTATCGCCATCTATATCTGTATATCTATCTCTATCTCAATCTCTATCTCTATCACTATCTCTAGCTTTCTCTCTCTATCTTCATTATCGCCATCTCGTGGAGCTCGAGCTCTACCTCCAGTATCTCCATCTCGACCTCTTTCTCAAGCTCTATCCCTATTTCGAGCTGTCTCTATCTCGAGCTTTATCTGGAAACTCTAGCTCGAGAATCTCGAACTATCTCTATCGTAAGCTCTATTTCTCTCGAGCTCAATATTTATCTCGAGTAATTATCTCGCGCTTTATATCCTCTCTGTATCACAAGCTCTATTATTTCGAGCTCTATCTCTATCTCGAGCTCGATCTCCATCAAGTATCTCTATCTCGATCTCTCTCTTTCTCTATCTCTATTTAGAGCTCAATCCCTGAGCTCCATCTATCTATACTTAGCCTGAGCTCACTCCTCGAGCTCCATCTATCTCGAGTATCTCCATCTCGAATATATCTATCTCGAGTATCTCTAACTCCAGATCTCACTCTATCTCGAGCCCCATCTCTACCTCGAGCTCTATCTCTTTAATACCTTTATCTCGGTTATGTATATATCCCGAGTAGTATCTGAGCTCTATTTGGAGCTCCATCTCTATCTCCATCTCGAGCTCTATTTCCAGCTCCCTCTAGCTCGAGCTTTACCTCCATCTCCAGCTCCATCTCTATCTCCAACTCTAGCTCCAGATCCATCTCCAGCTCCATCTCCAGTTCAGGCTTAATCTCCAGCGGCATCTCCAGCTCCAATTCCAGCTCGAGCTCCATGTCCACCTCTATCTCCAGCTCGAGCTCCATGTCCACCTCTATCTCCAGCTCCAGGTCCATCCCCAGCTTCATCTCCAGCTGTACCTCCATCTCCATCCAGTTTCAACTCCATCTCCATCCGACACTATTTCCATCTCCAGCTCCATCTCTAGCTCCATCTCCAGCTCCATGTCCTGCTCCATCTCCAGTTGCAACTCTCTCCAGCTCAAGCTCAACTCCATCCCCAGTTCAGTCTCCGGCTCCCCCAGCTCTAGCTCCATCTCCAGCGCCTTCTCTAGTTCCAGCTCTATCTACATCTCTAGCTCTAGCTCTATCTCCAACGCCTCCAGCTCCAGCTCCTTCTCCGTCTCTAGTGTATATTTAGCTCTAGTTTAGCTCTAGCTCTAGCTCTAGCTCCGCCTTCAGCTCCAGCTCTAGATCCATCTCGATCGCCAGGTCCAGCTCTCGCTCCATTCCAAGCTACATCTATAGACCCATCTTCATCCCCAGCTCCTTCTCCAGTTCCAGCTCTAGCTCCATCTCCAGTTGCATTTGTTACAGAGAAAGGTTGAACGTTACAGAGAAAGGTTGAACAAGTTAGGTCTTTATTCTTTGGAGCGCAGAAGGTTAAGGGGGGACTTGATTGAGGTCTTTAAAATGATGAAAGGGATAGACAGAGTTGACGTGGCTAAGCTTTTCCCATTGAGGGTAGGGAAGATTCAAACAAGAGGGCATGACGTGAGAATTAAGGGACAGAAGTTTAGGGGTAACGTGAGGGGGGACTTCTTTACTCAGAGGGTGGTGGCTGTGTGGAATGAGCTTCCAGCAGAGGTGGTGGAGGCAGGATCGATTTTAACATTTAAAAGTAAAATCGATAGGTATATGGACGTGAAGGGAATGGAGGGGTATGGTCTGAGTGCAGGTAGATGGGACTAGGGGAAAACAAATTGTCGGCACGGACTGGAAGGGCCGAGAGGGCCTGTCTCCGTGCTGTAATTGTTATATGGTTATTTATATGGTTATCTCCAGCTCCATATCCATCTCCATCTCCTGCTCTAAATCTAACTCCATTTCCAGCTCCATCTCCAGCTCTATCACCTGCTCCATCTCCAGCGCCATCTCCAGCTCCTTCTTGTTCTATCTCTAGCTCAATCTACAGCTCCAGCTCAAGCTCCATCTCCATTTCAATCGCCAGCTCTAACTCTAGCTCCACCTCAACCTCCATCTCCAGTTCGAGCTCTTGCTCCATATCCAGCTCGATCTCCAGCCGACTCCAGTTCCTATTTAACTCAACCTAGCGCTAGCTCTTGCTCCATCTCCAGCTCTAGCTACAGTTCCATTTCCAGCTTCAGCTCTAGCTCCATCTACATCTCCAGCTCCAGCTCCAGCTACACCTCCAGCTGTACTAGCTAGAGCTCCATCTCCAGTCCCATCTCCAGCTCCATCTCCAGCTCCATTTCCAGCACTAGCTCTAGCACTATATCTGACTCTAGCTACATCTCAAGCTCTAGCTCTAGCTCCATCTCAAGCTCCATATCCAGCTACAGCTCCAGTTCGAGCTCCCTGCAGATGCATCTCAAACTCCATCTCCAGCTCACTCCAGTATTTTAACATCATCTCTAGCTCTAGCTCTAGCTCCATCTCCAGCTCCAGCACTAGCTTTAACTTCATCTCCAGCTCTAGCTCCATCTCCATCTTCAGTTCCAGCTCCATCTCCAACTCCATCTCCATTTCCATTTCCAGCTCCAACTAGCTCCATATGCAGCTACATATTTAGCTCCATCCCCTGCTCTGACTTAACCTCCATCTCCAGCTCCATCCACAGCTCCAGCTACAGCTCCATCTCTGTCTCCAGCTCCAGCTCAAGCTCCAGCTTTAGCTACAACTCCATCTCCAGCTACAAATCCAGTTCCAGCTCCATCTCAAGCTCCACCTCCACCTCCATCTCTAGCACCATCTCCAACTCTAGCTCCTTCTCCATCTCCAACTCTAGCTCCAGCTCTAGCTCCATCTCTAGCTCTAGTTGCATCGCCAGCTCCATTTCCAGCTCCATTTCCAGCTGTAACTCTAGCTCCATCTCCAGCTCCAGCGCTAGCTCCATCTCCAGCTCAATCTTCAGCTCTTGCTCTAGCTCCACCGCTTGATCCAGCTCTAGCTCCATCTCAGGCCCCATCTCCAGATCTAGCTTTAGCTCCATCACCAATCCATGTCCAGCTCAATCTCCAGCTCTAGCTCTAGTAGCTGTACTGGCTGCAGCTCCATTTCCAGTTCCGTCTCCAGCTTCATCTCCAGCTCTAGCTCCAGCGCCAATTCTAGCTCCATCTCCTGCTCCAGCTTTCACTCCATCTCCAGCTCCATTTCCAGCTCCAGCTCTAGCTCCATCTCCAGGGCCATCCCCAGCTCGATTTCCAGCTCGAGCTCCATCTCCAGTTTCATCTCTATCTCCAGCAGCTTCATCTCCATCTCCATCTCCATCGCCAGGTCAGACTCTACCTCCATCTTCAGCTTCATCTCTAGCTCCATCTCCAGCTCCATCTCTAGCTCCATCTCCAGCTCCATCTCCTGCTCCATCTCCAGTTCCAGGTGCTTCCAGCTCCAGCTCTACTCCATCTCCAGCTCAGTCTCCAGCTCCTGCAACTCTAGCTCCATCTCCAGCGCCATCTTCAGCTCCAGCTCCGTGTCCATCTCTAGCTCTAGCTCCTTCAGATCCACCTTCATCGCCAGCTCTAGTTCCATATCAAGCTCCATCTCCAGATGCAGCTCCAGCTCTAGCTCCATCTCCAGCTCTCTCCAGTTCAATACAGCTCTAGTTTAACTCCATCTCCAGCTCTAGATCAGGCTCCATCTCCAGCTCCATCTCCAGCTCTAGCTTCAGAGCAGGAGATGGAGCTGGAGCTCGAGCTAAAGATTGAGATGGACCTGGAGATGGAGAAGGAGCTGGGGATTCTGGACATGAAGCTAGAGTTGGAGGAGCTGGAGATGGAGATGTAGATGGAGATGGAGCTGGAGCTGGAGCTGGAGCTTGAGGTTGAGCTAGAGATGGAACTAGAGATGGAGCTGGAGATGGAACTGGAGGTGGAGCTGGAGCCTGAGGTGCAGATAGAGCTGGGGCTGGAGCTGGAGCTAGAGAGACATAAAGAAGGAGTTGGCGAAAAAAATAGAGGTGGAGCTAGTGATGGAGATGGAGCTAGACCTGGAGATGGACCTAGAGGTGCAGGAGATGGAGCTGGAGATGGAACAGGGGATGGATCTGGAAAGTGAGCTAGAGCTGGAGCATGAAGCTAGATGGACATGAAGCTAGAGCTGGAGGAGCTGGAGCTGGAGTTGGAGCTGGAGCTGTAGCTGGAGATGGAGCTGGAGCTGGAGATGGAGCTGGAGCTGTGGATGGAGATGGCGCTGGAGGTAGATCTGGCGATTGGGCAGGAGATGGAGCCAGATCTAGTTGGAGATGGAGATAGAGCTAGAGTAGCGGATGTGGAAATGTATCTAGAGCTGGAGCTGGAGATGGATTAGGAGATGGAGATGGAGATGGAGATGGAGCTGGAGCTAGAGGTAGATCTAGACATGGGGATGGAGATGGAGCCAGAGCTGGGGACGGAGATAGAGCTGGAGCTGCAGATGTAGTTAGAATATAGATAGAGCTAGTTGGAGCTGAAGTTGGACCTGGCGATGGAGCTGGAGTTGGAGCGAGAGATGGACCTGGCGATGGAGCTGGAGGTGGAGCTGGAGATGGAGCTGGAGCTAGAGCTAGGTCTGGAGCTAGGGGTGGAGATGGAGATGGAACTAAATCTGGAGGTGGACCTGAAGATTGTGCCTGAGATGTAGCTGGAGATGGAGCTGGATCTGGTGCTGGGGGTGGTGCTGGAGATGGAGCTGGAGATGAAGTCTGAGGTAGAGATGGAGCTAGAAATGGCACTTTGGACGCAACTGGAGAGGAAACTGGAGTTTGCGGTGGAGATAGAGATGGAGCTAGATAGAGGTTGAAATGGAGCTGCAGAAAAAGATAGAGATAAAGATGGAGCTAGACTCGGAGATGGTCCTGGAGGTGCGGGAGATAGAGCTGGAGTTCGAGCTGGGGATGGAGATGGAAGTGGAGTTTGAGCTGGAGCTAGAGATGGAGCTAGAGCTGGGGATGGAGACAGAGATTTATGCTAGAGATATAGAGCTGAAGTTAGATTATCAGTTCTAGATTAAGATGGACAAAGAAAAAACTGAAGCTTGAGGGCTGGTACTGAGATGGAGTTTAGAGCTAGAGATTGCAGCTGGAGATAGAGCTGGCGCTGGAGTGGATATAGAGATGGCGCTGGAGTGGATATAGAGCTTGAGCTAGATCTGGCGATTGGGCAGGAGATGCAGCCAGAGCTAGAATTGGAAATGGAGATGGAGATGGAGATGGAGATGGAGTTTGGAGATAGAGATGGAGCTTGGCAATGGAGCTGGAGCTGGCTGAGATGGACCTGGCGATGTAGCTAGAGCTGGAGATGGAGGTGGAGATGGAGATGCAGCTGGGGATAATGAGCTGGAGATGGACCTGGCGATGGAGTGGTGCTGGAGGTTGGACCTGGTGATGCAGCTAGAGCTGGAGATGGAGATGGAGATGGAGCTAGAGCAAGAGCTAGAACTGGAGCTAGAGTTGGAGATGGGGATGGAGCTAGATCTGGAGTTGATGGACCTGAAGATGGTGCCTGAGATGTAGCTGGAGATGGAGCTGGAACCGATGCTGGGGATGGATCTGGAGCTGGTCTGAGGTAGATATGGAGCTAGAGATGGCTGGAGAAGCAACTGGAGATGGAACAGGTTGGGGTGGAGATGGAGCTGGAGCTGGAGCTAGAGAGGAGTATTGAAATGGAGCTGTAAAAAATATACTGGAGCGAGAGATAAAGATGGAGCTGGACTCCGAAATGGTCCTGGAGGTGCGGGAGCTGGAGCTGGAGCTCGAGCTCGAGCTGGAGATGGAGCAGGGGATGGAGATGGAGCTGGAGATGGAGCTGGAGATGGAGCTTGAGATGGAGATGGAGGTGGAGGTGGAGCTGAGTTGGAGCTGAAGCTGGTGCTGGTGATGGAGCGGAAGACGGAGCTGGAGCTAGAGATGGAGCTAGAGATGGAACTGGAGATAAAGATAGATGTGTAGCTAGAGATAGAGATGAACGTAGAGATGGAGATGGAAATGGATAAGGGAGATTACGGGATAGAGATTATAAGTGCGATTATAAATGTGTATTATAATTTGTTATAGTGTTGTGGTCGTGCATTTAAGTGTGTTGCAGTGTCGTGCATATAGTGCATTGCAGTGATTCGCCCACTATTGTGGCCGTGCATTATAGTGTGTTATTATAACGTGTATAGTGTTGCACTATTGCCATAGTGTTTTATACTATCATAATGTTATCGGTGTATGTCGCATAGGGCATTTTATAGTGTTGAACATTATAGTGTATTGTCGTGGTACTTTCATGAAAGTGTGTAATATTGTGCTATAGTGTGTAATAGTGTATTTAAAGTATGTTATATTGTTATAACTATCACATTATAAATAAATTTAGTATTTACACTATAACACACATTAATAATACCCCCTTCGCATTATAATATAATTACACAATTCAAACAGTAATTTTTAAATACTATAGTACACTATACTAAACATTATAACCATATAACATAACATTATAACACTGTATAACACATTATAATACTAATCTGTATAATACACAGTATAACACACTATATCATATTCATCCCACTACATCAAATTATAGAACTATATTACACATTATAATAATATTTTAGTTTAACCCGATATACACTATAACACAATATAATGTAACATAGCATAATAATACACATACACGCACTATAATACACTAACGCGATAACAATATTACACCATAACACATTATACTACAATGCACTATAACACCACAATACATTATATCAAAACAAACTATACACTATAATACACTACTACATACTATAAAACATTAAAACATATTATAACACAATATAACGCACTATAAAACATTTTAACACTAGCGCTGGAGCTGGATATAGAGATGGCGCTGGAGCTGGATATAGAGCTTGAGCTAGATCTGGCGATTGGGCAGGAGATGCAGCCAGAGCTAGAGTTGGAAATGGAGATGGAGATGGAGATGGAGATGGAGATGGAGTTGGAGATAGAGATGGACTTGGCAATGGAGCTGGAGCTGGCTGGAGATGGACCTGGCGATGTAGCTAGAGCTGGAGATGGAGGTGGAGATGGAGATGCAGCTGGATATGGAGCTGGAGATGGACCTGGCGATGGAGCTGGAGCTGGAGGTGGACCTGGTGATGCAGCTAGAGCTGGAGATGGAGCTGGAGGTGGAGATGGAGATGGAGCTAGAGCAAGAGCTAGAACTGGAGCTAGAGTTGGAGATGGGGATGGAGCTAGATCTGGAGATGGACCTGAAGATGGTGCCTGAGATGTAGCTGGAGATGGAGCTGAAGTCTGAGGTAGAGATGGAGCTAGAGATGGCTGGAGAAGCAACTGGAGATGGAACAGGAGGTTGGGGTGGAGATGGAGCTGGAGCTGGAGCTAGAGAGAGAATGAAATGGAGCTGTAGAAAAATATACTGGAGCGAGAGATAAAGATGGAGCTGGACTCCGAAATGGCGATTGGGCAGGAGATGCAGCCAGAGCTAGAATTGGAAATGGAGATGGAGATGGAGATGGAGATGGAGATGGAGTTGGAGATAGAGATGGACTTGGCAATGGAGCTGGAGCTGGCTGGAGATGGACCTGGCGATGTAGCTAGAGCTGGAGATGGAGGTGGAGATGGAGATGCAGCTGGATATGGAGCTGGAGATGGACCTGGCGATGGAGCTGGTGCTGGAGGTGGACCTGGTGATGCAGCTAGAGCTGGAGATGGAGATGGAGATGGAGCAAGAGCAAGAGCTAGAACTGGAGCTAGAGTTGGAGATGGGGATGGAGCTAGATCTGGAGATGGACCTGAAGATGGTGCCTGAGATGTAGCTGGAGATGGAGCTGGAACTGATGCTGGGGATGGATCTGGAGCTGGTCTGAGGTAGATATGGAGCTAGAGATGGCTGGAGAAGCAACTGGAGATGGAACAGGTTGGGGTGGAGATGGAGCTGGAGCTGGAGCTAGAGAGAGAATGAAATGGAGCTGTAGAAAAATATACTGGAGCGAGAGATAAAGATGGAGCTGGACTCCGAAATGGTCCTGGAGGTGCGGGAGCTGGAGCTGGAGCTGGAGCTGGAGCAGGGGTGGCGGGAGAGTGGAGATGGAGCTGAATGGAGATGGAGCTTGAGGATGGAGCTTGAGATGGAAGCTTGAGATGGAGCTTGAGATGGAAGCTTGAGCTGGAGCTGAGATGGAGCTACTTGAGATGGAGCTTTGTGAGATGGATGGGGAGCTTGAGGGGGGGGGGGATGGGAGCTTGAGTTGGAGCTGGAAGCTGGTGCTGGTGATGGAGCGGAAGACGGAGCTGGAGCTAGATAGCTTGGAGCTAGAGATGGAATGTGAGATAAAGATAGATGTGTAGCTAGAGATAGGAGATGAAGGTAGAGATGGAGATGGGAAAATGGATACAGGGATTACGGGATAGAGATTATAGTGCGATATAATGTGTATTAATAATTTTGTTATAGTGTTGTGGTCGTGCATTATAGTGTGTTTGCAGTGTCGTGCATTATAGTGCATTGCAGTGTTCCGCTATTGTGGCCGTGCATTATAGTGTGTTATAACGTGTATAGTGTTGCACTATTGCCATAGTGTTTTATACTATCATAATGTTATCGGTGTATGTGCATAGGGCATTTTATATTGTTATAGTGTATTGTCGTGTTACTTTCATGAAAGTGTGTAATATTGTGCTATAGTGTGTAATAGTAAGATTAAACGAGAACTTACCAGTTTGAAGTTTGATCTTTATTTTATGAGGAGTCGAGTTGAGGGACTACGTGAATAGAAGCCCGTACAGCCGTTGGTGCGTCAATCTTCAAAGCAGCGGAATGAATTCACAGCTAACAATGACCGAAGTATAACGGTAAGATGATAAAACTAGAACTACCAGATGAGATCTATGAGGGTGGGAGCGGAGGGCACGTAGTCCCTCAAACTCGACTCCTCATAAAATAAAGATCAAACTTCAAACTGGTAAGTTCTCGTTTAATCTTACTATTTTTTACTTCGGAGTCACGTGAGTGACTACGTGAAGAAGACTTCAAAGCACTGTGAATTCACGCCGCAGACTCAAATCCGACGTTCACATCTGCCTGGATTGACTCAAAAGTCCGTTAACAATCAATCATGCATCAGTAGTACATTTGTTAAATGAAATAACAGTTTTTTTATTTTCATACAAAACAAATCATAACAAACCCCTCTAAAACTCAGGGGAAAAATGTAACAGTACTGACACCTAGAATCATCAAACACCCCGAGCTTGAAATCGGCTTGTGACAAAACCTTGAAAAGTTTTAGCTCACTGGACCATCCTGTTGTCCGCGAGTGGACCTTGAAAATAGTTGCACCGACACCTTACTGTTGTGGTTTTTTGTGACTAAATAAACAAAGCCAACTCTATTCCTTCAGAGGTTTAGTAATCTCTATGTAAAGAGATAATGATGAGAGTATACAGAAAGACTATAGAATGCGATCATCTGCGGGGGGTATGCTGAAACACCATCTTACAATCCTGTCATGCCTCTTTTTTATTATGTTTAAGCAAATCATAGACATAAAATTATATGGCATCAGCCGAACACTGCATTCTATCTAGCCGTAGCTTTGCTAATGTTTGTACACGTTGGGCTGAAACCAACACCAGAAGCAATGACCACCTTCATAGTTAATTGGCTATTAGATAGGCTTGTAACCGAGCCCACTGGCGAAGAAGCATAAAACCTCACTCACATGCAAATACCGGCATACCTGTGTTTAGGAGGATCGGCTAGAATTGAAGTCAACTCCCTTCATGAATCGTGAACTAACGGATGTGTCCCTACTGTATGCAATTCTGCATTCATAGGTAAATAAGAAGACAGAGAAACTTCTGGCTGAATTAATTGCACTGTAACTTATTTTTATTTTGTTTTTTTTTTTTTTTTTTTGTCAAATAAAGAGTTGACAAACTCCAATATATCTGGTGATCCCTGCCCCGGAGGTTGATGTTCCGTGTGATATAAATATCCTGCTGTAGGCAGAATTGCTCCCACTTCCTTATATAGGTGATATATTGCTGCTGTGTACTATCCCTGCAGGCCGACGTAAGAGACATCCAACGTCGATGAGACAGTCCTCTCCAGGTTTGGCGCCTCCTTAAAATCTGCAAATTTACAGATCAATATCTGATCTTTAAAGGATGTTGATCCCCATGTGTCTGGATTTACCAGTTAGATTTTTATTCTTGGGCATAAGCATGTAAGGCTCCCTAGCCATTTGTTAAACGGGAAACCTGCTCGTGTAGGCCATTGGCCTACCCAATACCCTGTGAAGCGGATCCTCCCTTGATTTTTGCCAATACATCTGCTGAATGAGACAGAATGAAGGAAATACATACACACCAAGGCATTCCTCCAATGCAGCGAAAATTGCGTCCACTGCTAGCTGCCAGGTATTGGTTACCATAAAACATATCTAGGTAATGATGATTTATCGAGGATGCAAACAAGTCAATATCTGGACAATGCATATGATCGATCATTTGGATAAACACAGCTGGATTTAACTCCATTCAGTTGTCATTGACTGACGTGGACTCTTCTTGGCAAATAAAGTGCTGAATGAGCCAGATTATTTTGGGGTCAATACTCCAGCTCCAAATCTGGTTAGCCAGTCGTATGCACATGACTGTGACGTAACTCCACCCATGTGGTTTCATATGCCACGCTGTGGTGTGTGAATTCTGAGCTGCACATGCAGATCTCTTGTTAGTAGATCAGATAAGCTTTGAGCATACCAGGTGTCCCAACAAAACTCTAAATATTCAATCCCTCTTAATTGAGGAAGCGAGTCTAACCACATGCATCTGCCTCCACAAATAGTAAGACATATCTGTTGCACCCCAACCCAGTGCACTCACATCAGTCGGTAATTTCAGTGACGGTGATTCCACGAAACCTTCCCTTAAATTTTTGATAATGTACTATCACCATTGTATCAGCAATCCGCCCCTAGCTGACACTGATGGGCCTATCAAAAATCAGCCTCTTTGTGTCGCGCAGTGCCTTGTTCCTTTGGATGGTTGTAATTGTTGATAGATGCAGAGGACAATACTGCAAGCTGGGAAAGCTGCAACAACTTCCCAATAAAAACTGGTACTTGTTCGAATCAAAAGGCGTTGTTCTCCAACGAGATTAGCACAGTCCCAATTAATGTATCAATTCTATCCTGGGTAAAGGTTACCCCAACATGTGATGGAATTAATGGTCATCCAGAAAATCAAATAATTTGGACTGGCGATAATTGAGATTTTCCTGGAGTGAATAAATATCCATTTGTTTCAAAAGTGATTTTAACAAACTGAAATGATGATTGGTTTCTCATGAGTCTTTCCAACAGATCAGAAATATAAAAATAGGCCATTACCACATGCCTGAAGCTTAAGCAATGCTAACAAGGTTTTACCAATTTAGTAAAATAAATCTAGAGAGCTGAAGTTAGATCCATTGGCAATGTCCTGAATTGCTCAGCTCAACCAAGTCATCCAAATAAGTTCAACTTATTTCTACTCACCATGAATAGACACTGAGTAATACGCATTCTTTAAATCAATTTTTGCATATAATACCCTTTGGACACAGATGTTTGCCCGTGGTGTTAAAGTCTCCCATTTTGAAATGCGCTATAACAACAAATTTGTTAAATTCGAAAAATCCAGAATAATTCTATATCCCCAGTCTCTTTGTAGATTGGGAAATATCACTTGACAGAAATTGTTTTGACTTTGATAGACAGAAGGCTCGCAATACGCTTCTTGTGTAACGACTGCTTCAATACATAAGTATGAAACAAATCGTGATGTCAAATGCTGCATTGTTTGAGGAACAATTTTAACCTTCCCTATTTGAACAGAACATCAGTTAATTCATCGTTGTCAAATGTAACTTAAACGTTAGTTCCTTACAGCATCTTTCCTTGCGGCCTTGTTGTCTCGACTTCTTGTAGCGAACTTTTTTGCCTTGCTTCAGCTGGCTTAATGAGGGCCATGGTTATAACAATCTCGTAACAGTCTTTGACCTTTTTGGCAGGTATACACAAACAACAAATTTCGTGGTTGTACACTGGTCGGTTTGCACATACTCGACAAATTCGGGTTAGCACTGTATACCGGGCACTCCGACATTATTAATTTCAAATGCATTACAAACGGAGTCAGTTCCATCCTGGTGTGCTTCAAACCATCATTTGTATCAATAACTTTCACCACAGCTGTTATGACTGACTTACAACAGTTAAGCACTTTTAATACTTCATCTCCTGGGCCCTAGCGGCGCAAACCATCTATGCAAATTTGGCTGATTAAACACCGGTCCTTTCAGGAGATCACAATTAACAGGAGCTTTATAGTTTTTTGCTACTCATCATAGCTAGTCCTGTAACTGGTGGGAGCGATATACTGAATGGTCTTCGGCCAATTCTACATCATATCGCCCTTTCTGCGCTTGCCCACCTAGCAAAAATTCCCAGCAATGTTCGGAAGTTATCTCCAATCGAACTCCTTGCTCTTCCCCAGATAGAAACTGGTGACATGCTCAACTGCCCTGATAGCACGAACCTCTCACAGTTGCAGGATAGTTCTTGCAGCCTGAAACAGGTGCTGCTGCACAGCTCTCCATCAGCTGGCTTGGGCAGCACTCCTCTCACGGAGCTGCGAAACATTCTCCTCTCAGGGCCGGATAGTTTACAGCCCTGAAACATGGTGCTGACTTGGACACATGCTCTCCATCAGCTGGCTTGGGCATCACTCCTCCTCAGGTAGCTGAACATCCTCTCACAGGCCGGATAGTTCTGCAGCCTGAACGGTGCTGCTAGACAGCTCTCCATCAGCCTGGCTTGGGCACACTCGCTTCCCACGGAGGTAGGGCTCCCTGTCGAGCATTCTTTGAGAATAGAATTCTCGACGTGGAGAGCCAGTGAGGCAACGGACTCTCTATGGAGGGTATACATTTCCAGGCCGATTCATTTACGGGCACAGAGACTTTCCAGCGGCCCTACTGACAAGCCCTCCACTGACCCCCGGCTGGTGGAGTCCTGTCAAACATGGCTGTGTGTAGCCAAGCAGGACAGGTTACAGAGGGCCTCCATCCTCATCACTCTCCTTGCTCACCACTTTCCCTTTTTTACCCCCGGAGCGCCTCGCCAGACACCTTCTTCCGTTGCATCATATCTACAAAACTTTAACCGTTTGCAGAAAAGACCTGTGGTAAAGTATTCAACACCAAAACCCATACTCGTTTCTTAACTTGTTAACAAAAACTGCTGGAGAATGGTGGTGAAGTCTGAAGAAAAGGGTCTCGACCCGAAAACGTCGCCATCTCCTTTGCTCTTAGATGCGTTCTGCACCCGCTGAATTCTCCAGCTTTCCATGTTAAACGCGGTTTAATCTATACTGCTCGGAGGAGCGCTGCTGCTTCCCCGCCGACTGCACCAGGGTCTACGTCATGACGCACCAAGGCTGTACGGAGCTTCTATTAGTAGTCACTCCGGATCGGAAGTTAATAGTGTAATAAGACGAATGTTATAATGTTATAACTATAAACATTATAAACTCATTTTAGTATATACCACTATAACCACATATTAATTATAATATTAATTACACAATCAACAGTAAAATACTATAGTTACACTGATATAAACATGTATAACCATATAAACATACTTTATAACACTGCTATACACACATTATTATACTCATGGTATAATACACAGTATAACACACTATATCACTACATCACACTCCATCAAATATAAAACTATATTACACATTTATAAGATAATATTTTAGTTTAACCCGATATTACACTATAACACAATATAATGTAAACATAGATAATAATACACATTAACACGCACTATTACTTACACTAACGCTTGATAACAATATTACACCATAAACACATTTTACTACAATGCACTATAACACCGCAATAATTATATCAAAATAAACTCTACCTATATACACTACTACATACTATAAACATTAAAACATACTATAAACACAATATAACGCACTTATAAAACATTTTATCCACTACGCTGGAGCTGGATATAGAGATGGCGCTGGAGCTGGATATAGAGCTTAAGCTAGATCTGGCGATTGGCAGGAGGAGATGCAGCCAGAGCTAGAGTTGGACATGGAGATGGAGATGGAGATGGAGTTGGAGATAGAGTGGACTTGGCAATGGAGCTGGCGCTGGCTGGAGATGGACTGGCGATGTGTAGCTAGAGCTGGAGATGGAGGTTGGAGATGGAGGATGCAGATGGATATGGAAGCTGGTGATGCCACCTGGCGATGAGCTGGAAGCTGGAGGTGGACCTGGTGATGCAGCATAGAGTGGAATGGAGCTGGAGGTGGAGGATGAATATGGAGCTAGAGAAAGAGCTAGAATGAGCTAGAGTTGGAGATGGGGATGAGCAGATCTGGATGGACTCTTAAGATGTGCCTGAGATGTAGCTGGAGATGGAGCTGAAGTTGATGTAGAGATGGAGGCTAGAGGGTGGGCTGGAGAAGCAACTGGAGATTTGGAACAGGAGGTTGGGGTTGGAGATGGAGCTGGAGCTGGAGCTCGAGAGAGAATGAAATGGAGCTGTAGAAAAATATAGTGGAGCGGGTGGGACACCGAAATGGTCATTGGAGGTGGGGGGGAGTGGAGTGGGAGCTGAAGCTGGAGATGGTAGCAGGGATGGAGTGGAGCTGGAGATGGAGTGGAGATGGAGCTTGAGATGGAGAGGGAGGTGGGGCTTGAGTTGGAGCTGAAGCTGGTGCTGGTGATGGAGTGGAGACGGGCTGGAGCTAGAGTTGGAGCTAGAGATGATTGGAGATAAAGATAGATGTGTAGCTAGGAGATAGAGATGAAGGTAGAGATTGGAGATGGAAATGGAGTCAGGGATTACGGGCTAGAGATTATAGTTGCGATATAATGTGTATTATAATTTGT